>OZ030015.1:103277148-103757148 GCA_964023405.1 Apodemus agrarius
GAGCAGGGGCCATGCAAGTGTGAGGAGCTGGAGCTCCAGAACCCAAGGTAAGGAGAACCGAGTACTTCAATCAGTACTCGGGAGCAGCAGGCAGATCTGTGTGTGTGAAAGGTCCACTGGGTCTATCCAGTGAGTTCCAGAAAACCCAAACAATCAAACAAAGACAAAACAAACAAAGAGAACCAAACCCCTGCAGGTGTTTCCTATACACACAACCACATCCGCACACACTCAATAATAAAAACTAAGAACAGGGGTCGTGTGTTGGTGCACGCCTTTAATCCCAACATTTAGGAGGCAGAGGCAGGTGGATCTCTGAATTTGAGGCTAGCCTGATCTACACTTGAGTCCAGAACAGCCAGGGCTACACAGAGAACCCCTGTGAAGAGAGGGGAGGGGAGGGGGCTAGACAGATGGTTCGGCAGTTACTTCCCACACTTGCTACTCTTGAAGGAGACCCAGGCGGCCACACCAGGCAGCCCATGCATGGCCAGTGACCCCAGCTCTGGGATCTGAAGTCCCCTTCTGGCCTCCAAGAGCATTTTCATGTGTGTGGAACATGCATACACACCCAGGCACACACATAAAATAAATCTTAAAAAAAAACCAGCTGGGCGGTGGTGGCACACACCTGTAATCCCAGTACTCTGGGAGTCAGAGGCAGGCGGATTTCTGAGTTCGAGGTCAGCCTGTTCTACAGAGTGAGTTCCAGGACAGCCAGAGCTATACAGTGCAGTGGCCAGCAGAAGCGTGTTGTGCTGCTAGAACAGGTACACTGAATACAGGATTAGGAATAAGAGGCTCCTGACCCCAACACTCATCTATGAAGCAGAGTTCTCTGAAGCCCACCAGGAGAGGCACTACTTTCTTTTCTTTTCTTCCTTCCTTCCTTCCTTCCTTCCTTCCTTCCTTCCTTTTTTCCTTTTTTAAAGTAGTTTAAGGCCAGCACTATTATCAACCAAAACTAAGGGCCTGGCTGGTAATGAGAAAGCAGGCGGCAAGCGTGGGCAAGAGCTGCCGGGGTGAAGCCACACGCTCTGGCAGAGGAAAGCCAGTAAGCCAGGCCGACAAGGCCCTGACTGTGACCTATCTGTGCATTATAGAGTAAGGGATTCTCTTAGCAAAGGCCAGGATGACTGCACCCAGAGCCTTGTAAAAAAACGAAAACAAGCCATCCATGACATGCTGCAAGTCCTCAAAGCTACCTGTTCTTACTGCCATCTTCACCAAGGCGGAGGCCGGTGCCCCTCAAAGTATCCTGCTAAAGCACGAGATAGCAAGGCAACTCCCAGATCTGGAGACAAGTTACAGTGGCCATAGTTCTCCTCAGCACTCAACTGTCATTGGGTGTCAGCACACCTTTGCTGCCCAGATGGCAGGGAAATACGATACTTGGAACAAAAATGATTACAATTTTAGTTATCTGGAAACACCAAACACCCAGGGTCCTACTCTGTCTGTACACTAGAATTTAAGAACAGTTGGCTCTGCAGGGGGGGAGGACAGAAGTCACCGGAAGTTGGGAAGTCAGAATAACTCAACAAGTAACTTTTTAGGCATAGAGAGATGACTCAGTGGTTATGGCCAGTGGCTGCTCTTCCAAAGGACCCAAGTTCAATTCTGAACACCCACAAGGATGCTCACAACAGTCTAACTCCAGTTCTAGGGGATCCAATGCCACCTTCTAGAGTCTGCTGTCACCAGGAATGAATGTGGGGCAGAGACACACATGCAGGCAAAACATGCATAAACAAAGGAAGGAATGAAGAAATAAGAGAGGAGGGAGGGGGGGAGGGAAGGAGATCTGTCTCTCCCATCTTTCCCTGCAGAAGGCACTTGGGATAGCATCTATCTCCTCAACAGGTGATCTCAGCAGCCCACACTGGCTCTACTGTGACTATCCAGGGAGTCTCCTCGCAGTACCCACGGCTGCACTTGTCTAGCCTCTGCACTGCTGCTCTGACTTACGACTCAACCTACATACACATACACATAGACATAGACATAGACACACACACAACCACACATGTATGCCCACACTTTGGCCTAGCGGAAGCCAACTGATCAAGAGATGAGATTGTGAAAGGAGGAAGAGGCAGTTTCACTCTCCAGCCCTACTTCAAGAGACTCCTTGGATATGTTAGCCCAAGTCAGGAAGACACTTAAGAAAAGAATGAGACTATTTGGAGGGCACACGGTGGAGACACCCAGGTGGGACTGGCATGCTTCCTCTACTGGTGCTGAACTGGGTGTGTTGTTTGTGGAAATTCAGTTATGACAGATAAATCCTGCTCTGTGTATTACATCCCAATCACAAGTTACAACTGGGCCAGGGAGATGGCTCAGTGGGCAGAGACACCCGTAGCCAAGCCTTAGGACCTAAGTTCCAGCCTCCGGACCCGCATAATAGAAAGAAAGAACTGACTATCAAGGGTTGTCCTCTGACGTCCTCATACACATTGTGGTACTCAGATGCATGCACATATATAGACAAACAGACAGACACAGACACACACACACACACACACACACACACAGCAAAAATTTCAACAACCAAGCCAGGCATGGTGGCGCATGCCTTTAATCCCAGAACTTAGCAGGTAGAGGCAGGCAGATTTCTGGTCTACAGAGTGAGTTCCAGGACAGTCAAGGCTACACAGAAAAACCCTGTCTCAAAAATTCAAACAAAAACAAAAACAAACCACTATTTAAACTCTCGATCTATAAAAACTAAAAATAACAGATACAGTTAGTCCTCAAATTGCAGAAATTTAACATCAGAAGTTCAATCTAGGTCTTGACAAGCCAACCAATTAAGCAACCTCAACACAAGAATACTTCGTACCATGACATCTAGACACTCACTGTATGTTCGCTCACACATATACTTTCGCACACACATATGCTCACACTCATACTCAGACATGCGGAGGGGGAGGGCATTGGCATCTTCCCTTATCAACTGCCGTCTTATTCCTCTTAGACGGGTCTCACTGTAGTGGAAGTGTGCCGTCTTGGCTTAGCTGGCTGTTGGGGCCAGAAGCCCCCTGGTCTCACTGCTGCCACTTACCAGTCCTGGGGTTCTAGGCACACATAGCCATGCCTAACCTTTTATGTGGGTGCTGGGATTTGAACTCAGGTCCTTGGGCTGGCAAGACATGCATTCTTACCCGCTGAGCCATCTCCCCAGCCTCACCTAGCATATACCTTCAACAGAACACAAACATGCTTTTTAAAGGTTTTTATCTTGCAAACTCTATCGGCCCCTCACATAAGTAAAGGTCCTGAGAGCTATTAAAAATTAGTTGCTTTCAGCTGCTGCATATACTACATAGAAACGATGGGATCGCTCAGCAAGCTCCCGCCAGCAGGGCACTGACTCAGTCCTGGGCTACACTGATTCACTGCTGACACTGAGTAAGAGCCTTGCAATCACCACCTCCATCTGCTGCAGGTTTTGCTCAGGAGGAGAAATATCTTGGCCACACTGCCTGTATCCTGTGTGCCAAACCATGAAAAACACCCACGCTGCAGATAAGTCATTATGAACCTTTTCTATTTTTTTCTCTTTCCTCCCCCCACTCAAGACAGAGTCTTGCAATGCACCATAGACACTCTTTGAACTCAAGATCCTGTTGTCTCTGTGGCCTGGTGCTAGGATGAAATGTTCAAGCGGAATTCCCAACACTTGGCTCACTAGAGCATCAAGTAATAACGAACTTGGAGGAACTGGATGAGACCGGTCCCTGGCTCCACAGCAGCTTCCGCCTGCTTACTAAGCACACAAAGGCCCACACCTCCAGGCCGCCCGGCAGGGACTCACAAAGGTCCACACCTCCAGGCCGCTGGGCAGGACTCTCAGGTCGGCTGCTACAAGCCCACAGCTCTGTGAGGAGCCGTAGAACAGTCAGGCCAGGCCTTCCATGAAATCAAGGAAAACAAAAAACCAACACAACACCCAACCTATCCTGACCGTGGCATTGATAAAATTATATATATGTAACTTTGGTAGTTTCTTTCCCAAACTATGTTGTTTTATTAAACAATTTTCAGTAACCTATTCACTAAAGTAGGCTAATTATGCAATGCCATCCAATAAAGAAAGAAGGAAGCCCAGAAAGGTGGTATAAAATCCCTCACTCTGGGGCTGGAGAGATGGCTCGGCAGTTAAGAGCACTGTCTGCTCTTCCGAAGGTCCTGAGTTCAAATCCCAGCAACCACATGGTGGCTCACAACCATCCATAAAGAGTTCTGACACCCTTTTCTGGTGCGTTTGAGGACAGCTACAGTGTACTTAGACATAATAATAAATAAATCTTAAAAAAAAATCCCCCACTCCACAAACTCATATGTTAAAATCATTTTTGATGTTTCCCTCACAATTGTCAAGTCCCTAAGCAGCCCACTTAGCTGGTTCCAATCCAGCAAGGCCCACCAATGTTCAGGCATCACGGTGCAAGACTGAACTGGCCCCCAGAGGCTCGTGTATGTGAATGGTTAGTCATCGGGGAGCGGCTCTACTTGAGAAGGATTAGGAGGTGTGGCCTTGCTGGAGCACGGGGGTGGGGTGGTGGGTGGGGGTGGGGTGGGGTGTAGGCTCTGAGGTTTCAAGGGCTCAAGCCAGGCCCAGTGTTGCTCGTCCCTGCTTGCTTTCTGCTGCGTCCGGATCAGGCAGGATGCTGGCTCCTCAGCTCCTCCTCCAGTACCATGTCCCCGTGCTTCCCTCCATGATGACAATGGACCAAACCTCTGAACCGTAAGCCAGACCCAATTAGAAGCTTTCTTTTATAAGAGTTGCTGTGGTCATAGTGTCTCTTCACAGCAGTGGACCACTGACCAAGCCTCTCATTTTACCCACTAAATCTCCAAATGAATCCTTAGTTCAGGCAAACTAGTCAATTTAGCAATCTGTAAGCAAACAGCACTTCTATTCTGTCCTGTGCTGTGGCTTCCTTGTTCTAATCCAGTTAGTTCTTCCTACACGAATCTCAGAGCTCATAAAACATTAGCTAGCCTTCTCTCTCAGCTTTAGTTTTACAGTATTTAGTTAAGGATTAGTCAGTAACAACACAATCACTTAGAATGTCTCATGTACTGTTACTCTGTAATGTGTACTGGCTCAACACCCAATGCTCAACTGGGTTCCTCTCAGAATGGCATATGGTATATTTTGAGGTAGTGACCTGTATATATGGTCCTTGTTCTGAGTGGTGCCCAGAGCACAAGAGAGCCAAGGGACCCGTAGATTACCAGAGGATCTGCACACACTACTCTTCACTAGCTGACAAGAAACAGGAATCTCTCTTCTGGGAGTGGAGGTGGATGGGTGGAAGATTTTGAGACAGAGTCTCCTATGTGGTCCAGGTTGGCCCTAAGCTCACAGCACTTTTCCCGCCTCATTCTCCCAGGTAGAGGGCCACGGGACCACAGGAACCACCATGCCCTGCAGAACCTCTTAAATCCAAGAAAGACAGATCCCCTAAATTTGTTCTAAAGAAGATGAGGCAAAATAAAGGAAGAGACAGGTCATCAGCCTGCTTGTCATTCTCAAAAGGTTGCCATGTACCTCAGAGTGAGAAGACACAGAATCCTCTCATAAGCTCGCTTGTGTGCACAGTTTCTAAGACAGGAAGGATACGTGAGCACAGTGGGAACTAGTGACCACAACATGGATAAAGGAGGCGGTGTTTGATTAGTTTAGGGCGGAATAAGTGTGTTGGTTTCTAGAGTTCTGATCCCACTTCCTTCTTGGAGCGGGGTGCTTCCTGGACACCAGAAGATGCCATCTTCTACAGGCATGTTTAACCTGTGACTAGCTTCTGCAGATTTTCCTTTTCATTGTTAGAGGGCCGTACACAGGCTGGCCTGCCACTGTGCTACATCCCCTGCCTATGCACTTGTATTTTATACTACAATTCTCCCAGAAATATTCTCCATCTACAGTCTGAAAGACCCTGGAGCTTTATTCTTTCACTGAATTGCAACAAGATCGATGCCGAGACAGCCATGCTTCAGATACCCAGAAGCCATCACAGTAGAAGCCCAGGGCCTCAGAGGCATCTTCAAATGTGAGGGCCCCTTAAGGCATTCAGAGACAGCCAGTGGTAATCCCAGCATTCAGAAGGCAGGAAATGGTGGATAACTGAGTTCCAGACCAGCCTGGTCTACAGAATGAGTTTCAGGACAAGGGCTACATAAAGGAAACCCTGTCTCTAAAATAAGCAAACAAAACAATAACAACAAAAGAAGTTCAAAGATGTCAGAGTTGAACAAGTAAGAGTCACTGCCGTTACTAGAAGATCCATAAGGAAAGTGGCCAGCAGCCCTGGCCAGAGCCTACTGCCACCCAGAGTGATGGTTCCTGAAATCAAACTGGCAGAATGGAGAAGCTGGCACCTGAGTGTGTGGTCTCCATCTCACCAGGTTATAGCTACAGATTGGAGAGAAGTGCGTGCGTGTGTGTGTGTGTGTGTGTGTGTGTGTGTGTGTGTGTTGGGTTAGGGCATTAACATAACATTCTTGCTGTCTCTGAGTTGTCTGAAATAGTTTGCGTCCTGTATTCTTAGAGACATTGATTTCATATTAAGAAATAAAAAGGCTTTTCTCTCATGAGTGCCTTTTTGTGCTGCATCAGGCAGGCTCTGGGCCTCTCTTTAACAGCTGGTGAGCCCAGAGGCCCTGGGGACCTCTCATTTGAGTTTTAGGGTATCATTTTTTTTTTTTTTTTTTTTTAGTTTTTCGAGACAGGGTTTCTCTGTGTAGCTCTGGCTGTCCTGGAACTCACTCTGTAGACCAGGCTGGCCTCGAACTCAGAAATCCGCCTGCCTCTGCCTCCCGAGTGCTGGGATTACAGGCACGCGCCACCACGCCCGGCTAGGGTATCATTAAAATAAACCTAACAGAAAAAAAAAAAATCACCAAATCACAGTGTATTAGAGTACTTCTTTCTCTGAGAAACAGTTTAGTACTCAGAAATATAAACTGCTCTCTCCCTCAACTCTTACTGGTTCAGTTGTCTCTTAGGAAAGCTGCTCATGACGCTTTGACAAAACAGGAAAATGGTTCATATTTACGTGATTTTAGTCCACACAGACAAATCTGTAGACAGTGAAACCAAATGCTCAAACAACACAGAACAGACTTTTTACAAAGAGTTCCCACTTAAAGGAATTGTCTTTGGTGGTGTGTGGGGTTTTGGTTTTTACACACCTGCAAGGCCTGTTACTGTGTAGATTGCTCTCACAATGCTAGGACTTCAACTGCAGAGGTGGGGGTGGGGGTGGGGGAGCATCACACAAAGGAAGACAGCAGCACACAGAAACATCTGGGAGCTTCAGGAGGACAAAATGTACACTGGGAGTCCCCAGGAGCTGTAGGCTCCATTGCAGGCTGGCTGCCTAAAATGCTCCAAACACTTTGTCCAATCTTGCCACAGTTTGTACTAGACAAGCTCTGTACAACCCCAATGTCACACCAGACTAAGGGGAGCTAACGGAAGGGACACACTCCCAGAGCTCTAGAATCACACACTGCCATGTGTACCAGGTAGGGTGGTACAGTAATGGTTGCCATGGCCACACCAAGAAAGTCCATCCCAAACCTCAGGTAAACCTCAACTGTTACTCTGCCACTGTGCAGAAGCGATGTGCAGACTCCTCAGCTTGCTGTCAAGTGGAAGGACAGACCTCTTGGCCAAAGTTAACAGCAGGGTTTCCTTAATGAATGGTATATTGCCAGATGTGGCCTGCCTTCCTTCCTTCCTTCCTTCCTTCCTTCCTTCCTTCCTTCCTTTTCCTTCCTTCCTTCCTTCCTCCCTCCCTCCCTCCCTCCTTCCTTCCTTTCTTCCTGTAACAATTCCATCCAGTACTTGAGAGGCAGGAGTAGGTGATCTTTGTGAGTTGTAAGCCAGGAAGGACTACATAGTAAGATGCTGTCAAAAAAATTAGAAAGCATGCCAGGCAATGGTGGCGCACGCCTGTAATCCCAGCACTTGGGAGGCAGAGGCAGGTGGATTTCTGAGTTCAAGACCAGCCTGGTCTACAGAGTGAGTTCCAGGACAGCCAGGGCTACACAGAGAAACCCTGTCTCGAAAAAAAAAAAAAAATTAGAAACCAGCTGTGTAGAGGTGGCACACACCTTTAATCCCCAGCAGTTAGGAGGCAGGGGCAGCGGGCGGTGGTGGTACACGCCTTTAATCCCAGCACTTGGGAGGTAGAGGCAGGCGGATTTCTGAGTTCGAGGCCAGCCTGGTCTACAAAGTGAGTTCTGGGACAGCCGGAGCTACACAGAGAAACCCAGTCTCGAAAAAACACACAAAACAAAACAAAACAAAACAAAACACAAAAAACAAAAGGAGGCAGGGGCGGGAGATATCTAAATTCAAGGCCAGCCTGGTCTACAAAGTGAGTTCCAGGACAGCCAAGGTTATACAGTGAAACACTGTACCAAAAGAACAAACAACAAAATAAATAAATAAAATTTTAAAATGTGTATATTTAAAAAAAAAAAAAACCCTCTCTATTTCTACAAACAAGCAGATGGCAGTCCTCTTTCGTGCCCTGGGTCTGTGTAAATCACACATGCTCCCCACATTCTCACTCAGTGTGGAAGGCGGGGCCAATGTCCGGTCAGTGTCTCCATCTCCTGGCTCCTTCCCTAAGGTGTCTGGTATAGTGCCAGCTCCTGACAGTCCTGGCCCTTTCCAGCTTTAGGCTGGAAATTCAACCCCATCTCCCTGCCCACAGTCTCCATTCCCTATGGTTCCTAGAGTGACCCTGCCTACACCTAGCAATCTTCTGGTGTTTCCTACCAGACCATGGTATGGCTTCTAGAAGGCAGTAAGGAGCAACTGTAAACAGTGATTTTGCTATGGGGCAAGGGAAATATTGGACTTCTAGAGGAAAACTATAGAAAAGAAGATTTAAGAGGGCCTCAAATCTTGAGATAGAGGTCTTTCTCTGTTCCCTAGGCTAGCCTTGAACTCCAAGACCCTAGCCATCCTCAGGCCTCATTCTCCTGAGGAGAGCTGAGACTTCTCAGACAGCTCCATATCCAACCACATAACCTCTAAGCGTAAGCAGAGCAGTGCTGTTTAGGTAACACAAGGAGCTGAGCTGAGCAGGCGGCTCCTTGGGTGAGAGAGACTTCACCTCCCTCGCCAGCCCCCCACACCCGCTGTGTGCTGGGGACTGAGCCCAGGGCCTGGCACAGGCAGGAAGTGCTGTATCCTTAAGAGTATTTTTCCTAGCCGGGCGTTGGTGGCGCACGCCTTTAATCCCAGCACTTGGGAGGCAGAGGCAGGCGGATTTCTGAGTTCGAGGCCAGCCTGGTCTTCAGAGTGAGCTCCAGGACAGCCAGGACTACACAGAGAAACCCTGTCTCGAAAAACAAAAAACACACACACACAAAAAAAGAGTATTTTTCCAGCCCCAATACCTTGCTTTGTCTTAAAAGAACAAACCAAACCAACCAACCAACCAACCAACTAACCAACCAAACAAACAAACCCAAAAACAATTTGGTACAGTGGGCCAGGTACGAAGATTGGGAAAGCGTAGCCGCTATAATGGACTGCTGCATTAGGTCATGGTTTCATTAGCCAGTGCCTCTGAACTACACTTCAGCTGACATTTAACTGTCTATCACACTGAAAAGGTTTGTCTAGGAAGCTACAGTGGCAATGAGGAAGAAGAAAAGCCAATCCTAGTTCTCAGAAGCATTCATGAACGTGAAAACTAAAAGATTAAACAATGAGATAAAGGAATTACTGAATCTGAGCTGAACATGAATTCATATTAATGACACCAAATCAGCCACATACAGAGCAACTTGAAGCAGTTCAAAACAGAGCAAGACAGAGGCAGCGCGGCTCAGTGAGTGAGGGGGGCCAGGAGGCTACACAGCCACCCCTCTAACACAGTGGCCCTCAACCTTCTCAACACCGACCCTTTAACACAGACCGTCATGCCCTGGGAGGCACCAACCATAATTATTTTTTGTTGCTACTTTATAAGTATATTTTTGCTACTGATATAAATAATAATGTAAATATCTGTGTTTTCTGATGATCTAGGACCACCCCCATGAAAGGGTTGCTTGACATCCCTCCAAGAGGTCACTCACGCAGGTTAAGAGCTGCTGCTCTGACCACATTCTGTTCGCTGCTCTCTGCTAGGCCACACACAGCTGTCCTGTGATAGAGCTACTCAGGGTTTAAATGACAAATACTGAGTACATGCCTTTGGACAGCTGGCTGTGACTGGATCAAGCAGCCAGCATCTCTTACAACCAAATGATGAACTGGTAATGTCACTGCAGTGCAGAGGCTCCCACAGACTGTCCGCTCTGAGCCCACCATGAGGGCGTCATCTCCCGCAGGCCAGTCTGGTACAGGAGCTCACTTCAGATTTGTCTCCCCTACGCAGACATCTGAGACTTGTCCCCAGGAGATGAGCAGGAAAACAAACCACCGGCAGCAGCATGGCAAGTGCTGTAAGGACCAGGGAGCGTGGCGGACGTGTTTGTTGTCAGGCCTCAAGACCCCCCACATAGTGGAAGAAAAGGAACATCTCTGCATGCTGTCCTCTGACCCAGACATGCACATCACAGCACGTGAGTGTATGTGCGTGGCTCATAACTGTCAGTAAGTCCTAGTGTCCCAGGGGATCTGAAGCTCTTTATGGTTCTGAGGGCATCAGTCATGCATGTGGTACACAGACATACATGCAGGCAAAATATCCATACACAAAAATGAACAAATTATTAAAAAAAAAGGTTCAGAGGCCTTCAGAGTCTTCAACTTCAGAGGCCAGAGAAAGCTGTAAATAAGTCCTCCTCGGGCTAGAGAGATGGCTCAGTGGTTAAGAGCACTGACTGCTCTTCTGGAGGCCCTGAGTTCAATTCCCAGCAATCACATGGTAGCTCACAACCATCTGTAATGAGATCTGACGCCCTCTTCTGGGGTGTCTGAAGACAGCTACAGTGTACTCACATACATACATACATACATACATACATACGTACGTACATAAACAAATAAATCTTTAAGAAAAAAAGTCCTCCTCTCTTTGCAAGCCAATAAATAGCTCGAGTGCTATCCCTTGTCATGCACATAAAGTGGACGATAACTGAGAGGTGCACACACATCACCTCCCAAGTAAAGGAACATAGAAACCTTCAGTATAATGAACTCTGTGATGAGAAAGTCAGGGTGTGGTGGAGAGCTTCACAACTAATCACACACACCGGGTGGTGGTGGCGCACGCCTGTAATCCCAGCACTTGGGAGGCAGAGGCAGGCCGATTTCTGAGTTCGAGGCCAGCCTGGTCTACAGAGTGAGTTCCAGGACAGCCAGGGCTATACAGAGAAACCCTGTCTGGAAAACAAAAACAAAAAAAAAAACAAAAACAAAAACAACTAATCACATACAAAGACGGGAGTCAAATGAAATCTCTCCAGAGCAGATGCTTTGAGGATGATTTATATAGGTTAAGTCTGGGAACGAGGACAGAGAATTTAAGTGAGAACAAAGAGAAAGATCACAACAGAGGAAGAGGGCTGGAGAGATGGCTCAGCGGTTAAGAGCACTGACTGCTCTTCCGGAGATCTTGAGTTCAATTCCCAGCAACCACATGGTAGCTCACAACTATCCGTAATGGGATATGATGTGTCTGAAGACAGCGACAGTGTACTCACATGCATAAATCTTTAAGACAACAACAAAAGAAGAGTCGTCCCTGGGCAAGAAGGATTGGCACAGTGCACAGTGGCACTGAGCCGCACCCCTTGCCCCGCCCAGCCCGGGGACCGAAATGGTAAATCTGAGTGAGCAGGCAGCAAGTGGAGTGGCTGGGAGACGGAGACAGGGAACGGGACCACAGTGTGTTGGCTTTAAAGGGCAGAGGGAAGACTCGGTGTTGATGATGGCTCTGGCTGGCATACAGCCCACAGACCTGAGGGGGCCAAGACGGCATCAGAAGTCCAGGTTATTAAGTAAGCATCCACGGCAGCAAACTAGGCAAGAGAGAATCTCAGGGCTGAGAGATGGCTCGGAGGTGAAGAGCACTGACTACTTGGCCTTCCAGAGGGCCCAGGTTCAGTTCCCAGCACCCACAGGGGAGTTTACAACCCTGTGTAACTCCAGTCTCAGGACACCTGACACCTTCTTCTGAACTCAAGTGTAGTGGGCACATACGTGGTACACATGCATATATGTAGACAAAACACAAACATAAATAAATCCTAAAGAAGGTTTGTAAAATGAGAAGCTGACAAGGCACCTGTTGTGTCTCCACAGCTAACACTAAACACATCTGCAGTGTTTAAAGGATCTACGATTTCTTCTCTCCCCAACAAGCCCAGCACACCCACCCTATGATGGGCACGGTGCTCAGGGCCTGAGCACACCAGGTGACTGCTCTGCTGCCGGGCCGCCCAGCACTCCTCCGTGCTGCACCACCGCTGCGCTTTAGAAAACAAAGCAGCATATATTAGCTACTGGGCCCAGCATGCATCACCCCACGGGACCATATATTTGGTCATACTCGGCTCCCACTTACCCACTGCCCCTCTCCCACTCATGACAAGCCTCCTCTTCCTCTCGCCCAGTCTAGTTTGCTTCCTTCTGCTGTGAGAAAACACTGGCCGGAAGTACTTTGGGGAGGAGAAGGTGCATGGCAAAGGGAAGCGGAGGCAGGACCGGGAGCAGAAGCACGGGGACCACTGCTTACTGACGTGCTCAGCCTTTCTCATACAGGCCGGGCCCGCAGGACAACCTCACTGAGCGTCGTCCCCTTCTCAGGTATGTCAAGCTGACAAATGACACTACCCACAACACCAACTAACCCCAATCCTACATTCATTTTCTATCTGGGGATGTGGGTGTGACCCAGGGTGATTTACTGGAATGGGTTCACAGGAGCTTGGGTACCTGTCAGGGCCACCAGCAATGGCGAGAGTGTCTCTCCCTCCTTAACAACCATTCCCATAAAGTCTCAAGGAGGGAGGCCCATGCACATCCACTACACCTATGTTCCTCCTCCTCCTCTGCTTACTTAATGTGTTCAAGTGCTTTGTTTGCACATACATATGCATGTTTGCATGCATGTGTATTCACAGTGCCTAAGGAGGTCAGACAATGGCATTAGAGCCTCTGGAACTGGAGTTACAAACAAATATGAACCTTCCCAAGACCCCTGCAAAAGCAAGGGTTCTTAATCATTAAGCCATCTCTCCAGCCTTCTGACACTGCTTTAAAGAAAAAGAAGCCGGGCAGTGGTGGCGCATGCCTTTAGTCCCAGCACTTGGGAGGCAGAGGCAGGCAGATTTCTGAGTTTGAGGCCAGCCTGGTCTACAGAGTGAGTTCCAGGACAGCCAGGGCTACATAGAGAGACCATCTGGGGGTGGGTGGGGGAGCAAAAACAAACAAAAAACACACACAAAAAAGTAGAAAACCAATTTTAAAAGATACAGCCTGCTTTGATTCTTTTTTTTTTTAGACAGGGTTTCTCTGTGTAGCCCTGGCTGTCCTCAAACTCAAAAATCCACCTGCCTCTGCCTCCCAAGTGCTGGGATTAAAGACGTGCGCCACCAACGCCCGGCTGCAGCATCCTTTGAAATGCCTTTAAAATATATCTCTGAGCACTCCACTTTAACTAGTATACCCCAATCACATTGTGTCTTGTCACATATTCTTTCCGTTTTCAAAAAACGGACACTCAAGGCTTGCAGGACCATGAGCACATGTCCTTTTCATGATGAAAATTGCGGCTGTGGCAACCCTTCCTCGGAGTGTCTCCAGAGGGACTGCAGACAGACAGACAGACAGACTGACTACCAGGCAGGTTAAATTACACCTCCTTTTACTGCTGAAGTGGAGGCAGTCCTGCTAATTACCACATTTAGGGCCTCCTGCAGGCAGCTGCAGGGTCAGAAGCCTAGGAAGGAACAAAGTTCCTGACAGGCTGGGGGCAGGGCCAGCAGAGAACACCACACTGTACTTGGCATGTCCCAGATGCCACAAGCCTCTCTGCTCCGGCTATAGTTCTCCCTAAGCACCTACACACTGGGAAGTGTAGGAAATCAGCACTTTGGGTGCACAGAAATGTCACAACCCACAGAGAAGACAAGGATTAGAAACACTAATAACAGGAGGTGTTAATGCAAACAGTGGTGTGCCAGACCCGCAATTCTAGGCTACAAGAACAACACCCTGATCTCCGGTCTGTCTCAGAGGGAACTGTGTGTGCCATTCCACGCTCTGGGTGGGCTATGGTGCTCAAAAGAACAGCCACAAGGCCTGAAAGGCACAGGGTAACCAGCACCAGGAATTCACTCTCCTGACTGAAATGACAAGTGGTCTCCCAAATCATATCAGACAATGATCGACTGAGACGTGACTACTGTGTCCAGCTGCTTAGAACAGTCACTCAGCCTTGTCCCTCCTCCAACAGAAAAGGGTATTGTGTCATGAGTGTCTATTTTTAGGAGACTCAGTTCAATTTTCATCATTAAGCTTATAGCCTACAGCACCGGGAAGGGGAAAAGAGTTCATCTGGTTTTCAAAATTGTGCTTCCATGGCCTTCTGTGCTTTAAGATTTCGAATGGCCATTTTTTTCCTGGCCTTATAGTCTCAAGCTATTAACAGTTTACAGGCATGGAGTGGTCTTGGGATGCTAAATTTACCTTTTCCTCACCTGAAGCCGTTGTCTGCTAACCTAGGTCTAGGCCTGGACGTTTCTAGCTTCTGTACAATCTAATCTAGGCCTAGAATGTTTCAGCCTCCCAAACCTGTGTAAACTCACTTTTTCTAGCTCTTTCTGAACTATGGCTGGCTGGTTCTACTCAGCCAAAACTAACTCCTCTCCAAGTTGGCTGATTCCATCTGGGTGGTGGTGGTGGTGGTGGTGGTGGTGGTGGTGGTGGTGGTGGTGGTGGTGTGTGTCTGTCTGTCTGTCCTGAACTGCTCTGCTTGGCCTCATACTAACTTTGGCAATCTATTCTACTCTTCTGGATCCTTTTCAATCTCTGGCTCCTTCTGTCTTCACATGTATTTATTTAGCTTCTTCTCTCTTCAAACTGTCTCTGTAAAACTCTCCCAGTAAAACTGACTCTTCCTTCTATGATGGTCTCTCATAAGTAGCCTCCTCTTCCTCTCTTCTTGGGAGAGTTGAGTATATCGTGTTCTGTCAAATCTTTCTCTGATTTGTCACTTTGCCATTCAATCAGAACTCATTTTCAAACATGGGAGCTTCCTTCTACAAACTAACAACCTTCATTAAAATTGTGTATTAAAGGGCTGGAGAGGTGGCTCAGTGGTTAAGGGCACTGACTGCTCTTCCAGAGGTCCTGAGTTCAAATCCCAGCAACCACATTGTGTCCTCTTCTGATATGTCTAAAGACAGCTACAGTGTACTCACATATAAATAAAATAAATCTTTTTAATAAAAGAAAAGAAAAAAAAAACAGAAAGAAAAAAAATGTGCTATGGACTGAGCAACAGCACCACCAGAAACAGGTCTTTTCAAGTAAATGACAGTCTCGAGGGTTCAGTGTGACCGAACCTCCTACAGCATAGCGAGGCTAAAGCAGGAGGATCACCACCCCAAGGCCAGGGCCGACAGGAGCTACCTAAAGACACCATCTATACACACACCCACACACACACCCCGCGCGGGGGGGGGGGGGGGGGGGGGGGGGCACTCCCACATGAACTGCTGCTTCAGGGTGGGGGCAAATGTGTACACACCACAACTGAGAAAATGGCTCCACAGCTTAAATACATGTTTTCAACAGATAATTAATATTCACCTCCAAACTATGGGAAAAGGTTTTGGGTTTTTTTTGTTGTCGTTTTGGGTTTGTTTGTTTTTTTGCTTTTAAATTTTGTTTTGCTTTGTTTCAGAAAGACGTGTTTCTCTATGTATCCCTGTCTGTCCTGAACGTCACTCTGTAGACCAGGCTGGCCTTGAACTCAGAGATGCACCTGCCTGTCTCTGGGTGCTGGGATCAAAGGTGTGCGCCGCCACCACCCAGTGGGAATCAGCTTTTATATATGTTTGGAATAATCTTGATAATTTTAAGCTCATCACCACACAGAGTTCTCACAACCTACACAGTAGCTCATGACCAGCTACAACTCTACAACTCTTCCTCTTCTGGCCTCCTGGGCACTACATGAGGCGTGCAGACACACAGAGGTGACATACCCATTTACAAAACAAATACACTTTCAAGGGTTGAAGACATGGTTCAGAGGTTAAGAGCACTTTTTTGTCCTGGTTGAGAACCCAGGCATGGCACGTACCTGGCGCAAACGCCTAAAAGAAAAAATTATTTATTTATTTATTTATTTATTTATTTATTTATTTATTTATTTATTCGTTTATTTATTTTAGTTTTATTTATTTATTTATTTATTTATTTATTTTCCGAGACAGGGTTTCTCTGTGTAGTCCTGGCTGTCCTGGAACTCACTCTGTAGACCAGGCTGGCCTCGAACTCAGAAATCTGCCTGCCTCTGCCTCCCAAGTGCTGGGATTAAAGGCGTGCGCCACCACCGCCCAGCAAAAAAAATTTTTTTAAAGGAGAGAACGTACTAAGCTGTTAAGGAGCCAGGACCAAAGAAAGGCTGTGTCAGGGAAAAGGGAGCAGTGACGTGAAGGAGTGGGCCAGAGAGCTGACTTTGTTGGTTTTGTTTTTTGCGGTTTTTTTCCTCTTCTCTTTTCTTTCTCTTTCCTTCTTTCCTTCCTTCTTTCTTTCTTTTTTTTTTTTTTTTTTTAAGACGGTCTCTCTGTAGCCCAGGCTGGCTTTGAACTCAGAACAATCCTCTTGCCTCAGTCTCCAGAATGTAGGATTACAGTTGTAAGATGTCTACAGTTCAAACGACCGACTAAAACCTCATCATGAGTCCTGGCAGCTCATTTATTGCCCAGGGCCGAGTACCAGGAAGCAGTGCTTCCCGTGCAGGTCTAGGCCCACATAACACGGACTGTGCTAACTGCCTGTCTACAGTGACGGCTGCGCACTAAGCTTCTGCACTGCATGCCGTTACAGAGGACCAAGAGCAAACTGCTCCAAGTCTGCCCCAAACCAAGCAAGCACCTATAAAGATGATCAGAGTTGGGGGCTGCTGAGATGGCTCGCCGGGGAAAGCCAAGCCTGAGGACCTGAATTCAAACCTCTGGATCCAACATGAAGGAAGGTGGGAAAGCCCTAAAGTTTTCTGACTGCCATACACATTCACAAATACCCCAAAGCAAGTTAATAAAAACAAGTATAATGCAGTGACCGACACGCACTTCCAGCTCATGGATGGTATTTTTCATCTTATTTTCAGAGACAATAAGGAGAGCACCTATAAGCTTGTATTTAGTATTTACTTATATGTATGAGTCTTTTGTCCATGTGGATGTATGTATGTCCACCACAAGGATGCCTGAGACCCACAAAAATTTCAAGAAGTCTATGGCCCCCTTGCACCTTGAACTGCAGGTGGTTGTGAGCTCCCTGCCACGTGGGTGGTGCTGGGGTCCAATACAGGCCGTCTCTCGAGCTGTCTTTCCTGTCCATTCATTCACTCAATTTGGTTTTTCCAGACAGGGTTTCTCTGTGTAGCCCTGGCTGTCCTAGAACTCACTCTATAGACTAGGCTGGTCTTGGACTTGTAGAGAGCCCCATGCCCTCTGCCTCCCGAGTGATGGGATTAAATGCATGGTTGCCACCACCTGGCCCTTGTTTTATTTTTTTAAGGCAAGGAATGACAATGTTAACTTTGGCTGGCCTTGAACTCAGATCTGCAGGCTTCTACCTACTAACTGCTGGGCTTAAATGTGTATACCATCTCTTATAAAAATCAGCTATCAAAGATATACTCCTGATCTATTTATATATTGCTGGATATGTTATTTATGAGTCTTTTTTTTTCCCACCTCCAAACTCTAAGAAGCAGATTTTACCCCTCAGTGAAGAACTCAACCTTGCCAAGAAGGCGAGTCCAATTCACCACTGCCCAGTTACTAAGCGCAGGGGTCGGAAAGCACTCCTAGAGATATTTTTAATCAGGTTGATTTGACTGAGATGCTATAGATACAGGCACTGAACACTGTTCGTGTCATAAGCCACGAAAGTAAGTTGCTGGGTGTGAAGATCAACAAAACAGGAACAAAAGCTCTGTGTGCCTCCATCCCACCAGCCTATCAGGCACTCGGGCTTGGCCCTCAATTTAAATATTCTAAACTCTGCGTGCCCCCACGCACCCCATCAGCCGTCTGAGTTCAGGATGCAGCCAGTTGCCTCTGCTCCAGCGTGGGTACCTAAGTACAGTGGTGTGGGCGCTGATCTTCAAAAGGGCAGAACAGCCCCCCACCTCCAGTTGGGCTCACCCAGTTACTAATGTGACAACTGCTGACGGCTGAAGTACCACAAGTAAATGCCAACTGCTCCCCATATGGAGGGAGAGGGAGGAAAAAATAGTAAGTCTAGGGGATGAAGAGAGAAAACCAGAGCTGTGTGAGACAGATAATAAAAGACAGCAGAGGACAATGATAAAGTGATTGTTCTGCGTGCCCAACAGGGCAGTACAGCTGCAGTTCCTTCCCCTTTAAAAGCCTGGGGGTGGGGTGCATGTACAGGACAGCACAGTCTATACTCTACCCTTGATACAAAACAGACACTTTGCAGGCATAGAGGTGGTTTTCTAATTCAGTACTCAAGAGACCCTTGCAAAGATTTTAAGCATACTGTCTCAGCTAAATGTTCTCACCTGGTCGGAGGGTACCGTAATGCTCAGCCATAAGCATGTGACTTCAGGTAAACTCCAGAGCCAGAGCCGTGACAAAGGGGAAGCCACCCTGGTCTCCCTTCCGTGCAGTGGCACCTCCGCTTTTCTTCCCTTTGCCTCTTTCTTTTTAATTTAATGTTTTATACGTATGAGAGTTTTACTTGCTTGATTGTCTGCACCACATACATGCTCAGTGTCTTGGTATTCAAAAGACGGTCTAGGTCCCTGGAACTAGTCAGACCGTGGTGAGCTGCCATGTGGGTACTGGTATTGAACTCTTGGCCTCTGGGAGAGCAGCCAGTGCTCTTAAGCACCAAGCCATTAGCTGCAGTACTGCCTCCTCTGAGGCACTGCGTGGGCTGTGGTGAGGACATGGAAAGGCAGGACCACTTGGCCAGTGTTCTGGGAATCCCAAAGTACAATCAACACAGGACTACTTTTTTTTTTTTAAGATTTATTTATTTTCTGTATATGAGTACACTGTAGCTGTCTTCAAATACACCAGAAGAGGGTATCCGATCTCATTACAGATGGCTGTGAGCCACCATGTGGTTGCTGGGATTTGAACTCAAGACCTCTAGAAGAGCAGTCAGAGCTCTTAACCTCTGAGCCATCTCTCCAGCCCAACACAGGACTACTTTTGCAACAAGCTTTACTACATCTTGGTCTTATGAGATCATGGGTGTGACTTTCTGTGGAGTTTGTCCCATGAGGGGTGTTGTGATGGGCATAGCAGAAAACTATTTAACGCAGTGATGACGCAGAGAGTCACATGATCTACTTCTGTATGGTGAACTTTTGGCATGAGGGTAAGGAGGAATAGTCCATGAGACCACTCACCTCCTCTTGACACGCCCTGCGTTCCTCAAGGGTCCCTTTATCCTCTAAGTCCAGGCCTCACACTTGCTACAAAGGCTCTTTCTGCCGAGCCACATCACCAGCCCCAGACTCTCTCTTGGGTATCACTCTTGCTCTGTCATTTCACGTTAGCCAGGTATGACAAGAGCACATGCTTGTAATCCCAGTACTCAGCCAGGGAAGCTGGGTAAACTTACAGTTCAGACAGACAGACAGACAGACAGACAGACAGACACACACACACACACACACACACACACAGACACACACACACACACACACACACACACACGAGAAAAGGCTCAACCTTTTACAATCATCCCTTATTGGCTGCACTCCATGTGTGTTTGTGTGTATGTATGTGTATATGTGTATACATGTATTGCTCCTGTCTGACAAGGAGCTCACGCTTTACCAGAACCCATTGGAAAGCATGGTATTCCAAAGATTTGCTATCCCACTGCCTTTCCCAGCTCACTCGCAGTTTCTGCCAGTCTCCCTTGACTCCTTCCAAGACTAATCCTTGCTATCCTGAAAGTAGATGACCTGTTACATCATCTCCACAGAACACAACTTTTTTTGTTTTGTTTTGTTTTGTTTTTTGAGACAGGGTTTCTCTGTGTAGCCCTGGCTGTCCTAGAACTCACTCTGTAGACCAGGCTGGCCTCGAACTCAGAAATCCACCTGCCTCTGCCTCCCAAGTGCTGGGATTAAAGGCGTGCACCACCACCGCCCGGTGAACACAACATTCTTAGTGATTTCCTGCCCCATCGCTCTGCAGCGACAATTTCTTACTTAAAATATGTGTTTTTTAAAATGAGTATGTTACTGTTCCTATATTTAAATCCTTCAGTTCACATCCTACCTTTAAAGAATCAGGTCCCAGCCAAGCGCAGTGATGCGTGCTCACGACTGCACCCCTCTAAGGCAGAGGCATCCAGGTCACAGTGAGACCTTTTCTTAAAGTGGGGGGTCAGTGGGTACCATGAAGAGACCCTAAAATCCTAACACTTGGGAAGCGAGAGAACCACCGGGCAACAGGGCACAGCAAACAAACTAACTCTTCCTGGGACCCGGAGCACCTTGATGGTGAACTTCCTGCTTCTCCAACTTCTGCTACTGCTTTCCCAAAGACGGCCGCTGTCCATGCTTGGCTGCTGTGGTCTTTTCAGTGTTTGTTTAGTCCCATCGCCCGTGACACCCACTGTCACTTCTCCCTTCCAGAACCCACATTCAGTAAAGTCAAACCAACTGGACACCACAGTGTGAGTCTCCAGTCATTCTTCCAGTGCTCCTCACCTGATCATCCGCACTTTAGAAAAATGGGTTGATTTCTCTTGTAATAAAAAATATAATTTATACTGGGCATGGTGGTGCACATGGTAATTCCAGCATTTAAAAGATTGACAGGAAAATTTAAGTTTTGGGATAACCTTGGCTGCACAATTTGGCCAGCTTCAGCTATAATATGAAATACTGTCTCAAATCAAACAGAACACAATTTATTTTTTTCAGGAGCAGAGCTCATAACATGGTAGGCAGTTGCATCCTCAAGCTCTGTAAAGTGGGCAGTACAATCCTGTTTCTACAGATGAAGGATCTAAAATTCTTTGGGACTGGCAAGACTGTTCGACAGGTGAACTGACTGGCCAACACTAGTAACCTGAGTTGAGTCTTGTCACCCCCACTTGTGGGTGTGCTGAGTTGAGTGTGCACCTGCACATGTGCCCAGAGGAGAGACATAAGTAAAATGCAACGAGAGAGAAGGACTGGAGGTTCTTCGGAGAGGCCTGGTACCTTGTGAGTGGGCGGCACAGACGGGAGCCGAGAGCTGGCCTCCACAGCCCACGGTTCAAAGCTGCTGTGTCATTCCACCCCCATGGGCCCTGGCCCTGAAGACTGCTGTCCACAAGTCACACAGACTTTTGGTCACCGGGTCATCTGGCTGGTTTTGGGTAGTTTTATATTTTTGAGGGTCATAGGTAGGGGTGTGTGTGTGTGTGTGTGTGTGTGTGTGAGAGAGAGAGAGAGAGAGAGAGAGAGAGAGAGAGAGACAGACACACACACACACACATATTTATCAACTATTCCAAGCCCAACTTGAAAAGGGAGTACTCCTTTCACCTTTGGGAAGGCAAATCAGCTAAATGTATCATAACTAGTGTTTTGTGCTTTCTTTCCCCATGAACCACTGTGGAGAGGAATTAAAATCCAGCAACATGGCTGTTCTGGCAAGGGATGTGACCCGGGTGGAATGCAGACACATCACACACCTTTAATCCTCCGCTAGAATCCTAACCTATGACGTTTAATTAAGGGGCACATAGAGATTTAACAGAATGAGTCAGAGACAGGATATGCCCAACTGTTCTGAAAACAGACAGGAAAGAGGTTAAAGAGCAATGAGGGAGAGAGAGGGCAGGGGAGGGGAGGGGAAGGATTCAGTCTTTCCAAGCAGACCAGAGCAATTCAGTTGGAAGCCAAGAGAAGACAATTTGAATCAGTCAGCTTGGAGAGGAGTTTGAGCCAGAACAGTTGAGTTGAGCCAGCCACCCAGAGTTCAGAAAGAGCCAGAAAGAGCGAGCTTATACAAGTCTTGGAGGCTGAAACATTCTAGGTCTAGGTTAACAGAGGCTGGAAATTAAAACCTTCAAGGTCATGGCTTGGAGAAGATTAGACGGTATGGAGGCTAGAAGCTTCCAGGCCTAAGCAAGCCTAGAGACAGAGAGAAACGCTCTGGATCATCTCACTTCATCTGAGAAAATAAAAGCAAAATTTCCATTTACACCACTGGACAGCTTATGCAGTGTTGGGCCTGAGCTCAGGCCTCACGTGTGCTGGACAGGCATTGGCGTGAGGGAACTACAACCCCAGCTTTTTTGTCATTCTTGGCAGATTTGCGCCTGTATCTAAAACTTCTCACAGCAGATCATGAAAAACGATCAAACTAATGTTGTTGGCTTTTCCTCTCAATTGGCCATCTTTAGTTTGTACATTCTCTGGCAATTCTAGTAACAGGGGATTGCTATAATGAGAGTCTGTGAGCGTCACAAGCTGCCAGGTGTCTGACAGCATCCTACTGCAGCTCCATCTGTTGCCCGCCCAGATGCTCACGCTGAAAACTGGAAAAAGTCCATGGAAGGCAGAAACTAAAGCCTCACGTGACACTAAATCTGTTTGTAAGTCTCAAAAAAAAAAAAAAAAATCCAACCTCAAAATGCTATGTTACAATCACCTAACATTATCTTTATCTTTGTGGATAGAGCCCATATTCCAAAACCCAGAATTGTACTTTGTAAGGGAGGTGTGACAATAAAGTCAACATTTTCTGAGAAAATACCAAGTTTAATAATCTTTAATAATTTGAGTAAGATCTGCCTGGTCTCCACTGCCAACTCGAAGCTTGCTGACTGACCCATGGGCGGGACATGAAGAGCATCTGAGAAGTGTGCATGCCATGACTGAGATCCCAATGTTACAACTTATAGACAGTCGGTCAGAGTTCCATGTATCCACTGGGACTGCAGCTCAGCGCAGAGCACTCTGGGAGGCCCCAGCTCAATCTCAGCATCTATCAAGGCTAAGTCATTTAAATAAGGCTTAGCTAGAACAAGGAGTGGAAAGCTAAAAGTACAACAAGGTTTCTTTATATCACAAGGCCAAGAGCCAACAATAAAAACGTAGAGAGCCCAGCTTCTCAAGAGGCTGAAAGAAGGAACTTGAGAGCAGTTCACGGTCAGCCCGGCATTACAGACAGAGCACGGACCAACACAGTTTGAACAAGTCCAGTTATCCAAAGCAATGCCCCCACCCATGGCTGCTTACACTGACTCCGGGGTCAGCAGTTAAGTCCTCCTACTGCTTTTGAGCACCATGTAGAGGTGTGCTAACACGGGCCACTCACTGACAAAGGACCCAAGCAAGTTTATCAGCAAAACATGTTCACTCCAAGAACTGGCTCCTAGTAGAGACACAAGTATCCTGTAGCCTGAAAGTAGCAAGTTTTTTTTTTTTTTTTTTTTTTTTTTTCTCCAAGACAGGTTTTCTCTGTGTAGCCCTGGCTGGCCTCGAACTCAGAAATCCGCCTGCCTCTGCCTCCCAAATGCTGGGATTGAAAGCGTGTGCTGCCGCCACCCGGCTCGAAAGTACCAAGTTTTGAAGAGAAAGCTCTTCCTCTGTGATGGTCACTGAAGTTGTCCTGAGTGTTACCAAGACAGAATGTCCGCCATCTGTCTTTTCCTGATCCCATTGTCTTGTTTCGTATAGACGTGGTCCAGGCTGACTACACCTGTTTGGCACAGC
This sequence comes from Apodemus agrarius, assembly GCA_964023405.1. Classification (NCBI taxonomy): domain Eukaryota; kingdom Metazoa; phylum Chordata; class Mammalia; order Rodentia; family Muridae; genus Apodemus; species Apodemus agrarius. Next base: position 103,301,088 of record OZ030015.1, read on the forward strand.
AGAGCACAAAATACTAGTCACACCAGGAAGAGGTCAAAGAGCACCTGTGCAAGAACCAGATACAACTTGGAGTTCAATCTGCTGTCAACTAACCTCGGCACTGGCGAGGCCCAAGAAACATGGGGGGAAAATCCTTCCTTTCAAACCATCTCACGTAAAGTAGTGAGCGGAGATTGCATGAGAACAGACTCCTCTTCCCTCAACCCAGTCTCCAACAAAGCCGCTCTTTCCCTAAGCACTGGGCTGCATCTGGAAGCACCGGGACAGGTCTGATTTGTTTACACCTAAAGGGTAAAGGAAAAGGCTTGGGGGGAGGGGGGGCGGTGGCTGAATTTTAGACCGTGGTTTTATAGTTGCATTTCCTCATCTGTGCTGGAATTCCACTAAAATAAAATGCTGCCACTATTTTGGATCACTGTCCAATATATAACTGGATGGAAATTGTGGTTGTTTATTAAGTAACAACCTAAAAAAAAAAAATCAAGAGGCTGGAAAGATGGCTCAGCGTTTAAGAGCTGGCTGCTCTTCCAGAGGTTCAGAGCTCAATTCCCAGCACCCTTGTGATGGGTCACAACCATCTGTAATGAGATCTGATACCCTCTTCTGGCATGGAGGTATACATGCAGACAGAGCACTCATATACATAAAATAAGTGAATCACTTAAAAAAAATCAAGAGGCTTTTAGAAAGATGTACTGCTCTTCTCACAGAGGACCCAGTTCTGTTCCCAGCATCCATGCTCCAAATGTAGGTCATCTAATGCCTCTGGCCTCTGGGAGAATCAGCTCTCACACAGTCACACAGAAACATGCAAATAAATTATGTATGTTTAAACTTAACATTTTCTACCCTTTACTTTGACGCATATGGTATTTTGTTTGTATGCATGCGTATGCACCATGTGAATGCAGTGACCAGAGGCCAGAGGTGTCAGATTGCCTGGGATTAGAGTTAAGATATTAGTCTCATGTAGCTCAGGCTGGCCTAGTATTAGCTATATAACTATATATAATTATATGGCCTAGAATTGATGACCTTGAATTCCTGATGTGGTTAGTAATGAGTGATGTAAAGCATACTTGAATTTTATTTAAAAAAAAAAATGAATTTAGCCGGGCGTGGTGGCACACGCCTGTAATCCCAGCACTTGGGAGGCAGAGGCAGGCGGATTTCTGAGTTCCAGGCCAGCCTGGTCTACAGTCTACAGGACAGCCAGGGCTACACAGAGAAACCCTGTCTTGCAAAACCAAAAAAAAAAAGAGGAAAAGTAGCGAAGAAGCTAACCAAGGTATTAACAACAACAACAACAACAACAACAACAACAACAAAAAGAGGCAACAAATTCCAGAGGCCAACATCTGTAGCCCTAGTACTCAGAAGGCAAAGGCAGGACTGCTGTGAGCTCAAGGCCAGCCTATGCCTCAGAATGAGACACACTTTCAAAAGCAACCCCCGCCCCAAAATCTTCCACTCAAAATCCAAGAGTTCTTATTTTATATTGGGGGGTCTGGGGGAAGCGGGGTAAGACAAGTATCTCTAAATAGCCCTGGCTGTTCTGGAATTCACTATGTAGACCTGGTTGGCCTTAAACTCACAGAGATCCACTTTCCTCCTAAGTACTGGAATTAGACAGGTGAGCTGCCACACCCTGAGCGGTCTTATTTCCTGTCTGGTGCCATTCGAACCAAACCCAGACTCTGTCAGCAACACTGCAGAACATAAAAATGACGTCAGCTCTCCATTTACTCATGCTGGAGGGGTGAGCAGGCTGGGTATGCAGATTTCTTCCTTCCCTCCAAGAGGTTAAACTATACCAAAAGTCATCCTACAAGGTTTCCAGATACAGGAGCTCACTCATCCAGGGAGAGAAAAGAACCGATGTAGTTGCGAAAGGCATGCCTGTACTGGGGACAGTGGCGAGGCAGCTGAGGGGCAGAAACGCTGTAAGCCGCTGGGCGCTTGTCAAGTTCCAACTGTGAGTAAAGGGTGAGATGTGTTCGTCATGGCTAGTCAGCTGTGTGGAAAGGCTAAGCGTACACATGCAGGACGACAAAAGCAGTTTGAAAAGCTGTACAGGCAAAAAGTAATACGGCTGAAGACCAGAAACGTGAGCTCACTTAGTGAACCGGGACACTAAGCACTAACCGCGAGCACATGCTGTGTACTGCTGACGCACCACTTCTGAATGACTGACAAAGGTGTTAGTTGGTGACATACCACAAGACTCTCTGGTTGAGAATATGAAACTGCAAATTTTTGGTGCATGTTGAACCCCACTCTAAATGAGTCTACAGTCAGGGTAAAGTTGTGCTTTGTTTTTGTGAGACAGTTCTGGAATAAAAACACAGTAATTATGGTTTTGGTGAATTCAAAGAAAAATGCTGCCTCTGCTCTCTTCTGGACAAGCCTCAGATGCTGCTGTCTGCACATTCAGCTGAAGACCACACTATACAGGCCGTGGCACATTCAGCTCAATACCACATTACACTACACAGGCCGAGGCACAACCACCTAAGAGACAACACTCTCAGGCCACTCCAGAAGGGCTGCACAGGAAACAACCAAAGAGGGCCACAGGGGGACTCTCTGGTCTTGCCACTTTATTTGGTTGTAAAAAAAAAAAAAAAAAAAAAGCCCTGTACGTAGGGCTGGGTGATGGTGAATTTCCATACCAGCCTCTGAACAGGCCACAGGCAAGAGGAGAGCAGGGCTGGGAGAGGAGGGAGTGGGAAGTTCAATGTCCAAAGGCAAGGAGGAGTGTGGAGGAGAACAGACCTGAAGAAAGAAAACCCAGCCCACCCAGCCCAGCTCCGCCCACGCCCAGCCACTGGGCTCTGCAGTGCGTTACCATAGCCACAGCCATCCAGCTATCAAGACCTGGTCATTCAGTCAGCATGAGTAAAGAACTAATTTTTACTTTATGTGATAAGTATTTGGCCTGAATGTATGTCTATGTACTGCACGCATGCCTGGTGCCAGGAAGCCAGAAGAGGAAACTTGAGGCCCAGGAACTGGAGTTACAGGCTGCTATGGGCCTCTACATGGGTGTTGGGAACAGAACTCAGGTCCTCTGCAAAATCCAGCAAACACAGCTGCACAGGGGGCAGTGGTGGCAGACACCTTTAATCCCAGCCCCCCACCCCACCAAACCAAACCAAACAAACCCAGCAAGCATTTTTCAGTACCAAGTTTGAGACACTCGCTGTTGCCCAAGCCAGCCCATCGACTCAATGAGGGCCAGGGAGTCCTTGGCCTCTTAATAATCCTGCCTCGGCTTCCCAATTACAGGCACGTGCCGTGGCGGGCTGGGCTGACATGAAAGCACATAGCATTTAAAGCCTAAACACATGGCTGTCACAGCTTAGTCTAGAGAGACATAACTCAACAATGTGACACTTGGAAATGGAAAAAGACTGAGCAGTAGTGGCCGCACCCCCTTAATCCCAGCAGAGGCAGGCGGATCTCTGAGTTTGGGGCCAGCCTGGTCTACAGAGTGAGTTCCAGGACAGCCAGGGCTACACAATAGACTCGTCTCACAAAAAAAAAAAAAAAAAAAAAAAAAAAAAAAAAAAAAAAAAAGCTAGTAACAGGCTAAAGGAAAGCCAGGCTGCTCAGTCGGTGAAGTGTGTGCTGTGTGAGCAGAAGGGCCTGAGTTTAGAACCCCCACACCAGGCCGTGGAAACGCTGGGTGTGGCTGGGAATGGCTGTAACCCTGCTAGAGTGAGTGGGCAAAGACAGGCACAGTTCAGGGGTTAGCTGGCCATTCAGGTGAGTCAAAATAGTCAGCTTCAGGTTCTGAGACCCTGTATAAAAAAAGTGGAGAACAGTATCGGGGAAGACACACCTGATGTTGACCTCTGATTTGTAACCCCTCCCCAGAACACACCACACCACACCTCTCCACACCATCCCAACCACACCCAAAACTACACCCAAAACCACCCCTCACCCACACCATACCACCACCAAGCTCAAGCATGCACGCACGAACGTACACACACACACACACACACACACACACACACACAGTCACACACCATACCACACTCTTCACACACATACCAACTAAGAAAGTCTGAAAAGGATACGCATTAACAGTGACTCACTTATTATATCTAATGGGCTATATTAATCTAAGAGGTTAAGAACAAGCAGAGGAAGCTCGATGTAAGGAATACAAAACTGCAATTGACTTTATAAAAACTAAATGTTTGAAGGTAAAGTTTCTCCTTAAAAATCTATGTTGAGCCGGGCGTTGGTGGCGCACACCTGTAATCCCAGCACTTGGGAGGCAGAGGCAGGCGGATCTCTGAGTTCGAGGCAAGCCTGGTTTACAGAGTGAGTTCCAGGACAGCCAGGGCTACACAGAGAAACCCTGTCTTGAAAAACCAAAAAAAAAAAAAAAAAAAAAAAACTATGTTGAGGGCTAGGCATGATGAGGCAGTAACAGACAGATCTCTGTGAATTCGAGGCTGAGGCCAGACAGAGATACATAGTGAGTTCCTGCCTCAAATAATAAACACATTTAAGTCCACCTATGCTCAGGGACTGGCAAGATGGCTCCACAGGTACGAAGCTCTTCATGTGTAAGCTGCCAAGCTGAGCTTGAGCCCTCGACCAGAATGGATAGATTGAGCTGTGGATGGACAACTGTCCTGAGCCACACATGCTGACACAGGTACCCACACTCATGCATTGTATGAACGAACACTTGAGAAAACACACACACAAATTAGATTTAATTAAATTTTTAAAACTCTGAGTTCAGCCAGACATGGTGAGAACACAGGAGGCAGAGGATCTGTGTTTTGAATTCTTGGATAGCGAGGACTACACAGAGAGACCCTATCTGAAAGCAAAGAAACCAGTCTATGCTCAGAGACTGAGAAGTGGTCAGTGGTAAACCATGCACTTCACACGTGCAGGACTCCGGGTGCTCTCCTTCCCAGCAGTACTCTGAGGACATGCTGCGCTTGCAGAGGAGAGTCTGGGTGCACTGCTAAGCAACTCAGACCTTCTGGATCAGCCATGGCCCTGGAAGAGTCCATGCTTATACATGATAAATAGCATTAACTTAGCAAATATGTTTGAGTTTCAGTGAGTAAAATTTGGGGCTTTTTAATGAACTCTGAGCAATTTCCCCCTTGCAATTCTGAGGATAGAAACTAAGGCCTGGTACACAGGAACCAGGCACATTCCACCCCGACCACACCCACAGCCCCACCTCTACAGCCACTAATCTCAATTTTGAAAATAATATCTATCTAGGAGTATCAGAGGCTCATATACCCAGGAATCTGAAGTAGGAGGATGCTGTGATTTCAGGAAAGTGACAGCTTATTTAAAGAAAGAAAAGGGAGAGAGGGAGGGAGGGAGGGAACAAGAGAGGGAGGGACACTATCATCTACCAGCAGGTAACAGGCTCTTGGTTTAAACCACTCTGGTCTATGCACAAACTTCTAAAATAGAAAGACATTCTGCTGATGAAGGAAATAAAGGCTTACTTTTACATTTCTGAAGTTACTAAAACATCACTGGTAAAGCTAAATCTATTAGTATTTGTTTTTTTAGCAGAGAAAACAGAGATAAGAAAAAACTACCAGGGCTGGAGAGATGGCTCAGTACTTAAGAGCACTGACTGCTCTTCTGGTGGTCCTGAGTTCAAATCCCAGCAACCACATGGTGGCTCACAACCATCTGTAATAGGATCCAATGCCCCCTTCTGGTGTGTCTGAATATATGAACTAGAGAGGGGGTCGGGGGAGAACTTCCAAGAGTAGGAGAGGCTCCAAGTTCAGGCTAGTACTGTTGTTTGTTTGAGACACAGTCTCACTACATAGCCCTGGCTAACCTGGAATTCACTACGTAGATCAGGCTGGCCTCAAACTCACAGAGATCCGCCTCCCAAGTGTTAAGACTAAAGGCATATGCTACCACACCTGGCCTAGCATATTTTCAACACAAAGAGAACTCTAGTTTTTAAACCAGCTCCAGGACTAGAGATGTAGTTCATGGGTAAACCAAGCACTTAGCATTTGCCCGGCATGTACAGGGCTTCGCTCCAATCCCTAGTGACACACTAATGAATAAGTAAATAAATCAACAGCAGTCCCACCAAAGCATTAGCCTCTATTTTCTTTTCTTAAAGAATATATGTGTCTGCATGGAAGCGTGTGGGAATTGCTCTCTCCCCTCAGCCAGCGGGATCTAGACAAGGAACCTAGGGGGTCTAGCTGGTGCAGCAAGTGCTTTTGCCCAGAGCCCGTCCTAATCTCCATTTTCTATATAGAAAGTTGTTCCATAAAGCATTTCCTTAAAGAGACAGCATATGCATGGAATTTGAAGGTACTGAATGAAGTATTTCTGGAAAACTAAAATAGTATCATAAGAAGTTCAAGGCTCTCGAGTGTACCATGTTATCAAGGGCTCATCTGCTTTCCTAACCGCCACACACGCTTCTCCTACAGAGCCGACTTCACGCTGGAGTGTTCTAGGACAGCTCCAGTAACACTCCCAAGCTTTGCTAAGTTTAGAAACAAGTCCTTAGTAAGTCACGGAGAGCTAGGCGGCCAAATGCAGTCAGGAGCACTTCTAAATTAACTCAAAATTCTGGCCAATGCCTTACAAAGTTTGTTCCATTGAAAATATCCAACTATCTTCAATAAGTTCTTACAACAGGGCATTAAGTATTTATTATTTAGACCTTGAAACCTTCATAGCAATTTTAGCACTAAACACAGGACACATTTAAGAACTTAGAAGTATGCAGTGATTTCTTTGATGCCTTTTCAGAAAAACACTCTTCAATGTGTATGCATGCCACAGTCCATGTGGCACGTTAGCCCAGAGGTCAGAGGAGCCTTGTGGAAGCCAGTTCTCCCTGCCACATGGGTTCCAGGATCAACTCAGTTGTCAGGGCTAGCAACAGTGCCTTTACACCCCTCACCAGCTCTGTCATCTATGGGGATGTGTAGGTATAATTCATCAAAATAGGTAGTTTAAGGAATTCATCAAAATGGTAGACTGGAACACAAGTATATAATCCCAGCACTTGGGAGGCAGAGGCAGGTGGATTTCTGAGTTCGAGGCCAGCCTGGTCTACAGAGTGAGTTCCAGGACAGCCCAGGCTACATAGAGAAACCCTGTCTCGACCCCCCCCCCCAAAAAAAAAAGACTATACCTCAAAACAAAACAGAACCCAAAGGTTCAGAACGCCGTAGGGTGGCAAAGGTGAGGGTGCCCCGCTTACCAGGCGGACAACGCGGGAGGGTTGACGCCAGTCTAAGGTACATCAGACTTCGCGTTAGTAGACAAGCGCCTCCAAGCAAGCCTAGACCAGAAAATGGCTTGAGTGGGTCGCCTGAGGAGTGCAGAGGAGGGACAACTCCTTCCTGCTGGGCCTTTCTGAAGGTGGGGGGGGGGGGGAAGAAATGCAAAGGGTTGTAGTTCAACAGGCAGCCTGAGGCTAGTAAGCTCACCACTGGGGACAGGGGAGTCTAACTCCCCCTTCCCAACTCCAGGAACAACTGAAAGCTCGGCTGGTTCTCCTGCAGTTAACCTCACACAGGAAATGAAATCAGTTAAGTAATACATTTCAAAGTAAGAGTCATCGGGTAGATCAGTGTCTACTTTGCTATTAGGTGAGGCCCTCAGTCACAGACTGGCCTGCAAGGGTATCTCATATAGATGATATTACAGCGACTTTCCCAAAAACTGACAAATCTCAGGTGTGATCTTCTCTAACAACCTGACTGTCACAAACCTCTCCTTCTCTAGAGGTTCAGGACACTTCGTGTGGGGACCTGCTCACATTCACTCCACGCATCTGGACTCCGGTTTAAGTGGTTGATTCCAGTACTGTACTTTCAGAAAGCACAGGAATCACGATGGCCTGTGAAGAGCAATGGGGACTGTACACGCTAAAAGCTTTTTCCTGAAGTCCTAGAAATATCAACAGTGATGACGTGGGCAGGACTTTAATAAACTTTCCAATGAGGACTTGAGATTTACTTAACTTCAAAAAAGTTATGTAAGCAGGGCGGTAGTGGCACATGCCTGTAATCCCAGCACTCTGGGAGGCAGAGGCAGGCGGATTTCTGAGTTTGAGGCCAGCCTGGTCTACAGAGTGAGTTCCAGGACAGCCAGGGCTATACAGAGAAACCCTGTCTCGAAAAAACCAAATCCAAACAACAACAACAACAACAAACCAACAAAAAGTTATGTGGCCACAGGAGAGAGTATAACCTCACTGTCTTTACATTCTCCAATTAAGTTATTCTAATAAACATTGTAAAAATAATATTTTATTTTAAATATATTATTGAGAAGCTGTACAACATTCCAAGTCATCGATTACATTTCAAAGCCAAACACACTGCATATAGTAAACCAGAGGCTGGACTAGAACTAAAACTGACCCCGAAAACAAGATAAAGAAACGTCTGGACTTTTTTCTTTTTTTTTTTTTTTTTTTTGGTTTTTCGAGACAGGGTTTCTCTGTGTAGCCCTGGCTGTCCTGGAACTCACTCTGTAGACCGGGCTGGCCTCAAACTCAGAAATCCACCTGCCTCTGCCTCCCAAGTGCTGGGATTAAAGGCATGCGCCACCAACGCCCGGCCACGTCTGGACTTTTAGTAGAACTAGTTGGGCTCTAGCACTCATGCCTATGTACCCAGCACTTGGTAAGCTGAGGCAGAAGTGTGTCTGTAACTTTCAGCCTAGAGAGGATTACAAGAGAGGGCTACACAGGGACATCCTTTCTAAAAAACAAAACAAAACAAAACAAAACAAAACAAAACCCAGTCACACAAAAGAAGTTACTATTGAACTACTGTGTGGAGAACTGTCAATCTATGCCTTTTGAGATTATGAGAGTCTTGTCCACTGTTAGCATTCTGTCTAAGCTCCACCCCACAGTTACCTGGCAACAGCCTGGTAGGCCTGGCCCACTATAAAAGGGGCTGCTTGCCCCTCCTCCCTCTCTTGCCTCTTGCTCCCTGACTCTCCCCATTCTCTTCCCACGTGGTCATGACTGGCCAACACTACTCTCTCCCTCTCTCTGCCTCTACTACCCTCTTAACTCCCCTCCCTGTGCCCTAAATAAACTCTATTCTATACTATAGACCAGTGTGTGGCTGGTTCCTCAGGGGGAAGGGATGCCTCAGCATGGCCCCCTGAGACATCCCCTCCCCCCACTTCCCCATAGAACATATTCTTATATCTTTATAAACACATCATCCATAAATACACCTATTGTTAGAATGATGGCCAGAGAGAGTAAGAGTCCCAACCCCCAGCATCCAGACTACTGGAAATGCCAGTGCTCAAGAATGAGGAGGTCTCTCAACCCCCTCTAGCACAGATCTGGAACTTTAAAGCACATTTGCAGTAGAAACTTAACAAAACCTAGTTTGTTTTCCTATCCTTTTCTAGGCATGAGTTAGGAGCCTGTGTAGAAGAGATTCGTTTGGTTCAAAGAAGGAAAACTAAGATAAACCACACACAGAGTGAGTGAGCATTGGTGGTCCATACCTTCAGTCCCAGCAGAGACAGATCTCCAGCCTGGTCTACATGGTTGAGGTTAAGCCAACCAAGTATATATCTCAAGAACTTGTCTCAAAAACAAACTACAGTATATAGAGAAAAATCACACCAAATTCCTCTAGTATCATAATTACTTATTAACTTAATGTCAGAGCTAAGAAGGTGAATACTCATCTTAAACAGCACAAAATAAAATGTGTCTCGGGAAACAAGCATCCTAGATCTCAAAAGATGTTTGCACATTTGACAAATCTGGTTATCATAGTCCCATAGCGCACTAGCGAACTCTGAAATAATGCCTTACTGTTATCCAGAAACTAAATGAGCAAACAGATATACAGTTAGATCTATTCTGGCTGAGAATTTAGGAGCCATTCTCTGGAACTGTCTTAAAGTATGCATCAGACAACAGGACAACATAGTATCAAATGTCCCCCTGTGAGATTAAGAACTAAATTATTAATAGAAACAATCAAGAAACTGAGCAACAGGGAACTAGGAGAGTCAATTATAGAACATTATCTAGATGTATTATGTAACCACTAAAAATAATTAGTAAAATACGGAAAATACCAACGTATTAAAAGTTATGTTTTAGCCAGGTACACGCCCTTGACACCAGTGCTCAAGAGGCAAAGGTAGGCAGATCTCTGTGAGTTCGTGGCCAGTCTGGTCTACAGAGGAAGTTCCAGCACAGCCAAGGCTACACAGAGAAACCCTGCCTAGAAACCGAAAATGAATGAGTGAATGAATGAATGTGTGGCCCACAGTTCTGCATTTTAGGCACACAGACTGTGCATGTTAGACACACTGACTATGCGTGTTAGACATGCACTTTGCCACTGAGCTACATTTTCAACTCCCTGGTATTGTTTACACGCACGCACGCACGCACGCACGCACGCACGCACGCACTGCTTGCCAAGCAAGGTGTATAGGTAAAGGTCAGGGACAACCTGGATTCGGAGAGGATTTGGTCCTCTCCGACCACGCTGGTTCCAGGAAGAAACCTCAGCTCACCAGGTGTAGCACAAGCATCTTTACCCGTGGAGCCATCTCAACAGCCTATCCTGTGCAGTGATAAAACTTAGAATATTTCTAAACTAGTGATACTTAAAGAGTTTATACAGCATTTGGAGTTTCCTATTTTTTCCCCAAATAATGTAGAATAAAATAAGTTTAAAGGGGCTGGGTGTGGTGGCACAAGCCTCTAATCCCAGAACTTGAGAGGCAGAGAGAACTCACGGATCACAGCTCACTGGGAGTCCAGAACACCCAGGGCTACACAGTGAGAGCCTCACTCAAACAGACCAGAAGGAAAATCAAATGCCCGGATTCCAGCTGATTCGGGTTTTGCAATCCTGAATTTGAGGTAATGGCAGACAAGCATTTACCAGTTCGGTGGGTAGAGGCATAGGATTTAGGAGTCCCCAACACTGCCTATGGTCCTGAATCCTATTAGCAAAATTAACAGCAGCTAGCCAATTACTGTCTCTGTATGTTAGTCACTGCTTTGAGTACACTGATGTGCTGGCTCTTTTAAACGTTATGGCGGCCCTAGGAAGGCAGGTATTGCTACTCATATTTTACAGATGAGATAACCAAAATGCAGAACTGCTAAGCAAGCTGTCCAAGATCAGAAGTCCAATTGGCCAGTTAGTAGAACTAAGATTCAGAAGCTAGCCTAGAGTCTAACTCTTTATAACACAGAGAAACTGTTATTTTTCATTCCACATGAGGTGGTGGTGAAATCAGAGAGTATCTGCCAATTAGATCAAGACTTTCCTCAGTCATTTGGGTTTGGTTTTGTTTTTTTAAGGTCTCAAAGTTTTGACAGTAAGCACTAGCTATGGTGTACTTAGTCTAAAAAAGATTTAAAACTGGGGCTAGAGAGATGGCACTGCTCTTAAGAGTATGGCCTGCTCTTCCTAATGACCACAGTTTGATTCCAAGTACTGATGTTGGGTAGTTCACAGCTCTAGAGGAAGAAGCAGCACCTTCTTTTGGCCTTAGTTTCTGAACTGCCTCTACACCTATATGATGGGGCAGCCCTTCACAGGGCCAGAAAACACTAAACGTTCGAAAGGTCAAGTCGTCCAGGAAGAGCTTCACAGTCTGCTGACAGTGAGTTCAACCACTGTCAGAGGCAGACTGGGAAGGAGAGCAGGCATGCCGTCAGTCAGTTCTTTCCCCAGAAGAGGGAAGTGGGTCTCTCTCCCTGCTCCTCAAGACATGTAGGAACTGAAAGTTCATTCTCAGCACTGATGTGGAAACTGACATTCAGCTGACAAAGTGAACATAAGGGTCAGGAATCTACTTGCCTTGAAAGAACTCAAGCTGAGCATAGCGGCTCATATCTGTAATTCTAACAGGCTGATGCAGGAGGATTGCCTATGAATTTGAGGCCAGACTGACTATATAGTAAATTTCTGTTAACAGCCTAGACTACAAAATGAGGCAATGTCGGAGGGGAGGGGAGAGGAGGGGAGGGGAGGGGAGGGGGAGGGGAAACACAGTTCACATCTAGGTATTTCACATCTGCAATCCTGTACTCAGAAGGCTAACACAAGAGGAAAACCTCAAGTTCAAGACTATCCACAGCCGGGCAGTGGTGGCGCACGCCTTTAATCCCAGCACTTGGGAGGCAGAGGCAGGCAGATTTCTGAGTTAAGAGACCAGCCTGGTCTACAGAGTGAGTTCCAGGACAGCCAGGGCTACACAGAGAAACCCCGTCTCGAACCGCCCCCCACCCCCCCAAAGACTATCCACACTATATTGTGAAGTCCAGGTCAAGCTAGATCCCAGAATGAGGCCTTTTCTCATACCTACACACAAAAGCAAAAATAAGTTGCAAAAAGTTAACAACTCTCCTGGTCAACAAATAGACCAATAGCCAGGCGGTGGTGGCACACGCCTGTAATTCCAGCACTCTGGAAGGCAGAGGCAGGCAGATTTCTGAGTTCGAGGCCAGCCTGGTCTACAGAGTGAGTTCCAGGACAGCCAGGGCTATACAGAGAAACCCTGTCTCGAAAGAAAAAAAAAAATAGACCAATGAAACAAGCATCGAGCTCTCAATAGATAACAGGGACAAACCCCAAATGGTCAATAAAAGTGTGAACAAATATTATTCAACCTCACCAGCCAACAGAGAAAAGAAAATTAAAACTGCAGAGACCCCACCTCCCAGCTGTCGGAAGACAGTCCTCTCCCGGCCTCCTCAAGCACTGCACACGCATGTGATACAGACACCCATGCACTTACCTACAGAAAATAAATGTAAAAATCTAAATAAGAAGTAACAAATATTAAGATTTTTTTAAAAAGGGAAACCCTTTATATACTTTTGATGGGAATGCAAACTACTCCACTATGGAAACCAGCCTGGGCATTTAAAAACTAAAGGTAAGCTGGGTGGTGGCGGCGGCGGTGGCAGCTCACGCCTGTAATCCCAGCACTTGGGAGGCAGAGGCAGGCGGATTTCTGAGTTTGAGGCCAGCCTGGTCTGCAGAGTGAGTTCCAGGACAGCCAGGGCTACACAAAGAAACCCTGTCTCGAAAAACCAAATCAAAAACAAAACAAAAACAAACAAACAAAAAAACTAAAGGTAAAGCCAATGAGATGACTCAGCAGGTAAGGGCTCTAGCCACCAAGCTTGACGACCCAAGTGCAAGCCCCAGGAGTCACATGTCAGAAGGAGGAGACCAATACCAACGAACTGTCTATGACTTACACATGCATGTTGTAGCATGTTTGCAATGCACCAGGAGCACGATTAAGTAGAATTAAAAAAAAAAAAAAAAAGCCTGTGGAAGGAGAGACCTGACTTCACAAAGTAGTTCTCTCTCCTCCACATCCACACTGAGACACACTCATATGAACACATGAAAATTCATGAAGACAATGAAAAACTAAAAACTAAAACTAAACAGACCACGTGACCAAGCTGCATCATTCCTCTCCTGTGTCCTTAAGACTCGATCTCAAGATCAGGGGTCTCTGATTAGTGTTCACCACCATATACACATACAGATACATACTAATGGCACGAAGGTAGCAAAGAACACACTAAAGGAGGAAAACATGCTCACAGCACATTGTATAAATGCAAAGAACAGCTTTCCATTATATTGTATAATAATAAAAAAGACAGGTACAAAAAGGTCTTTTGTTTGTTTTGTTTGTTTGGGACAGGGTTCTTCCTCTTGTAGCCTTGACTGTCCTGGAACTCCTTCTGTAGACCAGGCTGGTCTAGAACTCAGAGATCCACCTGCCTCTGCTTCCAAAGTGTTGGGATTAAAGACGTGCACCACCACTTAGCTTAATTTTTTTTTTAAGAACAAAAAAAAGTACTTAAAAGACAACCATCTAGTTTAGCCAACACTACCCACAGGTAATCATAAATGGGTCTCTACCAACGTTAGAATTTAAAGCAGCCCTACTTTCTAGTTCTTTATAACTTTTACTCAAGTGCCACACAGGGATGCAGACACACTGGACGTCGGGCAGAAAGCCAGGATGTGCCCCTTAGCATCTCTCATAACGTTAATTCTCCGCTGCTCCTACGTCAAAACCTACCCAGGGGCTTAGCTCACACATGAAGACAGGAGCAGTCCAGGTTTGGGCCTCTACACCTCCCCTAATAAAAACACTCAGTGGGGCTGGTGACAGGGCTTCACATGTGACTGTACTTGTCACTGCACTTGTTAACCTGAACTTGAGCACCAGGATCCTCACAATGAAAGGAGAGAAACTAACTGACCTTCACAGGCATGGTGTGGCACACATACTCCCCCCCCTCCAAACGAACAAAGTGTTAAAATAAATATCTAAGTGAAGAGGTTCCCCATCCACCCACCCCCACCCTGAGACAGGGTTTCTCTGTGTAGCCCTGGCTGTCCTGGAACTCATTCTGCAGACCAGGCTGGCCTCAAACTCAGAAATTCGCCTGCCTCTGCCTCCCAAGTGCTGGGATCAAAGTCGTGCACCACCATCGCTAGTGAAGAGGTTTTTAAAACCTCTTCTCAATCCCTGTAACTTGACAGCCTTGGGCTGCTAGCACCTTAGTACAGTAATGTGTTTTTCTTGAAGAGCTGCTGAATAGAGAAAGTAGAGTTTGTTTCTTCTCCAGCAGCAAAGGCGCCCAACTCAGAGTGTGGTTCGAGCATGCTCAGTAAATGTAACCCTGAGCCACACAAGCAGCAGAGACCAACAGGTCTCAAAAACCAGAAAGTGACCCAGAACCTATTTCTCAGGCAGCTCAGGAAGAAGCAAGGGCAGTGAGTGGACACTGGTTCCCTTTGAGAACCAGCAAAGGTGAGGAAGCCACACCAACAGAATTCACGAAGGTCTGTGGACTTAGAATGACTCTTGGATCCTATGCAGCAGCACCTGAGGGACATACTCACACATCCCAACACGGCAGTTTTCTGTGGGCCAGGGCTAACCTACAACACAATACACACGCCAGCTTTACCACTGAGCTACAACTCAGTAGTACAAAGGCTTGAAGCTTGAAAGAACAGTCCTTTCATTTTAAGGCCCAGGCCCCCTGCCCTGCAAGCAAAACACACTTAAATAAAAGGATGAATTTGAAACCAGCCTGGGCAACAGATATAATCTCAAAACAGAACAAGAAAAAAAAAAAAAAAACAAAACAAAAAAATAAAAATAAAAAAACCTCTTCTAGTGTCATATACATTAAAAAAAAAAAAGTCTGCTTTTTCCAGGCAGTGGTGGCACACACCTTTAATCCCAGTACTTGGGAGGCAGAGGCAGGCAGATTTCTGAGTTCGAGGCCAGCCTGGTCTACAGAGTGAGTTCCCGGACAGCCAGGACTATACAGAGAAATCCTGACTAAAAAAAAATTAAATTAATAAATAAATAAAAATAAAAATAAAACAAGAAAAGAGAGGACAAGTATCTCCCTATGTCACTCAAAGTTTAAGAGACCCATGCCACTCCAGCCACTTTTAAATGTGTCTGGGTTCACAGGAGTTATCTATCAAATGACAGAGCACTGATGAAGCTGCCTTACTCCCCACAGAAAGGAGAAAATGCTTGTTTTACCAACAACTCTTACCAGAGCATCTCCCTCCTCTTCACGAAGCTGTTTCAGAACTATGAGACAAAGGGCAAGCACTGTACCAGCACACACACATTCATAGTCATTCTTGCTCTCATTTTTTGGAGTACAGCCACAAGATTACTAACAAACAGCTAATGGCAACTGTTCAAAAGCAATACTGGCATTATGACTTCGTACCCCTGTTATCTACCAGATTGCAAAGACTTGAGCGTATGGGTTTCTCGCCCCAAATAGAATGTGAAAGTAAAACATGAATCTTCTGATTGACCTTCTTCATCATAAACATTCCCAGGAGGACATGAACAACTTGTCAATCATTTATGCTCTAGGTCTAGGACAAACATAGACAGTCATCAGGGAGTGCTGTTGCTTAGAGTCCCTGGTTTTGTTTTGTTGATCCAATGTCAGCAGGCAATAGGATACACTAACAAGAATATAAACTGCCAGTCCTATAAGTTCAAGTTCCTAGAGTAAGTTAAATGGGGCCTTTATGTATTTAAATCAGACAGTGGCAGGCATGGTGGGCCTCACCTATAATCTTGGACTATATAGTGAGTTTTAAGCAGTCCTGGGTTACAGAGAGACCATTTCTCAAAAAAACAAAAACAGAAACAGAAACACAAACACACACACACAACCCAAATCAACTAGAAGTGGCTCTGAAGAGCTTTTGTACCAGCTGCAGTTGCTTCCTGCCTGAGTAGGCAGCCTCATTATGAGACAGCACAAGCGGATGACAGCACACGTAACCAAAGACCCCTGCACCAACGGCACAGTCACTTAGCGGCCAATGGTGCTGTAAAGCCAGGCCTGCTTCTCTTCTGTCCAACTCGCAAAGAGCTTTGTGTCACCACCAAGTCTTCTACTCTGGGAACGGCCCTCCAGCACAGCCTTCTGTGGAGTTCAACTGACATTTCTTAGACACGGGGAAGACTGCAGTAGCCCCATCACAGGGTGAACTTTGAAGCCAAGCTTCCTCATTTCAGAGCCCATTGCCTGGTGTGAAAAATCTGCGAAGAGCTCCTCTGAGATTGAAACATCCCACCCAGCAAGGCAGCTCTTCAGACAGGAAGGTAAACAACTCAAAACAGCTGTAGGAAGTCCCTGAAACTGACCAGACACACTAGGGCCTCCCTGGCCAATTAAGTAATAAAAGCTCATCAATGTCCCCTTCTCAGAGACTCAACTGAGCTGTCAAGAAAAGGCTCAAGGAAGAAGAGCTGTAAGAAGACCGAGTCCAGACCAGTTGCCTGGAAGAGGTTCATGCCAGAGTCGCTTTGAAAAAACACTCTCCAACCTGTTGAGCTGCCTGCAGGCTGTGCAGTGAGCTCCAGGTTTCCCAGCTGTTGTGAGCTGTCACCCATGCTGGGGTGTGACCTGATGACACAGCTGTCTTTGAGTCATTTCTGCTCCTGTAAGTAACCCCTCACCCACATTCCTGTAACTCACTCCAATAAACCCCACTGGCTCTCTGAGTTGAACTTTACCTGGTCCATCCTTCGGTCTGCTGTGAGCTCCCTATCTGGGCTCAGTGGCCGTGTGCTGCAGCTCCTGGGAAAGCTTTATCACGCAACACTCCCTCACTTTGAGCACTGAGGGCAAATGTTAACTATCGCTAGGCTACGTGAGTCTTTATACTTCTTCCTGAATCCTGCTTTTTCGCCGTCTCCCCCATAAGCAGAGGAGCATCACTCAGGGGCGGCAGTAAAGCAGCGGGCGAACCCCAACAATGTGGACGAGGCTCCGAGGGTAGACCTGCACAGAGACGCTCGCTCAAATTCACAAGCTTAGACAGGGCTCACCCCTACAGAGAACACTCTGGGCGACCTGATCCAGCCAACTGGGGAAACGGCCATGTGCAGGTGGGGCGCCGACGCTCACGTCAGAGCACGGCTCGGTAAGCTGCAAACTGTGAGGTGACTGCTTCTAAACAATCTCTTTGGACCAATTCTTTATGCAGTTAGATTTTAATGTGCAGGGATTGCTCAAGCTCCTCTAAAGGAAGCCAAAATCTGATGTGTATAAGGGCAGTTAAACACTAGGATGTAGAATTCCATTGGTTTTTTTCCAGAAATAAGATGCTGAACTCTTCAGTGAGTTTAGGCAAACACTCCCAATCTCTCTAAGCAGCTTCTAACCCACTAGGATCCTACCACGAAATGCAGATTCTTCTGACTATGCAGTTTTAAGACTAGAGGAAATGCTCTTACATTAAAATTTTCACATTTAGGATTTTTAAAAATCCCATGTTTTTATTTTTAATGCAACTTCACAAGGCAAAGCCTGCCATTCAAATCCCTTTCCTTTGACTTTTCCTGAATCAAAAACAAAAACAAACTCAGACATTCACACAAAGGCAGTTAAGGACGACACAGCACAGCGACTCTCTTCTGTCACATTTAATAATCCACTAAGCATCTACTGCAAGCTATCCAATCAGACCTGGTGACAAATGCTAAAGTGTGCACCGACAAAAGAGCAACACAGCTTCTTTGTGTGTTAGCACCGTGAGGAAAGGCGGCCGAGCCCGAGAAGCAGCCACACGAGCGCTTACCTTAAGGATGTCCCCCCTCTTGAAGCTCAGCTCATCGTCAGCAGTAGCTTTGAAGTCATATTTGGCGATGGCTTCCATTCTGAGCGCCGCTCAGTGCTCAGCAGCCTGAAGCAGGGGGGAAGGGAATCTTCCCTGCCGAAGAGCTCTGGGCTCAGCCTTTCCTCTTCTGGGGCTATTCTTGCACACTGGGACACACAATGCCACCCTGGATCAGAAGAGGGATGATTAAGAGAAGTGGCCAGATCTAAGGCAGCCCCGCCCTGCCAATTGGCCTACACTCCCAGCCCCCACGCCCCCTGGCTCCGCAGAGCTCAGCCCCCTCCTCCTTCCTTCCAGGCAACAGCTCTCCTTCCTCTTTTCAACCTCAGCCGCGGGCGACTGACAGGTCCAGCAGCCAATAGCAAGAGCTGCCTAAGCTATGCCAGAATACACTTCCTCTTCCTTCCCGCAGGGTGTAAACTCAGGAGCCGGCGAGAGCCTCATTCAGTCAGTCCCAGCAGCCCTTCACACGTCTCCCAAGGCAGTTCCTGCGGCCCACTTAATGCAGGCCCCTTGGAGGTGGGTCCACCCCGTCCCTCACCACCGGCTGGGGTCCTGAGAACCAAGTTGCTCCGCAGGACTTGGGTCTGGAGAAGCTCTACTCTTGAAATTAAACCTTGATCTGTTCCCATGAAATGGTGAGAGCAAGCCTTTCTAACCCCACTGCCTGCGATACAGAGCACCAGCTTCATTCACGCCCGACTTGTCATCGGGTCACAAAGAAAGACAGCTCAGCGCTCTTTGCTGGAGGGGGTGGTGGTGGAAATCCACTCTTACACAAGATACCCAAAGATCTGGGGTCTGCCCAGTCCTTCAAATAGACAGCCTGGGTTTAACATCCAGGAATAGCCTGCCTCTACCTTATTTTTATCCAGCATGGCTGAAGTTCTCATTTATATTTAAAAGGAATCTGTTTCTGCAAATCTGGAGGTGCGGTGGGTTTCACAATGTAGTTTCAGCTGGCCTGGAACTCCTTGTAAGTACACGAGACTGGCCCAGAATTTGAGGATCCTCCTGGTTCGTCCCTGGAGTGCTGAGACAAGTACACGCTATCAAGAATCCCCCAAGTATCTTCTCTGGGGACAGGTAAATACAGGCTGGTGCTGGATGGTCAGAGCCCAGACCTAAGGGAAAATGAAGCCCATTCCTGTTTGCAAACACCAAGGGCCCAGCAGAATGGGAGCAGATTTCTAGCAACACCTTTCTTGGATAATTACCACCACATTAGCAGCTCAGCTGAGGGGCCTGGGTGACTATTATTCTTGTTCTAAAGTGAACATCTGGGGCATTAGTCAAACATAACCGCCAACAGGCTAGGCAGCAAACCTGGGGATATCCAGACCGGGTGGCATGAGTGCGGTCAAGGGCAGAGCGCACGGGGTGGGCGTCCTCTAGCAGAGTCTGCAGACTATCATCCCCAAACCCACACTATGGCTGGTTCTTCACTGTCATCACTTGGCTACTCTATGTGGTACCACCTCTCAAGAGAACAAAGAAAAAAAAAATCCTAGCAAGTATAAAAGTATCAAATACAAAGGTACACCCTAGTACCTTTAAATTCCCAGTATATTTTTTGTAGTTATTTTTGATATTTACAATTTTCTAAAAACTCAAATCTATCTGGGTGCCTTGAGTGCATCGATGCCCAGCGCCCTAGGAGACCAGAAGAGGCTGTCAGTTCCCGCGCAGCTGAAATTAACAGTGCCCGTAAGATGTCCTACATAAATGCCAATCTACACACAGGTCTCCTGGAAGAATTAATGAATGCCCTTAACCTCCTACCACCTTCCCAGCCCTGACAGCTTTGCTTTGCTTTTTTTTTTTTTTTAATTTCCAGTCTCCCCCCCCCCCACTCACACACACACACACACACACCTGGAAAGAGTGCCATATATGTGTGTGTGCGATGTGCATATATGATTTAATGCTCAGTGTATCTTAGAAGGTAGTTATTAACACACCTTTCTAGTTAGAACACTGGGTCTTGTTTAAAAGGCTTACTCAGTATTATAGGTGCAAAGATAGGATATTTGAATGGATGCCATTTCTCCTGTCTTCCCACAGCAAGAAGGCTCAACATAAGCTACACTGGCCTAATTCCATGAAGAGAGGGAGAGAGTGGGAGAGGGGAGAGGGGAGAGGGAGACGAAGAGTGAGAATATGAGAACGTAAATGAAAATAAATCTTATAATATAGTCCTTTAGGCTCCTTTTCAGATATAATTCCCCTATCACTTCAACAATTAAAACTATTGTCTTAGCCGGGCGGTGGTGGCGCACGCCTTTAATCCCAGCACTTGGGAGGCAGAGGCAGGCGGATTTCTGAGTTCGAGGCCAGCCTGGTCTACAGAGTGAGTTCCAGGACAGCCAGGACTATACAGAGAAACCCTGTCTCAAAAAAAAAAAAAAAAAAAAAAAAAAAAAAACTATTGTCTTAGACCTTGCATATGTGCTACCCAGATCAGAGAAGCTCTCACTGGGTACTGTTAGCGCGCCCTGTCCCTTCACCATCTTGGGGAGTACAGCACTGTCGGCTGTATAGGAGCTGAAGTGACAGCTGAGTGGGAAAGAATGTGCTTAAACACTGGAGCCCTAGCTCAAAGACGAGTGTGTGTGCATGTGAAAAATCATTGCACACACGTTTACCTTCAGATTCTTCCTTAAATAACGTTGTGCATAGCATAGGATTTTTGTCACCATCTTTAATGGAAGATTGGAAATTCCTTTGTTATGGGTAATCTAATACATTCAGGTTTTCTAAGTGAAATGCTAATTTTTACATGCCACATACATGGAAGTATTGATTTAATTTTCTCACATTTATCCATTTGCATGTTTGTACACACATACCTACCTACATGCGGAGATCAGAGGAAAGTTTTGGGGAGTCAGTTCTCAATTCCCATCAAGTAGGTACTAGGGACGACAGAACTCGGATCACCAGGCTTGGCAGCACTCTTACTTGCTGGGCTATCTCAATGGCCTCTGCTTTGATTTTCTGCATGTGACTGATTGCTTAAACAGCTTAAACTTTCACAGGTCTAGACATTGGAGTTTTGGGGGGTTTTTTTTCTTTCTTTCTTTCTTTTTTTTTTTGTTTTTGTTTTTGGTTTTTTCGAGTCAGGGTTTCTCTGTGTACCTCTGGCTGTCCTGGAACTCAACTCTGTAGACCAGGCTGGCCTCGAACTCAGAAATCTGCCTGCCTCTGCCTCCCAAGTGCTGGGATTACAGGCGTGTGCCACCACCGCCCGACTTGAGTTTTGGTTTTTAAGACAAACTTACTGTGGCTTGTACTGGCCCTAAATTCAGGTCGATAAGACTTCCCTGGTCTTATCCTTTCGGGTGCTAGGATTATAGGTAGAACTCACAGTGTTTAGTGTAACTGCTGCGAATGAGTTGAATGTGGTGCCAGATACTGAAAACTACCTTGCCTATGTTTGTGTTGCGAGATAGCATCTCTTGTAGCCCAGGCTGGTTTCCAACTCAATGTAGCACAGGATGACCTCCCTAGTGCTGGGATTACAGGCTTGTATCACCACACCCTGTTAAGAACGAGTGCAGGCAGAGATACCCTGCCTCGAAAAAACCAAAAAGAAAAAAAAAAAAAAAAAACCTAGCACAGGGACCCAATCTCGCGCTCTTAAGCACTTGGCAAACAGGGTATGTACTAAGCCTCACTCCATGCCTGATCCCGTGGTTTTTCTACCACTGTACAGTTGTGCTGCAGGTGTCTATCTCAGGTTCTGATTGACATAAAATGTGTGGCATTCTGCTACACGGTATTTTGACAATGACAGTTTTTTTTTATTGATTCCTGCTTTTCAAAGACAAGGATATAATCCTAGCTCTTCATTCAATTTGTGTAACCCAAACTAACACATGAATGTGTGTTAACAATTTTTCTCTTGCCTGGCAATGGTGGTTCATGCCTTTAATCCCAGCACTTGGGAGGCAGAGGTAGGTAGATTTCTAAGTTTGAGGCCAGCCTGGTCTACAGAGTAAGTTCTAGGACAGCCAGGGCTAAACAGAGAAACCCTATCTGGAGGGTTGGAGGGGGGGGGGGGAAGACAATTGTTCTCTCTACTAGTATAGAACAGAATATTATTACTTTCTGTGTAGTACCCTTACTATTCTTCCTGTGGTGGTTTGAATATGCTTGGCCCAGGGAGTGGCACTATTAGGAGGTGTGGCCTTGTGTGTGTCACTTTTTTTTAGGGGTGGGCCTTGAGACCTTCTCCTAGCCTCCTAGGAGCCAGTCTTTTCCTATTTTCCTGCAGATGAAGACAGAATTCTCAGTTCCTCCAGCACCACATCTGCCTGGACGCTGCCGTGCTTCCTGCCGTGAGGATAATGGACAGAGCCTCTGAACCTGTAAGCCAGCCTAATTAAGGCTGTCCTTTATAAAAGTTGCCTTGGTCATAGTGTTTCTTTATAGCAATGGAAACCCTAGGACTTTATATTGAGATCACACACCAAAGGCCTTAGAGATACTTTGGTATAAGGCCCAGTATTCAACTATTTCTTTAGCATTTACAAAAAAAAAAAAAAAACAGGTGAGGCCAGAGAAGAAACTTACATTTTCTAAATCCTAGCAACACCTCAACTGGAAAATAAAGCTAACGGCACTTACCTAACAAACCACCTTGATGATTAAGATGTAAACTAGTATCATGGGTCCCTTTTCAACTCTAAGTCTACATGTGACAGTAATCTAGAACTGGTACCCACATATATGAACTCAGAAAAACTCTTATGACAGATAAACAGCCCTACAAACTACAAACTGGGACTGAGCCTGGAGCTGCTGATGACACTCCTCGGTAAAGCACTTGCCTACCACACTGAAGGCCCTGGGTTCAAGATGTGACAGCATATGCCTGTCATCTCTGTGGTGACAGAGTCAGGCTCAGTCTAAGCTACAGGGCAGGTTTCATGGAGAGTGGTAAAGCATTCCTCACATGCTCTGGGCACTCGGCCTTACACCATCGTGGCACCAGGCCCACAGACATGTTTTAAAGTTAAATCACTCCACCTCACAGTCTCAGTGCTCCTTCACATACATGAGAACTAATTATGGGGCTGGAAATGTTGCTGGGCCGGCGAGCGCTTGCTTCACATGCACACAGCTCAGATTCTGAGGTGTGGGGGTTTACATCTGCAGGAGGTAGAAGCAAAAGGAGCAGAAATTCAAGGTCACACTCAATTACATACTGGGGTTGAAACTAGCCTGGTTAGACCATAAACTAATAGACTGCGCCCAAAAAAACTGAGCATGGGCTTGAGGCATCCAGCACAGTGGTATAGAGTTCATCTACCGTGTGCAAGGTCCCGAGGGCACTCCCCAGCACTAGGATCTACAGGAACTGGATCCATGGTAGAATATGAGCTTGACCATTGTGTATAGGGTTCAATTCTTCCTAGGGGTTGGGGGAGGGTGGGGAGACTAAATCCAAGTATTTGTATGCAAACCTATTTTTAAACCAGCAAAACCTGGGACTAATTTATTGTTGGGTGCCTGCTTACTGCGTGACAAACTTTTCCTGGAGAGACACAACACAGCCGTCTACTCGGCCCAGATAGGGAGCCCACCAAAGCCCAACTCAGTGAACCACTAAGTTGTACTGGAGTGAGTTACAGAATGTGGGCGAGGGGCTGCTTACAGGAGCAGAAATGACTCAAAGACAGCTGCATCAACCAAATTCCACTCCAGATTGAGTGACAGCTCACAGAAGCTGGGAAATCTGGCGCTCACTGCACAGCCTGCAGGCAGCTCAACAGGTTGGAGAGTGTCTTTTCAAACTGACTCTGACCTAAACCTCTTCCAAGCAGCCCAGCTGGTTTCTGCTTCTTCCAAGCAGTTGGCCTGGTCGCAAATCTTTGCAGTTTTGTTGGTCTGAAAGTCTTCTTCACAACTTGGAGGGACTCAGCTTCCTTTGCTTAGTCTGGCAGGGAGGGGTCTAGGGAATCTGGTCAGTTTTAGGGGCTTCCTGCAGCTATTTTGAGTTGTTTCATTCACATTCTGCAATCTTGCTGGAGTTCTGCCACCACTTAATTGTGACAGGATCCCCTTGCCCCTGTGGTAGCAGAAGCACTGGGGCAAGGCTCAAGTAGGACTGAAAGCAAAACCAAGGCTAATGTTGGCGCACACCTTCAATCCCAGCATTTGGAAAGCAGAGGCAGGAGAATCTCTGTGAGTTTAAGGCCAGCCTAATTTAATTAGTCTACGAATAGAGTTCCAGGAAAGCCAGGACTAAACAGAGAGACCCTGACCCTGCCTCAAAACAAATCAATACAGAAATAGTTTGAGACCAACCTGGACAATATACCTAGACTCTGTCCCCAAAAAAATTGGATAAAAAATTTTTTAATTAGCAGGTTATGTTTATACATACCTTAATTTTAAGAATCACTGCTAAAGCCGGGCGTGGTGGCACATGCCTGTAATCCCAGCACTTGGGAGGCAGAGGCAGGCGGATTTCTGAGTTCGAGGCCAGCCTGGTCTACAGAGTGAGTTCCAGGACAGCCAGGGCTACACAGAGAAACCCTGTCGAGAAGGAAAAAAAAAAAAAAAAAAAAAAAGAATCACTGCTAAAATGAGGAAACACTAAACAAATTTTAAAATTTGCATTCCAAATAATGCATTATGTCTGAACAAAATGAAAATTATATATATTAGACTTGGCACACCTGGGGGGGAAATCAACTTTGACAAACACAAAACAATAAATCTCAATAACTGTGGCCAATCAACAGGATGCTAACAGAGTGCCTGTCGGGAGTGGCAGCTGCTCCGCCTTGCTATCTCCTAAGTCTAACACTCCGTAATTCTTCTTAAGGGCTGCTATACACATGCGACGTAATGGAAATCATGAAAATAGACCTCAGTACTACAGTAAGCAGTGCGTAAAACCAACTACTGGGCCAGAGAGAATAGCTCACGCTGTTAAAGAGCACTGGCTGCTCTTCCAAAGGACCTGGGTTCAATTCCCGACACCCATATGGCTGCTCACAACCCTCTGTAACTCCTGTTCAAGGGTATTTGTTCTCCTTTAGCATCTGAGGACACCAGGCATGTACATGGTGCAAATATACATATATAATATATATTTTATATATATGGAGGCAAATACACTCATGCATGTAAAAAATTTAAAAATCACTTTGAAAAGCCTGATCAGGACTAAATCATTAGTTGGGATATGTAGGTGGGCTTTAATTCACAAACACCCAAAGTTCTCTTCTATTTCAAGTTCTCTTACTTCACAAACTCCACGTATGATATCTCACTTAACAGTAGTTGACGTCACTAAAAAATTAAAAAGGAGTCTCTCAGCTCCCAGACTGACTCAATCTCCCTTACTAACAGAGAAGAGAAACAGGAGGGAGAAAGGAGGAAAATACTAGGCACGTAAGCATGGTCTGTGAAGAAAACTCCAAAATACAAATAACACAAGCAAACGGGCAGAATTCATTTGTGATATGGTGGCACTATCGATTACTTAGGAATGAATTCAGTCCTTTGAGTTTTCTAGTTCCCAGGGGGAGAACCTAACCAACCCCCTACCACCCCCACTACCCCCGTGGCTCCCTAGTAGCCCTTCTGGTTGGCTAAAGAATATAGCGGACGTTTAAAAGGAATACAAACAGGGAAGGTTATCTCCCTCAAAAAAAAAAAAAAAAAAAAAAAAAAAAAAAGGAAAAAGGGAGATCTTAGAACGACGGAGAAAATGAACAGTGACGAAACCGGCAGAAACTTGAAAATTATAGCGGAGCAACAGCAGAAGGGGAAGTAGATTATTTTTTAGAAGGGGGTGGAGGGGCCAATGACTGGCGTTACAAATGCATTTCGTGTCCCTAGTAGAGTAGAATGGAGACAGAAGGCAAAAACTGCAGAGCAAAGTGAAAGAGAGGTGAAGAAGTCAAGAGAGCGATTTTCTCTAGCCTCTTTTTAGAGTGTCAGCAGCACCAAAAGATGACGTTAAACGCGCCTCGGCTCCCCGGCAAACTGCACTGCTATAGCTTTAAAGACAGCCTAGAATCACTTTCTTACAAACGCACACGGCCCAAGTGTATTGCAAACGGGCATGAACCAGCGGGGCTCTCTCCCGGAAAATCCTTCCTGCCAGCATTCCCATCAGCTGCTGTTGCCCACCCCCTCCCCACGCCAACGAGGTTTTTTTTTTTTTTTTTTTTTTCCTAAGTACTTCTAAAAAAGAAGCTCCCAACTCTCACAAAGACCCGTCGACCCGTCCGGGTAAATTCTAAGTCACGGTGGATTCCCGCACACAATTCAACCGCAAGATGCCAAGAGACGGTGACGTGGTTGCCTCGCAGGTCAAAGGAGCATCAATCACCACGTTAGCAGCCCGCACCGAATCCCCCGCCTCCCGGGCTCACGCAGCCTGACTCAGAGCAGCACCCTGTGCCTGCCGGCGGCTCCGGGCTCCTCTGCGCCCAGCCGGACGGCCGCCGCACCAGACCTCACAGGCGAGCCGGGTCTCTGCTCCGAGCGGGAGGAAGACCGGCACCAGGAAGGAAGCGCCCCAAAAGGGGAAACGAGGAGACCGCTGCGCAGCCGCTGCTGCTCGGGTCCGAGCCTCCCTCAGCCCGCGAGCGGCCCTCCCCGGCAGCCCCGAGCAGACCGGGCCCGAGCTGCCCGCCGCGGCGCGGGGACCACGGAGCTCCCGCTCACTTCCCGCCCGCTCTCCTGCACTCACCGTGACGCGCCGTCCACTCCGTCACCCGACCCGGCCCGCTCTGCGCTGCCGCCCGCGGCCGCCAACCTCACCGCTGCTCCCCGACTGCGGCGCCCGCTGCCCCGACCGCCGTCCCCGCCGCTGCTTAGCTTGCGCCGCCGCCACCGCCGCCCGATCGCAGAAGCGGCAGAGCAACCTAGCTTCCGCTCCTCGCCAGGGTCCCGCGAGAACTTCCCCACGCGGCCCCGCCCCGCCGCGCCCCGCCCCCGCGAGACTTTCCCCGGCGGAAAAGGCCCAGAGCGCAAGCGCCCGTCCTCCGCTCCGCCCAGCAGGTAGCTAAAGGGGGGCTTCGCGCATGCGTCAGCTCGCCCGCAGCAGGTGGCACGGACTCGGCTCCGCCCCTGCGCCGTTGTAACCCTCTACTTGCCGGAGCAAGTGAATTACAGCTCTGCTCTAGAGGAACAGCGCTTTCCACACTCTGATCACGACCCTTCTACCAAAGCAAAGCAAAGAGGCCTCGAGGAGTCGGGGAGAGATCTCAGGATGGCTCAACCCAAATAGAGGACCAATTCTAGAAATGTTTGGGGATCTGGTTCGTACAACCTGCCGTGTTCGATGAATTGCTTGATTAGTCTGTTCACCGAGTGAACCACCTAGTGTAGGTAAGCTGGCCTTCAAGCGGTTAAAAAGAGAGAAGCAGAAGAGTAAACAAGTGATGTCTTGGGCTGGAGGGACCTCTCAGAGGTCAAAAATCCTTTGCTGCTCTTCCAGAGGACCTGAGTTCTGTTCCCAGCACCCACACCAGATGGCTGACAACTGTCTGTAACGCCAGCTCCAGGAGATTTAGTGCCTCTGGCTTCTGATAACACCAGAATTCACCTGCACACGCCCTCATGCACACACAGGCACACACACACACTTACACATAGCTCTTTGGGGGAATGCTGAGAAAGTCAAAAAGATAGAGAAAGGCTGACTCTGTTCCTCTGCCCACTGTATAGAAGACTTAACAAAGAAGGTGATTTGGAGCTGAGCACTGGAGGGTGAGTAGGACTTCCACAGCCCAGGAGCCAGGGTAAGCGCATAGCCAGCAAACAGAATGGCACAGAACAGAGGGATGGATGGAGGCGTGAGAAAGTCGTGTTCTGTGCGTTGCAAAGTACATAGATTCCTGTGCGGGGCTGCCAGTTATGGGGGAGTGGTAGATGAGGCTTGGAGAAGTATCTCACAGTTCCAGAAGCTCTTTCCGGTTAGAGGAGAGCAAGAACACGGCCAATGTTAATGTGTTCTCTAGAAGCCAACGAAATACAGTTAAGAACACCCAAGCCTCTGCTACACTAATGAGTCCACTAAAATAAGGAAAGTGAATTGTTCTTTCGCCAAGGGTTTACTGAACATCCTTTGCATCATCGAAAGTGCCTTTGAGGGCAAAAGATGAGGCCACTGACTGCAGCAGTTTGCAATCTAGATAGAGTTACTTAGTTTCAAAGAGAAGACCTCTGGCCCTAAGGACCAGGTACCTACATATTAGAATGAGCAGTTAACAGAAGAGGGGGTGGTCATTGGGTGGGGGACTAAGGAGCGGTGCAGCCAGGTGGAGCTCACCTTAGGTCTCAGTGTCAAATGATGTGCAACCTTGAAGGCTTGGGAGTGGGTATCTGTAGGACGTGACAATATACCACCCGAACACCAGAGTCACGGCGACCCCACGGGACTGCTCATGTCTTCATTTCATTCTTAGATACAGACAGTGAGAAGATAGATCTCCTGCGTCCCGCCACCTCTTAGCCCTTCACTGAGAGGAACACAAAATATAATATGCCCGAAATTAACCCAGTCCTGCCTTTAAAAAAGGAAGGAGGACTTAGCTGCTTCGCAGAAAGAAGGGGAAGGAAGGGAGAGTAGGTTTCAATCCGCTAAGTGTGCCTGCGTACCGAGAGCGACGTGGAAATCTGTCACAAAGGAGGTGTGGCTTGGGAGTGAGTGGATTCTCACACAACACTCCAGTGTTAGGACTACTCAGATCCCGGGCACTCCAAATCTTCGTCCTGACCAGACTGTATTTATAGAGGGCAGCGGAAAGCCCCAGAAACCTATTCTCTGTCATCACATCCTGTCATCACGTCCACCCGTCCATTGCTGGATCCCGAATGCTGAATACCGGGGAAGGGGTGTAATGAGGTCATCTGTAAAGCACCACCATTCAGACTTAGAGTCCAAAAGTTTGTAGGACGGAATATGGGAATATGAGAGGCAGAACAGGACAGAGACTGGCAAGTGTAAGACCCTGGGTCCTAGCTCTACCCCGAGGATTAAAAGGGAAGAAATTGAAGTGACATCACATGTTAACATGCCTGGGCATAGCAGCTGGGCCTGCATGGAGAAGTCAAGGCAGGAAGATCAAGAGTTCTAGGTCATCCTCTACTATCAAATTTGAGACCAATCTGGACTATATAAAATTGTGTGGGCTGAGCCGGGCGGTGGTGGCGCCTTTAATCCCAGCACTTGGGAGGCAGAGGCAGGCGGATTTCTGTGTTCGAGGCCAGCCTGGTCTACAGAGTGAGTTCCAGGATAGCCAGAGCTACACAGAGAAACCCTGTCTCCAAAAAACAAAACAAAACAAAAAAAAAAAAAATGTGTGTGTGTGTGTGTGTGTGTGTGTGTGTGTGTATAGCCAGCTGTGGTAGTAGCACTCAGGAGGCAGAGGCAGACAGATTTCTACGAGTTTGAGGTCAATCTGGTCTATATAGTAAGTCACAGGATCACCAGAGATACACAGAGAGACCCTGAGTCAATATAAATAACTACGTCTAGAGAAATGGCTCAGCAGTCGGGAAAGGGCACTATTCCCACAGAGAACCACAGTGTGGTTCCTGCCATTCACTTTAGGCGGCTCACGGGCACCCGCGATTCCAACTCTAGGAAGAGCCGACGCCTTTGATCTCTGAGAGCAGCTCTGCACACACACACAGGCACACACACATGCACACAAACACACACATACTCAAAATTAAAACTTAATAAAAAGCAGATTCTGGCGAGATGACCGAAAGGTTAAGGTCACACTCTGCTCTTTCAGAGGACCCGGGTTCAATTCCCAGCACCTACATGTGGCTCACTCTTCTCTAGCTGCAGTTGCAGAGGACCTAACACCCTCTTTGGCCTCCTGGAGCACCAAGTATGCACAAATTACACAGACAGACAGACAGACAAAACACATATACACATAAAATAAAAGTAATAATAATAATAAATAATAATAAATTATTACCAGGTGTGGTGGTACACACCTATAATCCCAACACTCAGATAGTAGAGTCAAGAGAATCAGGAGTTCAAAGCCATCCTCAGATGCATAGGACGTACAAAGCCAGCCTAGGAAATAGAAGACCCTGTTCCAAGCAATAAACAAGAAAAGATCATGCTTCCAATCAGACCTTGAATATTAACTCCTCTTCTGTTGAGGCAAATGTTTGCAGTTATACTTAGAGCAGATTGTACTGCCAAACAGTCAAAGAGGATATTAGAGGAAAAGAGAAGTCTCCTCCGAGTGGGGGGGGGGTGTGTGCAAGGCAGGGGCGGGGTGAGGAAGCAAGGGTGTGTTGGCTTTTGAGTGGAGGATGCAACACTCCGGGACGTACAGGTAGAAAGATCCAAAACGTGCTTCTTCTGTTTGTCCCCTACCGACGTGAACTAAGCATCTTCCTTCAGTGAGCAGGATTTTTCTGCCTAGGGTTTGACGCCGAATGTAAAAGACATAGTTCTAAAAATATGACTCAGGCTGTGCTGGTGACTTAGGGAGCTTCTTCCAGAAACAAAGAAGGCAGAGGAACTGAGGTTTAGGTTGGGACTCTGGTTAGCCTAAGGGGAAGTGAGGGGTGTGGGCGACAGAACGTGCGTGCAGTATGGGATCGGGACTCTCGGAGAAGCCCGGAGCATTCTGCTCCACGGCGTGCTGAAGCAGGGCTGGGCCACAGCCTGATTTTCATCATCAAAACCACTTTATCACTGGGAGTGCAGAGTGGAAAACCAATTAGAACTAAGATATTTATCATCCGCAGGGTAATGTTTAAAGTCTGTTGCAAGGCTCTTACGGATCAGCTGCTGCCCGTGAGCCCTCCCTGCTACCACCAACTCCCCTAATACCGCTGTGGTTTCCGGAAGGTGCCATATCTTTTGAACATCCATATCTTTGCTAATGCAACTTCCTCTCTTCAGTTGGTCTTTCCCTCTATATTTAGGTCCCCAAGTCAGTGTTTTCTTCTAAGTTCCTGCTACACCCAGGTATGGCTGTGCTTGTGCACGCTTATAATTCAAGCACATAGAGGAAAGGGGTCGGGGAGTTAGTTCAAGTCATCCTCCACTGCACCACAAGTTTAAGGCCAACCTGGGCTATATCAGATCCTTCCTCAGAATTAAATGAGGTGTGGAGCTGGGCGGATAGTCCATTGGTTAAGAGTGTGTAATGTTCTTATGAAGGACCTGAGTTCGATTCCCAGCACCCATACAGGGCAGCTCTCCCCCTCCTGCACCTCCAGCTTCATGGTTATGTAAAGCCTCTGACTTCCATGGACACCCAGGCTCACATGCATAAACCCTCCCAATACATACACATAATTAAAAGTGATTTTTTTTTTGGTGGCACACGCCGGTAATCCCAGCACTCTCTGAGTTCGAGGCCAGCCTGCTCTACAGAGTGAGTTCCAGGACAGTCAGGGCTATACAGAGAAACCCTGTCTCGAAAAAAAACAAACAAACAAACAAAAAAAAAAAACAAAAAAAAACAAAAAAAAAAAAGAAAGAAAGAAATAAGAATTTTTTTTTTTTTTTTTTTTTTGGTTTTTTCGAGACAGGGTTTCTCTGTGTAGCCCTGGCTGTCCTGGAACTCACTCTGTAGACCAGGCTGGCCTCGAACTCAGAAATCCGCCTGCCTCTGCCTCCCAAGTGCTGGGATTACAGGCGTGCGCCACCACGCCCGCCCAAGAATTTTTTTTTTATATAAAATTCACCATTATACTTCTGGCTTAACTCTACCTGGTCCAGGGCCTTGGGACAGACACAGTTACACACTTCCTTGTTTGTCTTCTTGGTACCCATTGTGAAAGAAGTAAGTGGATAGCTAGGCACATGAACGGAGATAAGAATGGGGCCGCCTCTTGTGTGGTGGTAATAGTTGGAGCCGAGCAAGTGGGTGATGGATATCTCAGACAAACAGTAGGCACTGAAAAGGATTTTTTTAAAAAGATTTATTTATTTATTACATGTGAGTACACTGTAGCTGTCTTTAGACACTCCAGAAGGGGGCATCAGATCTCGTTACAGATGGTTGTGAGCCACCATGTGGTTGCTGGGATTTGAACTCCGGACCTCTGGAAGAGCAGTCAGTGCTCTTAACCGCTGAGCCATCTCTCCAGCCCCGAAAACGATTTTTAAAATTTCCTTTTACCTTACGTGCACTGGCGTTTTGCCTGCAGGCATATCTATGTGAGATGGTGTCAGATCTTGACTTTACAGACGGTTGTGAGCAGCCATGTGGGTGTTGGGAATTGAGCTTGGGAAGAGCATTCAGTGCTCTTAATCACTGAGCCATCTTTCCTGCCTCTGAAACAAACAACAACAACAACAACAACAAACTACGTATGTCTGTTTCAACTGTAGTTGTAATTTAAAAAATACTCTGAGGGTGTCTGTATAAAAATACATCTAAATATATCAGATCTGGAAAATAATATTTGAAAGGAATACTAATTGTGCCAAAATGGTGCGTGAAAACTGTAGCTGACCAAATCGACCACATCTGAATGTAAATTAGTCACCAGAAGTGTGTCTGCGGTGTCCCTCATGCCCTCCAGGTTCTGTGCACCCCACCTTTGTTGCTGGGGGGGGGGGGGGAGAAGAGAGGGTAGGGTGGGGGGGGCGCGTCCGAACTTTTAAAGGAGAGAAAAAGTTTCTACCTGTGACTTTTATGAGTTATCATACTGCCACCTGCTGGTGAGACCTAGGCATTGCCCTGAAATGTACTGTTTTGCTGCCCGGTTGTCGCTGACTCCTTAGGAGCTGGCCTCTGTGCACCAGGCGTCCCCCGAGACACCCACATCGCCTTGCTTCTGTTTAGTGGTTTGTTCAAAATTCTGTTCACATTTCCCCAGCTGACCCCGGAAGCTCGGCCTCCTTCACGATCCCCCGCCCCCACTCCTCCCATTCTTCCTTCGTGTTTCTCGACCTTTCCTCACTGAACCCGAAGTTTATAGTTCTGGCTTGGCTGGCCGGCCAGTGAGCTCATGGGATCTGACTACTTTACTCCCCAAAGCTGGGCTTAGAGACACGCAAAGCTATGTCCAGTTTGCACGTGGATGCTGGATGGAGATTCGAACTCAGACCCTCCTGCTTTCATAGAAAGTGTCCTTGCTCATGAAGCCATCTCCCCAGCCCCTCTATGCTTTCCAATAAGTCACTGTCCACAGTTACTTTATAAACTAGTAGTGGTTGTAATAAAGTCTCACTTCCAAACAGTGGGCCACAGCAGAGCAAAACTCTAGAGCCCTGGAAGGGTGGAGGTCAGAGCCGCAAGCACGCCAGGCGGTGGTGGTGCACACCTTTATCCCAGCACTCAGCTGGCAGAGGCAGCCCCATTGAAGCCAACCTGATCTACAGAGTGAGTTCCAGGCCAGCCAAGGCTACACACTGAGACTGGGTCTCAAAAAAAAAAATTAAGAAAAACAGAAATAGCCAGGCAGTGGTGGCTCATGCCTTTAATCCCAGCACTTGGGAGGCAGAGACAGGCGGATTTCTGAGTTTGAAGCCAGCCTGCCTACAGAGTGAGTTCCAGGACAGCCAGGGCTACACAGAGAAACCCTGACTTGAAACACACACACACACACACACACACACACACACACACAAAGCCGGGCAGTGGTGGCGCACGCCTTTAATCCCAGCACTTGGGAGGCAGAGGCAGGTGGATTTCTGAGTTCGAGGCCAGCCTGGTCTACAGAGTGAGTTCCAGGACAGCCAGGGCTACACAGAGAAGCCCTGTCTCGAAAAACCAAAAAACAAAAAAACAAAAACAAAAACGGAAAGAAGGAGTCAGGTATATATAGTAGTGGTGTACCCCTTTAATCCATTCCTCAGGAGGCAAAGGCTGGTGGGTCACTGAGTTCATAGGCCAGCCTGGTCTACAGAGTTTCAGGCAGCCAGGGCTACACAGAGAAACCCTGTCTTGAGAAACCAAAATCAACCAAACAACAAAACAAAGCATAAAGAAAGAAAAGAGAGAGATTGATGGTGTAGGCTCTGCAGAGGAAATGGTGTCTGAACCGTTTAGAACAGCAAGCAGCGCCAGGCAGGAGGCCCTCTATACAAAGCAGTAAGCATTTAAGGTGGAGGAGAGGACCAGCAGTTCAAGTGCAACAAATCTCTAATGGAGGGTGTGTGCTGTGATTCGTTCACAGTTCCAGGATCCCAGAGATTTCCAATCATTAGTTCTGAGAAGGTCCCAGAAATATGAACTTAAGCAGCTTCAGGTGACTCAGGCCTGCCCACTTTGGAACCGCCCCTGAGTGGCAGTGCCTTCTGAGTACTTCCGGGATGACTCTTGGGAATCCCCTTACAGGAATCAACATGTTAATAGCCCTGGGTGGGAAGGAACTTGGGGGAATGCCACTCAAGGGCTTCCCTAGGACTTCATGCAACTGGGAAATGCCGGGAAAGTGGTGTGGAGCTGGCCGGCTGACGCTGCTTCTCTGTGCCAGAGTATAAACAAATGAATTCGTAAAAGCGGACTTTGGTCTTGACAGCTCTCCGAAGGAAGAGGTTCCAAGGTCAAGTTCGGAAGAGGCTTGCCCTTTTTCTGTGACTGGGTCCATATCTCTCCAAGGACTCATTTTGATCAGTAAACAGAGTCAAGGGCCTAGGAGCTGGCTCAGCAGTTAAGAGAACCAACTGCTCTTCCAGAGGTCCTGAGTTCAAATCCCAGCAACCACGTGGTGGCTCACAACCATCTGTAATGAGATCTGATGCCCTCTTCTGGTGAACTCATATATAATAAAAAATAATTTTTTTTTTTTTTTTTTTTTTTTTTTTGGATTTTGGTTTTTGGTTTTTTTCGAGACAGGGTTTCTCTGTATAGCCCCTGGCTGTCCTGGAAGTCACTCTGTAGACCAGGCTGGCCTTGAACTCAGAAATCTGCCTGCCTCTGCCTCCCAGAGGGCTGGGATTACAGGCATGCGCTACCACCACCTGGCCTAAATAAACCTTAAAAGAGAAAGAGAGAGAGAAAGAGAGAGAGAGAGAGAGAGAGAGAGAGAGAGAGAGAGAGAGAGAGAGAGAGAGAGAGAGAGAGGGCTCCATGGATAAGAGAAACTACTACTTTTTCCCCCACTACAAGATCTGCGTCCAGTTATCAGCACTGCCATCACTGGGCAACTCAGAAACAACCTCCTGTGCAGGGCGATGGTGGCGCACGCTTGTAATCCCAGCACTCTGGGAGGCAGAGGCAGGCGGATTTCTGAGTTCGAGGCCAGCCTGGTCTACAGAGTGAGTTCCAGGACAGTCAGGACTATACAGAGAAACCCTGTCTCGAAAAAACCAAATCCAAAAAGCAAAACAAGAAGAAGAAGAAGAAGAAGAAGAAGAAGAAGAAGAAGAAGAAGAAGAAGAAGAAGAAGAAGCAACCTCTGTCACCATGCCCAGCTCAGAGGAGGCTGTGCATTACTGTACCAGTGGAGCCACATCCCAGTCTTCGGTGAAGCAGTAAACTCAAATGATCGTCCTGATGCTCCAGGGTAACCAGGACCGCGGGACCTGCTCAGGCTGCCCTCAGAGGTTTTCCTCGTCTCTAACGGAAACTCTGCACCCATTGAACACTGAGGCCAGATTCCTCCTTTGCCTGCTTTTTTCTTTCTCTTTTTCTAAAACAGCTAGGTTTTTAAATGCACTCAATAAGCTGAGTGGTCTCCTTTAAATCTGCAATTGCAAAGGCTGGAGATATGGCTCTGTGGTTAAGAGCTCTTGCTGCTCTTGCAAAATGACTTAGGTTCGATTCCGAGCACCCACCTAACAGCTCACAGCCATCCAGTTCCAGGTGCTCCAAAGCCCACTGAAGACACAGACATACATTCAGACAAAACACCCATACTCATAAAGTAAAATAATGATAATTTAAATATTTTTAAACTTTCACCTGTTATTTGAGTGGGAGCCTCGGCACTGTCTGTAGTACCTGTGGGATCTGATAATCCTCTGCTTTCGGTTTCCTGCCTTCCTTCTCTGCTGACGGTTTCCTGCCTTCAACCGGGATCCCAGGTTGCCCATGTCCTCTCTTCTCAGTCAGCAGGTGCTGCTCTCTCTTTCTCAGCTGAAGGAGAGAGCGCAGCCAGGGAGTGGAATGACAACTCAGGGTGTCTCCCTGGGCTGCCCCCACCCGCACCTGTCTTCATCCTCTCTGCCCGAAGTCCACAGAAACTGATAAAGAGCAAGTTTCTCCTCACTGATTTCCTTCCTCCCTCCTGCATCTCCAACCTCCCCTTCCTCCTAGGCCATCTCTTTTGGCACACAAAATACCATGCTATCATCTCACATTTAAAACCTCTGCCCTCCAGATCTGAGAGAGCAAAACAACGTTCTGTTTGAAAGCCAAACTTAAGAAAAGTGGCCGGATTTGGAGAGATGACTCAGCGGTTAAGGTCCTGAGTTCAGTTCCCAGAACCACATGGTGGCTCACAACCATCTATAATGGGATCTGGTGCCCTCTTGTGGCATGCAGACACAATACTGTATACACAATAAATACATAAATCTTTAGGAAAAGAAAGAAAGAAGTTGCCCTGGGTCTGGGGAGTTTGCTAGGTCGAGTATCTGCCTAGCACGCACAAGGCCGTGGGCTTTGGTCCTCAGCTCCAGAAAAAGAAAGAGAAAGAAAAGTTGTCTGTGCTGATTCATGTCCTCCATCCTGTGTTTTGCCTGCGTGTATGTGTGTCTCGTGTACTTTGTGCCTACAGCGTGCTTAGAAGGTCCCCTGGAAAGAGAGGTGCGGATGGATGTGAACCACTCACACCCGGGAACTGAACCCAGGTCCTCTGCAAGAGCAACAAGTGCTCTTAACCACGGAGCCACCTCTCCAGCCCTCTGGGGTTGTCACTCTTACTGTCTCTTTCTTCCAAGGTCTCTCTGATCTGAACTATGAAGATTTTTTTTTTTGAACCCTATCAAGGTAATCAACAATCCCCACTGGGACAAAGCAAGCGGCTCATTTTCCATTCTCCTCTTTTTTTTTTTTTTTTTTGTGGGGGGGTTCGAAACAGGGTTTCTCTGTGTAGCTCCAGCTGTCCTGGAACTCACTCTGTAGACCAGGCTGGCCTTGAACTCAGAAATCCGCCTGCCTCTGCCTCCCAAGTGGTGGGATTAAAGTCGTGAGCCGCCATCGCCCGGCTCCATTCTCCTCTTAGACACCCTCTGTAGTAAGACAGGACAGCAGTGAGGGACCCATGCTTCTTGGAATAATTTTCCATCCACAAAATGAAAGACTATCTACTATGTATAGTTGCCACTTGCTTTAAATGAAACAATGTATCTAAAAATCCTTAAACAAGTTCTCAACCTGTGGGTCCCAGTCCCTTTGGGGGCCCCATATGAGATATCCTTAATATTGATATTTACATTATGATTCATAAACGTAGTGAAATTATACTTATAAAGTAGCAACAAAATAACATTGTTTTTGGTTTTTGGTTTTTCAAGACACAGTTCCTCTGTGCAGCCCTGGCTGTCCTGGAACTCACTCTGTAGACCAGATGGAACTCTGAAATCCACCTGTGTCTACCTCCCAAATACCGGGGTTAAAGGTGCATGGCACCACAACAAACAAAAAAATAATTTTGGGGCTGGAGAGATGGCTCAGTGGTTAAGAGCACCGACTGTTCTTCTGAAGGTCCTGAGTTCAAATCCCAGCAACCACATGGTGGCTCACAATCATTCATAATGAGATCTGGTGCCCTCTTCTGGAGTGTCTCAAGACAGCTACAGTATACTCACATATAATAAATACATTAAAAAAAAAAAAAAAAAAAAAAAAAAAACGAAAAGAAAGCCAGGTGGTGGTGGCACACGCCTGTAATCCCAGCACTCTGGAAGGCAGAGGCAGGCGGATTTCTGAGTTCGAGGCCAGCCAGGTCTACAGAGTGAGTTCCAGGACAGTCAGGGCTACACAGAGAAACCCTGTCTTGAAGAAAAAAAAAAGTGTTAAGGTGGGGTCACCACAGCACGAGGGAACTGCACTGAAGGGTTGCAACAAGAGGAAGACTGAGACACTCTGCCTTACACTTTGGTCTTCTCAATACTTAGGGAGAGAAGGCAGGGGAATTATTTGAGTCCAGGAGCCTGGGCAAAAGGACAAAGCATTGTCTTAAAGAAACAAAGCAGGGCTGGCAAGATGGCTCAGCAGGTAAAGGCGCCTGCCACCAAGCTTGACTGCGGGCTTTAATGGCTGGGACACGAGTAAATGACAGAAGCAGAGACTCAGCTCCTACAAGAGTCCTTTAACACATGCACCCACCTCCCTACACATACACACACAGATACACACACACACAAGCACTATACACACCACACACACATACACACACACACAAGCACCATACATACCACACACACACCATACACACACCATACACACACACACCACACACACACATACCATACACACACCATACACACACACACACACACACCATACACACACACCACACACACACACCATACACACACAGCACACACACACACACACACACACCATACACACACCATACACACACCATACACACACACACAAGCACCATACACACCTCACACACACACCATACACACACACCACACACACCACACACACCATACACACCACACACACACACACCATACACACACACACACCATACACATACACCACACACACACCACACACACCACACATACCACACACACACACACACACACCATACACACACCATACACACACACACACACACACACACACACCATACATACACACACACCATACACACACCCCCACACCATACACACACACCACACACCACACACACACCCCCACACCATACACACACACCACACACCACACACACACCACACACACACACCATACACACACCATACACACACCACAGACCACAACCACACACACCACACACATACAGCACACACACACCATACACACACACACCATACACACACACACACACCATACACACATACCACCCACACCACACACACACCACAGACCACAACCACACACACACACACACCACACACACACCACACACACCACACACACACACACCACACACCACACACACACCATACACACACCACACACATACAGCACACAGACCATACACACACCATACACACACCACACACACCACACACACACACCACTCACACCACACACACACACCACTCACACCACACACACACACCACTCACACCACACACACACACATACCACACATATATTATACACACGCATACCACACATACACACAAACATGCACCATACACACCACACACACACATGTACACACCATACACACCACACATGCACATCATACATCCCCATACACACCACACATGCACATCATACATCCCCATACACACCACACATGCACATCATACATTCCCCACACACACACACACCATTCACATCACACGCACACACACACCTAGAGCTTGCCATTTGAACCAGACTGACCTGAAGCTGACGGTCATCATCACGCCCCTGCCTCCCGAGCACTGAGACCACAGGGCTGCCCTGCCACCCCCAGCTGAAGACCACTAGCCTGGATAGATTTCCATCATCCACAGAAGGATATGTTCATGGAATACTTGCTAAACTCTGATTCCCGCATAAACACTGTGGCATAGGTATAAGTCCACATGTAGGAGCCCATATGCACGGACACCCACATAAAATAAATGTGATAAAAACCAAACTGAAAATGTACAGGTGACAGCACAAACTTTTATCTTAAACCTGAATCGTGGGATGATTGCAAATAAAACAGTTACACAGTTTGCAGATTATCACTATTGTTGTTGTTGTTGCTATTTTTGTGCCAGGGATGAACCTAGAGCCTTGTGTGTACTAACTTAGGATTGCCCACTGAGTTTATACCCCTGTTCCATTTTTCTTAAAAAAAAAAAAAAAAAAAAAAAGCAGTATTTACGGTGTGTGTGGAGGTCAAAGGCCAAGTTGTGGGAGCTGCTTCTCTCCTTCTACCCTGTGGGTCCCAGGGATCAAACTCAGGGGTTAAGCCTGGCTGCAGGCTCCTGTACCCTGGGATACCTCACTGGCACCCGATTCTTTATTTTCTTTCTTTCTTTTTATTTATTATTATAAATAAGCACACTGTAGCCGGGTGTGGTGGCACACACCTGTAATCCCAGCACTTGGGAGGCAGAGGCAGGCGGATTTCTGAGTTTGAGGCCAGCCTGGTCTACAGAGTGAGTTCCAGGACAGACAGGACTATACAGAGAAACCCTGTCTCGAAAAACAAAAACAAAAACAAAAACAAAAAAACAAAAAAGTACACTGTAGCTGTCTTCAGGCACACCAGAAGAGGGCATCAGATCTCATTACGGATGGATGGTTTTTCAAGACAGGGTTCCTCTGTGTAGCCCTGGCTGTCCTGGAACTCACTCTGTAGACCAGTGGACCAGGTGGAATTCTGAAATCCACCTGCCTCTGCCTCCTAAATACTGGGGTAAGGTGTGTGGCAGCACAATAAACAAGAAAATAATTTTGGGGCTAG
The DNA here is from genome assembly GCA_964023405.1 of Apodemus agrarius. Classification (NCBI taxonomy): domain Eukaryota; kingdom Metazoa; phylum Chordata; class Mammalia; order Rodentia; family Muridae; genus Apodemus; species Apodemus agrarius. The sequence goes on from OZ030015.1 coordinate 103,341,824, forward strand.
AAAGATGGCTCAGTGGTTAAGAGCACCGACTGCTCTTCCGAAGGCCCTGAGTTCAAATCCCAGCAACCACATGGTGGCTCACAGCCATGGTGATGAGATCTGATGCCTTCTTCTCGGGTGTCTGAAGACAGCTACAGTGTACTAACACAGAATAAATATTTTTTTTTTTTTTTAAAAAGAAATGTCTCGCCGGGCTGTGGTGGCTCACGCCTTTAATCTAAGCACTTGGGAGGCAGAGGCAGGCGGATTTCTGAGTTCGAGGCCAGCCTGGTCTTCAGAGTGAGTTCCAGGACAGCCAGAGCTATACAGAGAAACCCTGTCTCGAAAAAAAAACAAAACAAAACAAAACAAAACAAAACAAAAAAAACGGTCTCCATACAATTGATCTGTAAACAGGTCAGGTCTGTAGGGCATCTTTTTTCTCTCTTTTTTCCTTTCCTTTCCCTTTCCCTCTTCCTTTCTTTCTTCCTTCCTTTCTTCCTTCCTTCCTTTCTTTGGTTTTTTTGAGACAGGGTTTCTCTGTATAGTCCTGGAACTTACTCTGTGGACCAGGCTGGCCTTGAACTCAGAAATCCACCTGTCTCTGCCTCCCAAGTGCTGGGATTAAAGGCATGCGCCACCACCACCCCCTGTTGTATTTTTTTTTTCAAGACAAAGTTTCTCTGTGTAACCTTAGCTCTCCTGGAACTTGCTCTGTAGACCAGGCTGGTCTTGAACTCAGAGAGATCTGCCTGCCTCTGCCTCCTGAGTGTTGGGATTAGAGCATGAGCCACCACCTCCAGCTGGGCATTTTCTTAACTCATGATTGATGGAGGAGAAACCAGCTCATTGAGGTGCCATCCATGGGCTAGCCGTCCTTTCTATAAGAAAGCATGGAGAGCAAGCCAGTAAGCAGCCCCCATAGAAACCTTAAGACACCATCAATTAGAGTGTAATTAGTGAGGGATACAATCTGTCCGAACAGAATCTTCACCCGTCTGGGCAACTGGGACAGTTCCTTTTGCTGCCGGTAGATGTCGCTCTAGACCAGGCGGGCAGGAGTGGCCTTGGCGGTTGTAAAGCTAACTAACTGTAAAGGAATGCTACTCTTTGGCTCCAAAAATGGATTTGACCTCGCTGCTGGGACTTGCGGCTCACTTGAGTGCCAGGAAACAGTGTTTGCCAGGTCCCAGTTACGGAGGACGGAGGAAATATCCAGTTGCATCCAATTCCATGCAATGGAAATCCGACTTCCCTGGAACCAAAACAGAAACAGGATGAACGGGCCCCTCCCCTCTCACCCTCCTCACCTCGGAATCTGCTCCCCACAGTTTCAATACTTTGTGGTTCTAAAGAACAGAGCTAATGTTTTCCCCACTTGTTTAATAAGCTCCAGGGCTGCATTTTCCCTGCCTGCTCCAGTGAATGAAACACAGCTTTGTTTGGTCTTTCTGGCTTTAGGGCCCAGAGCAGGGTCTCAGTCATTACAGGTTCTAGAAACCACAGTGGCAAGTTGTACATCTAGTGTCCTTTTCCTTCTCTGTCTGCCTGTCTGTCTGTCTGTCTGTCTGACATTCTCCTCTTCTTTAAAGAAAAGTTTCTCTGGGCGGCGGTGGCGCACGCCTGTAATCCCAGCACTTGGGAGGCAGAGGCAGGCAGATTTCTGAGTTCGAGGCCAGCCTGGTCTACAGAGTGAGTTCCAGGACAGCCAGAGAAACCCTGTCTCAAAAAACCAAAAAAAAAAAAAAAAAAAAAAAAAAAAAGAAAGAAAGAAAGAAAAAGGAAAGAAAAAGGAAAAAAAAAGTTTCTATATATGTACACACACACACACACACACACACATGTATAAAGAAACTGGGAAACTGGCCTCAAGTTTGTAGTTTGTCTTGGAAGTGGTTGCTGTCCGGCACGGTCTCATGCAATCCAGCATGAGGTCAGACTCACTATGTGGTACGAGTTGACTTTGAACTGCCTATCCTCCTGCTTCAACCTCCCAAGACCTGGCTGGGATCACAGGTTCGTACCACCATGACTAAGTGTCCTTTTCTCTGGCAAGGATTTGCAGTGTCTGAAGGTTTTATTCCAAAATGAAATAATACAGATTATGATGTTCATTTAAGGTGTCACCATGACACAATATAAATTCATGAAATAATTCATATTATGATGTTCTTAGATTATAATAATAATGTTTGTATTATAAGTGCTTTAAAAAACTGTGCCTGTCCTCTCCCTGCTGGTAGGATGCTTGTCTGCCTGTGATCCCCAGCACTGCGTAAACCTAACCAGAGCAGTGCATGCCTATAATCCCAGTACCCAGGAGTTAGACAAGAGGATCAGACGCTCAAGGCCATCCTTGGCTATGTAACTGGTTTCAGGGCCAGCCTGGAATACATAGACCCTTGACTACAAAAAAGCGAGGGGCCTCAATTAAAAAAAGATAGCATCCGGGGCTGGAGAGATGGCTCAGCGGTTAAGAGCACTGACTGCTCTTCTGAAGGTCCTGAGTTCAAATCCCAGCAACCACATGCTGGCTCACAACCATCCATAATGGGATCTGACACCCTCTTCTGGGGTGTCTGAAGACAGCGACAGTGTGCTTACATATAATAAATAAATCTTTGTAAAAAAAAATAGCATAATTTTTTAAGTTGTTTTGTTGTGGTGGTGTTTTTTTTTTTTTTTTTTTTTTTTTTTTTAGGTTTTTCGAGACAGAGTTTCTCTGTGTAGTCCTGGCTGGACTGGAACTCACTCTGTAGACCAGGCTGGCCTTGAACTCAGAAATCCGGCTTCCTCTGCCTCCCAAGTGCTGGGATTACAGGCGTGCACCACCACGCCCGGCTAGCATCATTATTATTACAAGTAGGTCATGACAGGGACACAGCCAGTGAGGACCCTGAGGAAACTGAGCAACCTGGATCAGGTTGTCACTAGGACTCACGCCTGCCTGAGCAGCTTGATCACAGAGGCTGCGGTGACATAAGGAAAGCCAATCCCTTTGGTGGTAACAGGCAAGGTTTATTGGCTGAGCTTTCTATAAAATATGGCTAGAGGCTTGAATTAGCAGCTAGAACGTCAAGTCCATTCCGGCTGCCTATAACCATCGCTATGGCTACAGAACCATTAAGGAGAGAACTAACTACAGCAGGCTCTAGTGTGGGTGTATTTTTAAAATTTTTTCTTCAAAGATTTATTTATTGTTATATCTAAGTGCACTGTAGCTGTCTTCAGACATACCAGAAGAGGGTGTCAGATCTCATTACAGATAGTTGTGAGCCACCATGTGGTTGCTGGGATTTGAACTCAGGACCTCTAGAAGTCAGTGCTTTTAACCACTGAGCCACCTCTCCAGCCCCTATTTATCTCTGTCTTACGGGCATGAGTGTTTTGCCTGCATATGCATTCCTGAGGCCTTCAGCATGCAGAAGAGCACATTGGATCCCCTGGAGTGAGGACTGGAGTTACTGACAGTTGTGAGCCGCCATGTGAGTTCTGGGACCAAAACCCAGATTCTCCACAAGAGCAGCACGGTTTCTTAACTGCTTAAAGGCTGGGCCTGTTCACCAGCTTATTTTCTTTTAACCCTTGAGAGTCTCACAGTGTAGACTGACTGGTCTGAAAGTTATTATATAGGTGAGGCTGCCCTCGAACTCACAGACATCCACCTGCAGCCGACTCTTGGGATTAGGGACTGGAGAGATGGCTCAGCACTTGGGAGCACTGACTGCTCTTCCGAAGGTCCTGAGTTCAAATCCCAGCAATCACATGGTGGTGCACAACCATCTGTAAAGAGATCTGACACCCTCTTCTGGGGTGTCTGAAAGACAGCTACAGTAGACTCACATATGATAATAAATAAATAATCTTTAAAAAAAGTTTTTTAAATAGAGGGTTGGGATTAAAGGCCCAACACCATGTCCAGCCTGTTTGTTTTTGTTTTGTTTGTAGCTCTGTTTCATCTGAAAATAAGCTAGAGGCAGGTATGGGGATAGAAGGATAGAGGCAGGGGGATTAGGAATTCCACATCACTCTCGGCAACAAGCTAAATTGAAGGCCTGGCTGGGCTACATGACAGCCTGTTTCAAAGACAAAAACAATAGCAGGGTTGCTTACCTATCAGCTCCAAGGCTTTATGCTATTCCAGCCCTCCAGTTTTTATCTAGCTGGATATTTTAGGCGTCTTAGGAGACTCCATGAGCCTTTGGAAATGCAGGAAACCCCTCTCCATTCCGCCTCAGGTTGCAGGGGTGGAACAGTTTGCCCCAGAGTTTTGCTGGCAGTTTTTCTGCGACTACAAACCAAGCAGCTCTCAGATGTTTGGCTCTGCGAAAGAAATGAAATCGCAGTCCTCTCCCATGTTAACACGAACATCAGATTTCTGGGATAATTAAATCTCTGTAAGTATCATGAGCTAAAATCAATATAAATACCAGAACTGCCTGGCAACCAGAAGGGACGGAATTACTCAGCCTGATATTTACGTATATCAGATGGGGAAAGCCTTTCCCTTTATATAGCTTATGTACACACAGGCAAAGATGCACCAGGCAGCTTCCTTCCATACATGGAAGATGAAAGATGTGAGATCTACAGTCCTTGCCTGCAGCCAATGAGGTCTCTGGGTTCCTTTCCTCATGGGGCCTGGTATGCCATGGCTGCAAAACAGAGACCTCCTCGGTACTGTTGGCACCTGTTGCCTGTCTGAGGTGCCCCTAAGGGAACTTGGAGACTTCGATGGACGGCTGAAGACTAAGGATAGTAAGACTGAGGGTTTTTTTTTTTCTTTTGGTTTTTCGAGACAGGGTTTCTCTGTGTAGCCCTGGCTGTCCTGGAACTCACTCCGTAGACCAGGCTGGCCTCGAACTCAGAAATCCGCCTGCTTCTGCCTTCCAAGTGCTGGGATTACAGGCGTGCGCCACTACCACCCGGCAAGACTGAGATCTTTTGCAGATCCAAGTTCAAGTTCTCTGGCCACCAGAACACACCTATCTCTCAAAGAACCAAGGCTTTACCAAGTTTAAGGTATATTAAGTCGAGGACTCTCGTAGTCCACTGTGCTGAGTCCCACGTGCCACCAAACCATGTTCACTAATAAATGTCACATCCAGTCTGCCTAAAGAGAAAAAAAAAAAAAAAAAGAGTACATGATTCTGAAATTCCACCATTCAGGACGCTGCATCAGGATCAGGAGGATTAATTACTGCAAGTTTGAGGTTGGCCTGGGATGTATAATGTGATGTTTTAGATTGGTTCATTTTATTTTATGTGTGAGTTTGTTTTGCCCGTGTGTCTGTCTGTGCATCACCTGCTTGCTTGGTGTCTGCAAAGGTTAGAAAAGGGGCAGGGCCTCCTGGAACTGACATTACAGATGGAGCTGGGTGCTGGCACACTGGGGGGGGGTGGGGGGGCGGGCAGAGGCAGGTGGATCTCTGAGTTGGGGGTCAGCTTGTTCTATCGAGCAAGTTCCAGGACAGTCAAGGGTATATAGAGAATCCTGTTTCAAAACAACAACAACAAATGAGAAAAGGAAGGAAGGAAGGAAGGGAGGGAGGGAGGGAGGGAGGGAGGAAGGAAGGAAGGAAGGAACTGTGTGTGCGTTAGAAACTGAACCCAGATCCTCTGCAAGAGCAACAAGTGCTCTTTCTTTTTCTTTTTTTCTTTCTTTTTCTTTCGAGACAGGGTTTCTCTATGTAGCCCTGGCTGTCCTGGAACTCACTCTGTAGACCAGGCTGGCCTCGAACTCAGAGATCCGCCTGCCTCTGCCTCCCAAGTGCTGGGATTATAGGCGTGCGCCACCACCACCCAGCCTGCAACAAGTGCTCTTAACGACTGAGCATTCTGCCCTGTGCCAATGAGGCTATAGTGTGTGCATGTGTGTGTGTGTGTGTGTGTGTGTGTGTGTGTGTGTTTATGTATGTGTGTGTGTGTGTGTGCGTGAGAGATATGCTATAAGGTGTAACTCTGTGATAGAGCACTTGTCTAGAATGCAGGAGATTCTGGAGGGAGAAAAGAAGGAAACAAAGGAAGGAAGGAGAGCGAGCTATGGAGGAGGAGGGGCCTGAACCATGGGAGTTAGTGAGGAGTTAGACATGGCCGGCAATGAAGGACTGAAGAACTGGGTGAAATTTCCTCCGGCATTAAAGGGAGAGGGTGCTCTGGGGAGATGACTCGCCTGATAAAAAGAGCTTGCCACACACACAGAGAGACCTGAGTTTGGATCACATATGAAAATCCAGGCAAGGGCTCTCTCCACCAGCTCGCCACCATCATGGACACGAGTCACACACAGCCATCACGCTGGCTAGGGTAACTGAAGTGCTGGGCAGGGCCGGTTCCCGGGGACAGTGCACACAGGTGCGGGTGGATTGACGAATGACGCCAGCCGCTCTATCCTCTGAAATGTCTCAAAGACCCCGTTCGAGAGGGTGATGTGCTCACCCTTATTGGAGTCAGGAAGGGAAGCTCGGGGGTGGCACTGGCCTTGCTGGTGGGTCCTGGATATCCACCACTTAGCCTATGGAATGACCTGCAACTGTTAAATAAAGCGTTTGTATTCATTCCTGTCTAGGAAAAAAAATAATCCAGGCAAGGAACTGCACACCTATCACCTCATATCTGGAGAGGTAGAGACAAGAAGAGCCTCAAGGCTTGCTGGTTAACAAGGCTAGTCAGTGTCTCAAAAAGAAGGTGGATTTCTGAGTTCGAGGCCAGCCTGGTCTACAGAGTGAGTTCCAGCACAGCCGGAGCTATACAGAGAAACCCTGTCTCGAAAAACCACTGAGACATCTCTCCAGCCCATACCCTTACTTTCTTATTCATCCCCAAGATCTAAAAAGCTTTAATAGTCCCATAATCTTTGGAAATCCTTGGATATTAAATTTTCAATCCCTTTAAATTATCCAATCTCTTTTAAAATTCAAAGTCTTTTTACAATTAAAATTCTCAGCTAGGGCCTGGAGAGATGGATCAGCGGTTAAGAGCACTGGCTGCTCTTCCAAAGGTCCTGAGTTCAAATCCCAGCAACTATATGGTGGCTCACAACCATCTGTAATGGGATCTGATGCTGTCTTCTGGTGTGTCTGAAGAGAGCAATAGTGCATTCATATATATAAATAAATATTTAAAAAATTCGGAGCTATTTCTGCACCTCTGCTCCAACCCCCATGGGTCGGTCTCCACTGTGTGTCGTGGACGGCATCATCTCAGACATAGCAGTCGGTTCAAAGCGGGGATCCGATGAGCTCTTCTCTGAGTGTTTCAGCAACGGCCTCTTCATCATGAGCAGCTTGGCTTCAGCAGCCGATGGAAATAATAGCAAGAAGTTTAAAGGTGACAACAGGAGCACAGGAGTTCTTTCCAGAGTCATCCAAGTCTGCAAGCTACCCAGTGATGTCACTGAGGGCGAGGCCATCTCCCTGGGGCTGCCCTTTGGGAGTTACCAACCTCCTTATGCTGAAGGGGAAGAACCAGGCCCTCATTGAAATGAAGCAACGGAGGCTGCCAATACTCTGGTTAACTACTACACGTCGGTGGCACCAGTGCTTCGTGGACAGCCCGGTTACATCCAGTTTTCCAACCACAAAGAGCTCAGAAGCGATAGCTCGCCCAACCAGGCACGTGCTGAGGCAGCCAGCCCTGCAGGCCCCGAACTCCGTCCAGTCTGCAAACCTGGCCTTGGCAGCCTCCGTTGTCGCTGTGGATGCAGGGGCGGCAACGGCAGGCCAGAGCCCAGTGCTCAGGATTGTTGTTTAAAACCCTTTCTACCCAGTGACTCCGAACGTGTGGTACCAGATCTTCAAGTCTGGCACAGTCCTGAAGATCATCACATTCACCAAAAACAACCAGTTCCAGGCACTGCTGCGGGATGCTGACCCTGTGAACGCCCAGCGTGCCAGGCTGGCCCTGGATGGCCAGAACGTCTACAATGCCTGCTGCACACTGGGTGTCAACTTCTCCAAGGTCACCAGCCTTAACATCAAATACAACAATGACAAGAGCAGAGATTTCACTCTTCTTGCATTGCTCTCTGGAGACAGCCAGCCTTCATTGGACCAACCAGACCAGACCATGGCAGCAGCCTCTGGCCTCTCTACCCCTAATGTCCATGGAGCCCTGCCCTGCCCCGCCGCCCCCCACCCCCACCCCATTCCATCTGCAGCTGCTGCTGCGGCTGCACTGGCCGCATTGCTACCCCAGGGCTGGCAGGTGCTGGGAATCCCGTCCTTTTGGTCAGCAACCTGAGCCCTGAGAGGGTCACACCCCAAAGCCTCTTTATTCTCTTCGGCGGTGTCTATGGTGATGTGCCACAGGCTAAGATCCTGTTCAGTAAGAAGGAGAATGCGCTTGTGCAGATGGCAGAAGGCAGCCAGACGCCACCCGAACAGGCACAAGCTTCATGGCAAGCCAGTGTGCATCGCACTGTGGAGGCTTCAGAGTGTGCAGCTGCCTCGTGAGGGACAGGAGGACCAGGCCCTGACCAAGGGCTACGGCAGCTCACCGCTGCACAGCTTCAAGAAACCGGGCTCCAAGAACTTCCAGAACATCTTTCCACTGTCAGCTACCTTGAATCTCTCCAACACCCCGCCCTGTGTGTCAGAGGATGACCTCAAGGGCCTCTTCTCCAGCAATGGTGGTGTGGTCAAAGGCTTCACGTTCTTCCAGAAGGACTGCAAGATGGCTCTGATCCAGATGGGCTCCGTGGAGGAGGAGGGCAGGTGCTGATGGAACTGCACAACCACGACCTGGGCGAGACCCACCACCTGCGAGTGTCCTTCTCCAAGTCCACCATCTGGGTGCCTGTGGGCCTGCATCAGCTTCCACCATTCCAGAAAAGCCATTTTAAAAAACAGCTGAAGTGACCTTACAGACCAGAGATTTTATTTTAAAGAGAGATCAGTTTACCTGTTTTTTTAAAAAATTAAATCTACCCCACTTTGCTGTGACAGGAAAGGGCTTGGGCCACAGAGGCCCAGTCAGTCCCGGCACCATGCCTGGAGGGGCTCAGGTGAGAGGCCACAGCGGTGCCCCAAACCCAGCTGCTTTCTGTGCCTTACAAACCAGCGTGCCTCACGGGCGCACGCCCACCCTCTGAGGCCACCAGTTGTCTTTAGACCTGCATGTGAGCAAGGTGGTCTATACACAGGCTCTGTGCCAGAACTGAGTCCACTCCCCTACACCCTTAGAATCAAGTGACATGATTCTCCCATGTTCCTGGCCAGCCCAGAGAGCCCAGGCCACCCTCAGCTGCCAAGCCTCATGTGACCTTTGTATTCTATTCCATGTGATCACAGACATCTATGCCTAGCAATATTTTTACTTGACCAAATACCCAAATCTTTTCCATTGTAGGTTTGTTTGTTTTTTGGTTTTTCAAGACAGGGTTTTGGGGCCTGGAGAGATGGTGGCTTACACGCATCTATCTTGGTATCTGATGCCCTCTTCTGGCATGATGCAACTATCTATATACAGATAGAGAAATCACATACATAAAAAATACATAAATCTTTTAACCTAAAAAAAAAAAAAAAAAAGCCGGGCGTGGTGGCGCACGCCTGTAATCCCAGCACTTGGGAGGCAGAGGCAGGCGGATTTCTGAGTTCGAGGCCAGCCTGGTCTACAGAGTGAGTTCCAGGACAGCCAGGACTACACAGAGAAACCCTGTCTCGAAAAACCAAAAAAAAAAAAAAGAAAGAAAAAAGACAGGGTTTCTCTGTGTATCCCTGGCTGTCCTGGGACTCACTCTGTAGACCAGGCTGGCCTTGAACTCAGAAATCCACTTGCCTCTGCCTCCCAAGTGCTGGGACTAAAGGCATGCGTCACCACCACCCAGCCAAGGGATACAGTACTCTGAGCTTCTGTGCCCCCTGTGCTCCTTCCTTCCAGTGACCAACTTGCAGGGCCCAGGCCAGGGCTAGAAAGAAAGCTCTGAGACTTGTGGGTCTCTACTTTCATAATTTGGACCAAAGTTTTGTTTTCTGCCTGCCTTTGACTATGCCCAATTGAGGGGCTGACCTCTAGGCCTTAATGTCCCTCCTGGATACCTACCTCCATCCTAGCCTGTTTTTACAGAAGGGGATCCCTGCACCCTGGTTCTATGAAAGGTGTGGAAGAGTGTAAATATTTATGATTTTATACCTGTGAGACTGAGGTAGGGCAGTAGGGTTTTTTTTTATGGTTACAGATGCATATTTTGGTAACGACTACAGGCTCAGTATTGTCCTGAGGTAGCCCTGTCTACAACTACCCTATCCCAGATGGTATATTAGGGAGAGGGGCAGACCTTTCCATTAGTTTTATAACCTTTAAAAAAAAAGTCTCTTAACTGTGGGCTCCACTAAAATACTTTCTTCCCTTCAAGAGGGAAAAATATCAGGGTACAGTCACAATCAAAAGCACAATCAAACTCCAACTATCCAATGTCTAGGATCCACTCACAATCTTCTGGCCTCCCCCAAGGGTTTGGGTCACTTCTCCAGCCCTGCCCTTTTTTTTTTTTTTTTTTTTTTTTTTTGGTTTTTCCAGACAGGGTTTCTCTGTGTAGTCCTGGCTGTCCTGGAACTCACGCTGTAGACCAGGCTAGCCTCGAACTCAGAAATCCGCCTGCCTCTGCCTCCCAAGTGCTGGGATTACAGGCGTGCGCCACCACGCCCGGCTCAGCCCTGCCCTTTTTATCACACAGCCTGTGTTCTAGGCTTCAGCTGCCTGTACTCCACTGCTGCTGCTGTTCTTGGCGGTCATCTTATGGTACTGGCATCTCCAAAACACTGCTGTCTTCCACTACAACGAGGCTTCACCAATAGCCTCTCACAGCTCTCTTCATGGTGCCAAACCTCAGCTCCTTTGCATGACCCCTTCAGTCCTGGGGCATCAACTGCAACTGAGACTGCACCTTCACCAATGGCATCTCCTGGCTTCTCACCATGCCTAGCCTCAGCTATTCTTCATGACCCCTTCATGCTTTCAAAACCAGTACCCCCTGGGTGACTCTTACACATTACAAGTCCAGCCACAGTATGAGGTACAGCCTTGGCTATCTCTGGAACACAGCCTCTGTCCGTGGTCTCAGAAAACACTTCCCAGAAGATGTCACTTCAATGATGCTGGTCTCTCTTTTTTTTTTTTTTTTTTTTTTTTTTTTGGTTTTTCAAGACAGGGTTTCTCTGTGTGGTCCTGGCTGTCCTGGAACTCACTCTGTAGACCAGGCTGGCCTCAAACTCAGAAATCCACCTGACTGGTCTCTTCTTAATCACTACTAATTTTTTAGCTCCAGCTAACCAGCATTAATAGTCACAGTAATGCAAAGGTTTCACTTTAGTAGTTCTGGTATCTTGTTAATCACAGCTGAATCTTCAGCCCCAGCTAATCAAAACCACAGAATCCTCACAATCAAAATAGCAATAGCCCTGATAAGTCTTGAATCTTCCCTCTGAAATTTCACAAGCCAGGCCTCCATCTTCTACATTGTTCTCAACATTGTCTTCCAAGCTCCTACAGAACATCCCACAGAGCTCTTAACATCCCAGTGTCTTCTAGCTCAAAGTTCTAAAGTCCTTCCACAGTCCTGCCCAAAATATGGTCAGTTTATCACAGGAATATTCCACTATGCTGGTACCAATTTGTCTTAATCAGGGTATTCCTGCAGAAACATCATGACCAAAAAGCAAGTTGGGGAGGAAAGGGTTTATTCAGCTTACACTTCCACATTGCTGTTCATCACCAAAGGTGACGCACTGCCACAGTACTGAGTATCGGGTGTAGGCCTGGGGGGATTGACAAAAGACACAGACTCAGGTCATTCAGTAAGGAAAATGCCAAAGCTTTACTGAGGGACTAGCAATATACCAGGAAAAACAACAGAAAAAAACAATCATAGCCATAGATCAGGCACCTGGGAAGTCCCTACCACACCGGGCGAGGGGGGAAAACAGGACTCAAGCTGAGCCGCAGGACATTCCGCTCTCAGGATCCAGTGCAAACAGCTCAGCTGGGGGCGTTGAGCTAAGCTCACCAATGCCCAACAGGTCTCCCTTTTTTATTTTATAAAAAGGAATAGCGTCTGTCTTAGGTTACCTTCTGCCCAACTCCCATTACCTGTCTCTGGGAATCTCTGCCAGTCCCAGAGCCCCTGTCTTAGGTTGGTGTGGACTGCAAAGGAGTTGCCTGTCATAGACTAACTATTCACGATATAGGCTGAGCCAAATTTGAGCAGATGGATTATCCTGTGCCAAAGACATAAGCACTTGTTCAGTTACTGCTTTGGACTGGTTTTGTTGTTTGCACATATAGTTTAGAAGGAACAATTCCAACATGGCAGTTCCACAAGCCAAAAGTCCTGGTGCCATGGACCCAGCCCATTCTTTAATCAGGTGCAGCAGTAATGCCAAAATGTCTCTTATGGCAATACAAGGTGACAGGGAATCTGCCTTCATCATTTAGAGGCATAGGCACAATTCCAGGAATTCTCACAACCACAGCCACATCTTCATACTCTCAGCAATTTGTCAATACACACAATCTGCTAGAACAATTCAGTTTCTTGTCTTCTTCCTGTTCATTAGAGACTTTTCAAACTACAGAAAAGGGTGGGGCTAAAACACATGGTTTAGTATTCAAGGAAACACTGCAAAGCACAAGACAGGAATCAAAAAGTGAAGTTCTATCTAACTAATTCCTATTACTGTTTTTAATAAAACAAACTATTCTCTAATGTAAAATGTAGGGTAATATTACTCTGTTCTACTTCCCATAGAAGAGCTGTTTATAAATACAGTAGATGTATTCTTTATGGGATACATGTATAAAATCTATAGGAAATATAAAAGCATGCATGGAAGCAAATTTTAACAACTTGTCTTTTGGGTAACAATTAACAATTTTGCCTGAAAGGCTTGCCATGTAGTAGGCCAAGTATCAGTACTCTGTAATGACCAATTTGATAGCTGATTGAAACAAGGAACAAATATTTCACCAGGTTCTTTTTTTCTTTTTGGTTTTTTTTCAAGACAGGGTTTCTCTGTGTAGCCCTGGCTGTCCTGGAACTCAATCTGTAGACCAGGCTGGCCTCAGACTCAGAAATCTGCCTGCCTTTGCCTCTGCCTCCCAAGTGCTGAGATTAAAGGTGTGCACCACCACCACCACCACCACCACCACCACCACCACCACCACCACCACCCGGCGTTTCATCAGGTTCTTAACACATTCTTTTCAAAATACTTTCATGATTCTACCCAACAATACTTTATCAACACATCAAGAGCTTTAGAGTAGGATGTTAAAACTTTACTTGGAAATGAAAAAGGGTGACTCTACATTAATGCTCCCTTTGCCAAGGAATGGCTGTGAACACATAACATAAACAACTGATTGCAGTAGCCTTCTCTATTATCTGTAAAGTTATTTATCTTTTGCCAGTTAATTTGCATGCCACCTTGAGAACAGAGGCTTAAGTCCTCCTGTGGTAAGCTTAGAGCATTGTCTTAGCCAATAAATGTTTTACAATTATCAGGATGCAAAGCAAAAAACAACCTTCTGAATCCATAATAATTTTGTATGGAGTAGGCAGGCCAGATTTTAATGCCTTCATAAGTTCTTTGGTTTTTTTTTTTTTTTTTTTTTTTTTTTTTTTTTTTTTTTAGACAGGGTTTCTCTGTGTAGTTCCGGCTGTCCTGGAACTCACTCGGTAGACCAGGCTGGCCTCGAACTCAGAAATCCGCCTGCCTCTGCCTCCCAAGTGCTGGGATTACAGGCGTGCGCCACCACCGCCCGGCGTGCCTTCATAAGTTCTTAATAGCCTTATTAACCTTTCATAGATCTTAAGTTTGCATTGTATTTTGAACCACACCCGGGCAGATCTGTCAATAGTGCTGTTTTTTTTTGTTTGTTTGTTTGTTTTTGTTGTTTTGTTTTGTTTTTTCGAGACAGGGTTTCTCTGTGTAGCCCTGGCTGTCCTGGAACTCACTCTGTAGACCAGGCTGGCCTAGAACTCAGAAATCTGCCTGCCTCTGCCTCCCAAGTGCTGGGATTAAAGGTGCATGCCACCACAGCCGGGCTAATAGTGCTGTTTCTGTCTGAAACTTCCTAGCCTAGGCAGGGTTTGCAAGACAAAATCAGTGCCTCACAAGCCTCCATTGAGGCAGCTCTGAGCTTGTCATTTACTCAAATGTAAATTATTTTTCTAATCTAAGCCTATTGTCCAAGGCCAAGCCCAATACCCACCTGACCTGTAGGGCAGTAGCCTGCAACCAGACCCCATAGTATAAGGGTCGAATAACAAAAAGAACCTGTAATTTGAGGGTTCCCAGAAAAATTCTACTAGCTGTTTTTAGTAGTCATAGCTACAAATTTTTGAAACAGTTCAAAAGGAGCCAGTTAGATATCAAATAAATTCCCACTGAGATCTACTTTTTAATCTAGGGGAGTTAAATTTTGCTTCTACCACTGTATCCAATAAAACTTGTGGAAAAAGTGGCAACAGGCCTATACTGGCCACAGCTGTTTTTAACTTTTATCATTCTTGAATTATCTTAATTATTAAATATGAGCTAAGAATCATGAGCCTTAGATCAGACTGCAAACTGCAGTCAGTGGTACACTGACAGTTGTTAACCAACTGTAATTCTTAACTTTCTCTTGCAATATTAGAGCATAACTACAACTTTCAAAAGCAAAATCCAATTTTAAATAATCTATTCTCTTTAAAACCAATGGCAAACACATTATTTCACACTACAAAGTTTGTCTGCCAGTTCTTATGTTTGAATACATGACGGTGCAACTTATTAAAGAGACATTGTTTTAAATCTTATCCCTAGTCTAATTTCTAGGATATGAATTACATAAAATATTATGCCAATTTAGAAGTATCTTTAGATGCCTGTTTTTCCTAGGTTGGGTCATGCCACGTGTTGTTGTTTAAGATAACTCCAACCCTGAGTTACCAGTTTTAAATTAACTTTTTGTTGCCAATGTAATAATTTTTAATCATGCCCAATAACTTCTAAGTCAATACTCTATAGTCAAAGACATGCAAAACATATTTATGCCTTTAAGACCAATCAGAAACAAAAATGAAGTGACTACACGAATCTTATAAATTTAAGCCAAACAATTTTTTTTTTTTTTTTTTTTTTGGTTTTTCGAGACAGGGTTTCTCTGTATAGCCCTGGCTGTCCTGGAACTCACTCTGTAGACCAGGCTGGCCTCGAACTCAGAGATCCGCCTGCCTCTGCCTCCCCAGTGCTGGGATTAAAGGCGTGCGCCACCACCGCCCGGCTGCCAAACAATTTTTTATAGCTGTAATTTCAAGAGAAAAAGCACTCTGTACCCAATAATCACAATTGCCGAGATTTCTCTAGGAGAAGTAACCATCAGCCTACTTGTTCTAGAACTTGAGAAGCTGCTGGCCCTTCTAAAAGCAGCTTTTCTCCAGCTGTGCTTGACTCCTAGCTGAATGCAGGGCAGCTTCAATCAGCCTCTGCTGTGTAAATGGGGACTGGATCAAGAGATGGACCTCCAGCAGATACAGTTTTTATGACAGACACAAATTGACACATGGACAGATTGGTGCACCAAAGACAAACAATACATAGAGAGGGAAGAGGACTTGTAACCAGTACTAAGAATATCTCCAGTAAGGTCCATAGAGGAAACAGAACGTCTCCATGGTTCCCCCCTGTCCCTAGGAGAATTCTGAAATCCATTTTCCTTCTCTCTTTCTCTTTTCTCATGTTTCTAAAATCTGTTTTTTGTTGTTGCTTTTTGTTTTTTACTTTCTATATTTCCTATTCCTCTCGCCTGATGCAGTTCTAGACTGTGGACAATTTGCCTAATAAAATTTCCCATCCCAATTCGCTGTCATACCCTAGCTGATCTCAGCGTAGGACCTACACTGATTCAGTCTAGTCCGCATCCCTTTTGCACCCCTGCAACAACAGCCTTCAAAAGATGACATTTACAGCGCTAACATAATTGCTATATGTTGCTTACCTTGCCGGGTGGAGCTCCACCCGAGACAGCATCCCTCAGTTGGTCTCTGTTTTCAAGCCCCAATTTCAGGCACCAATCTGTAGCTGCCATTTCACCCACCCCCCTACCCTCCCATCCCCCCTCCACCCCCCACACCTTATTTTCCCCAATGCATTCCTCTCTCTTTGCAGGCTGGCTTTTCTTGGAAAGATCCCATCAGGTGCTCCTCTCTTTTCCGATCTCAGTGGAACCTCCACTTGACAGCAGCCGGGCTGCCACAATACCAAGTATCAGGCATAGGCCCAGGGGATTGACAGAAGACACAGACTCGGGTCGTTCTATAAGGAAAATGCCAAAGCTTTACTGAGGGACCAGCAATATATACTAGAGAGCAGGAAGAACAACAGGAAAAAAAAAATCATAGCCTTAGGTCAGGCACCTGGGAAGTTCCTACCACACCGGGGCAGGAAAACAGGAATCAAGCTGAGCCGCAGGAAGTTCTGCTCTCAGGAACCTGTGCAAACAGCTCAACTGGAGGCTTTGAGCTAAGCTTGCAGGTTCCCAACAAAAGGAAGTCAGGACTGGAACTCAAGCAGGTCAGGAAGCAGGAGCTGATACAGAGGCCATGGAGGGATGTTACTTACTGACTTGCTTCCCCTGGCTTGCTCAGCCTGCTTTTTTTTTTTTTTTTTTTTTTTCCTTCAAGACAGGTTTTCTTTGTGTAGCCCTGGCTGTCCTGGAACTCACTCTGTAGACCAGGCTGGCCTTGAACTCAGAGATCCGCCTGCCTCTGCCTCCTAAGTGCTGAGAGCTCAGCTTGCTTTTTATAGAACCCAGGACTACCAGCCCAGGGATGGCACCACCCACACGGGGCCCTCTCCCCTTGATCACTACTTGAGAAAATATCTTACAGCTCGAGCTCATGGAGGCATTTCCTCACCTGAAGCTCCTTTCTCTGTGATAACTCCAGCCTGTGTCAAGTTGGCACAAAACCAGCCAGTACAATTGGATTTTGTTTTCTGGGGATTTCTTATTTATTATTAGTGTGTGCGCATGTGTACGCATGTTTGTGTATGCATGCATGTGCCATAGCTGCCCTCTAAATGTTAAATACTGAAATATGTTTCTGAGATAACAGACCCTCTTTCAATTGGGGATGATTAGTGGTTTTTTTTTGTTTGTTTTTTCTTGTTTGTTTGTTTGTTTTTGTTTTTTGTTTTTTGTTTTTCCGAGACAGGGTTTCTCTGTGTAGTCCTGGCTGTCCTGGAACTCACTCTGTAGACCAGGCTGGCCTCGAACTCAGAAATCCGCCTGCCTCTGCCTCCCAAGTGCTGGGATTACAGGCGTGCGCAACCACACCCGGCTCGTGATTAGTGTTTTAATGGCACAACACTGGAGACAAGTGAACTCTCTTAGCTGTGCACACACACGCGCGCGCACACACACACACACACACACACACACTAAAAATAAAATCTCAAAGAACTGCATTCTGCCCAGCAGAAATGGACCCAGACAGCCAAGGAAGGGACCCTTGGGTTTTTCATACGGTCTCCGACTAGTGTCCCCTCTACCCTCTCCTTGGGACCCTCAAGCAGCTGAAGGAGACACGATGTGACCTCAAGTATCTGTCTGTGTCCAGGAGGCAAGAAGAGAGCCTAAACCCAGGAGAATGCAGATAATGTGGGCTTGGCGAGCGGAGAATGTCGGGAATGAGCCGCAGTCCAGGGTTCAGATCTGCCAGCTCGCCTCGGCCCCTCCCTGACACCCGGTGTGAAGGAAGCAGCCCAGGAGACCCCCTGAGAGGGGCGCATTGCTTTGGGAGTTACGATTCCTGCTTCTGAATCATATTGCTTTTCTGAGCCTATGTGTCTTATTATAGCTGGAAAGATTTCATCCAGCCTGGCAGAGGCTGCAGGGAAGTAAATACACTGTCAAAATACTCCCCGTACTCAGGGCCCAACAGGACTGCCCAGGGAGCTGTTTTCATTGTCAAAGCACTCAGCCATATACTTGGCCAGGCATTCTGTTTGTCTCTGTTTTTCTGGTACAGGGGGTGGAACCCGCAGCCCTGGGTATGGTTGCCAAGTATTCGGCCACTGAGTTAGGACCGCAAATGCCTTTACAGCTTTTATTTTTGAGACAGCATCTCTTTAATTTGCCCAGGCTGGCCTCGAACCCTCTCTGTAGCCCAAGCCAACCTTGAACTTGAGATCCTCCTGCTTCGGCCCCACAAATAGCTGAGATTACAGGCCTGTACCCCAGCCCCGGCTTAGAGCAGAGCATTTAGAGAAATACTCTTATCTGGTGCTCTTCAACAGTAATTTCCTTCCAACGTTAATTTTATTTTTAAACTCAGTAATTTAATGTGGTGTATTGTGAACCTTTTCCCCAGTGGAAATCTTATTTTCAATAATCACAGAGAATTCATTAAATAGATGGTCAGATTTCTGTGGTTCATTTGACTCACTCTCAGTTGATGGGCAGTTTGGGGTTTCCAACTTTTAACTTTTAGTATGCTTTAAAAAAAAATATTTAATGAAAGCCACATGGGGTGGTGGTGGCGCTGGCAGGAGCAGCAGCACAGGCCTTTAATCCCAGCACTCAGGAGCCAGAGGCAGGGGAATCTCTGTGAGTTCAAGGCCAGCCTGGTCTACAAAGCAAGTTCCAGGACAGACAGGACTATAAAAAGAAATCCTATCTAAAAAACAAAACAAAAACAACAACAAACCCCCCCAAAACCAAAAGTTAATGAGAGTTTCTGGAAGGACAGGCAGGATATGCAGGAAACTTATATTAGTGGCCCCAGGAGACAGGGATGAAGAGCTAGGGGACAGGGGCAGGAGGGGACCAATCTTCTACTTTATTTTTCTTGAGACAGGGTTTCTCTGGGTAGATTTGGCTGTCCTGGAACTTACTCTGTAGACCTTGATAGCTTCAAACTCAGAAATCTGCCTGCCTCTGCCTCCCGAGTCCTGGGATTATAGGCAGGTACCATCACTAGCTGGCCAATCTTCCACGCTTTACTTCTTTGTATTTTTAAAATACCTAGTTTTAATATTTTGTCATTACTATTTATTTCACTTATTATTATTTAATAAAGAAAATACTTAGTATAAAATAAATTTAAAGTATTCATTCCAAAGTAAGTGATACATTTAAAATTACATTTATTTAATCAGTGTGTGTGTGTGTGTGTGTGTGTGTGTGTGTGTGAAAGAGAGAGAGAGAGAGAGAGAGAGAGGGAGAGCATGGTGTGTTGTCCGGTCTATAACTGTAGGAGTCTGTTCTCACCTTTCTTTCTACCATGTGGATCCTGGAATTGAACTCAGATCATCGAGGTTGGCAGTGACACCTTCTTCCCGTAGCACCTCAGCAGCCACGTAAAACTGTCTTCTGTGTCTTGTGATACTTGTAAAACTGCAAAAATCTGGTTTAGCTCTTTTTCTACAAGGTCAGACTCTCCTTCTTCCTCCCCCCTTCCTCTCTCAATCCCTCCTTCCCTCCTTCCCTTCTTCCCTCCTTTCCTCCCTCTCTTCCTTCCTCCCTCCCCCTCCCTTCCTTCTGTCCCTCTTCCCCCTCTTCCCTTCCTTCTCTCCCTTCCTCCCTCTCTCTCTCTTCCTCCCCTCCTCCCTCCTCTCTCCTCTCTCCCCTCCTCCCTCCTCCCTCCCCTCCTTCCTCCCCTCCTCCCTCCCCTCCTCCCTCGTCCCTCCTTCCCTCTCTCTCCTTTCTTCCTGTTCCATCTCCTGGCTTCACTAGTCACCCCCCCACACCTGTCCCTTGCTGACCACTGACTCGGTGACTCAGATCTTATGGAACAGTCCCCCTAGGAAGGCCCTACCGTTACCCAGGGTCTCACCTATAAGGACCCGGAGGCTTAGGAAGATGCCTCACAGGAATACCTCACCTAAAAGTCAGACTCAATCTGATCAGCCACCGCCTTTAATCCCAGCACTTGGGAGGCAGAGGCAGGTGGATTTCTGAGTTCCGAGGCTAGCCTGGTCTACAAAGTGAGTTCCAGGACAGCCAGGGCTACACAGAGAAACTCTGTCTTAACCACCACCCCCCAAATTAATAATCTAATTAATCTCAATGGCTATGAGAACACACACGTATTAACTATATTGGGGAATTTCGCACAAATCTAGGTGCATGTATTTGTCAACCAAACCTCTAAAAGCACTAAGGAGAGATTGCCCGGCAGTTAGGAGCACCAGCTGCTCTCGCAGAGCACCTGGGTTTGAGCCCCACCCTACATGGCAGCTCACAACTATCCTCAAGTCCAGTTCTAGGGGCTCTGATGCCCTCCTCTGGCCTCCCTGGTCACCAGGCACGACACAGGTGGTATATTTATATGCATGCAGGCAAAACACTTATACACATAAAATAAAAATAAAATCTTTTTAAAGAAGCATTAAAGCTGGGTGTAGTGGCGTACACCTTTAAGCCTAGTACTCGGGAGGCTGAGACAGTTGGATCTTTGTGAGTTCAAGGCCAGTGTGGTCTACATAGTGAGTTTCAGGACTGCCAAGGCTATGTAATGAGACCCTTCTCAAAAGAACAACAACAAAAAAGAGCATTAAAATTATGAAACACGTTATCTAATGCATGCTCTTTGCTGGACGACATAGCCAGGGCTTGTGTTTCTTACTTTTCTTTTCTTTCTTTCTTTCTTTCTTTCTTTTCTTTTTTTTTTTTTTTTTGAGACAGGGTTTCTCTCCTTAGCCCTGACTGTCCTGGAACTTACTCTGTAGATCAGGCTGGCCTCAAACTCAGAAATCTGCCTGCCTCTGCCTCCCGAGTGTTGGGATTAAAGGCGTGCACCACCACCGCCCAACCAGCTTGTGCTTTTCATGTTGATAACTACATCTTGAACACAGGCCTTCTCGGGGGAACACATTGTAAGCCATCATCAATGGCAAAGGGACCTTTGGATTCAGCTAGAAGACACCACCCAGAGACTGGCCAGCCCTGGGTCTGGTTTCAGGGCAAAGCTCTTAGGCTCCCAGAAAAGCTTGGAGATTCCCTCTGAGAATCACAGGGACCCCACACAGGGCAAGCATTCCCGGTTGTTTCTATGGACACCAGAAGAAAGGACAGGATTACAATAAAGAAATAACCAGGCAGCCTGCAATTTGAGATGAGACTGGGGAAGGCCAGGTGGAGTAACAGCTGATGGCCCGCCGTGCACTCTCACAAAGCCCCTGCCGCCCCAAGATAGAAAAGGCATTTTATCAACAGCCATCAATCATGTCAACTTTTTTTTTTTTCTGGTGACAACCCAGGCAGGAATCTAGAAATCATCTTTAAATAAACCTGTCCCTCCTTCGTGTAGCTTGCTCACACTGCCAGAATGTCCCTGATAAACTTTGCTATTCTAAAGCTTTTGCTGTATGCTCATAGCAGGCAAGGGCTGAGCTGACCTCCACCCCACACCCCACCCCTCCCACCTTCCCACCCCCACCCCCACCTCCTCACCCCACCCCCACCTCCCCACCCCCACCCCTCCCACCTCATCACCCCACCCCCACCTCCCCACCTCCCCACCCCACCTCTCCCACCTCCCCACCCCCACCCCTCCCACCTCTCCACCCCACCCCCACCTCCCCACCCAATCTGGCAGTCGGATATGACCTCTCTCTGCATAGGTCCTTACCAAGCATCCTGGGAAGGGAAGCTGCCTTTGAAGAGCAGACCCAGGAAGCCAGGGGGCAGGTTCTAGGTCTGCTGGCTCCGTTCAGGGTAGGGGGTTAGGGGACACACACTTGAGTTGAAACAGTCTTAGTAAGCCAGGCCAGGTGTGATGGCTCACACCTTTAATCCCAGCACTAGGGAGGCAGAGACGGAGGTGGAGGCAGATCTCTAAGTTTGAGGCTGGTTTGGTCTCGATATTGAGTTTTAGGCTGGCCAAGGAAACACAGTAAGCCGCCGTCTCAACAAAACAAAATCTAATCATGGTAATTCAGGTGGCACTAGAATAGCATATGAGAGAGCTTCCTTCTACCTTCCTTTCCACATTTGTATTCAGAATTACTATTATTATTGTTGTTATTATTTTAAATTTGATATGTATGAGTATTTTGACTGCCTGTGGTTTAGCACCATGTGTATGCAGTGTCCACAGAGGCCAGAAAATGCCATCTGATGTCCTGGGACTCAAGTTATAAACATCATGAGTCACCAAGTGGGTGCTAGGAATCCACCCCAGGTGCTCTGGAAGAAGAGGCAGCGCTCTTGACTGCTGAGCCATCTCTCCAGTTCTGCACAATGTGCTAAAGTTAACCACAAAAATCTGGGGCAGGGGAAATGGCTCAGGAGTTAACCGCTCGCTGCAGAAGAATAGGGAGCAGAGCTCGGATCTCTAGAATCCATGTAAAAGCCAGGTAGGCCTTCTAGAATTCCAGCTTCAAGGAGGTGGAGATGGAATCCCCATAGCAAGCTGGCCAGCCAGACCAGGCACGTCGGTGAGAGACCCTGCCTCAGCGAGTAAAGAGGGAGAGCAGTCAAGGCTGGTTCCTGACATCAACACGGGGCCTGCACATGCACCGCACCCACACACAGACAAACACGCATGTATGAGAACACACACACATACACACACTCACACACAAAAGTGGGGGGAAAATGAACCACGCACAGGCTAGCAAGATGGCTAGTAAAAGTGCTTACTGTTAAAAGCTGTAGGATCGCCGGGCGGTGGTGGCGCACGCCTGTAATCCCAGCACTTGGGAGGCAGAGGCAGGCGGATTTCTGAGTTCGAGGTCAGCCTGGTCTACAAAGTGAGTTCCAGGACAGCCCAAACTACACAGAGAAACCCTGTCTCGAAAAAAACAAAAACAAAAACAAACAAACAAACAAAAAAGCTGTAGGATCTTTGTGAGTTTGGAGTTTGAGGCCAGCCTGGTTTACAGAGTGAGTTCCAGGATAGCCAGGGCTATACAGAGAAACCCTGTCTTGAAAACATTTTTTTTTTGTTTGTTTGGTTTTTTTTCGAGACAGGGTTTCTCTGTGTAGCCCTGGCTGTCCTGGAACTCACTCTGTAGACCAGGCTGGCCTCGAACTCAGAAATCCACCTGCCTCTGCCTCCCAAGTGCTGGGATTAAAGGCGTGTACCACCACTGCCTGGCGAAAACATTTTTTTTTTAAAGCCATATGATCTAAGGTCAAATCCACACCTATGGGAAAGCTGGTCATGGTTACATGTTCCTGCAACCCTTGTTTCCACAGGCCAGCTAGCCTAGCTGAACTGGTAAATGTTAGGTTCAGTGAGAGCAAATAAATAAATAAATAAATAAATAACGAATAAACAGATGGAGAGCTATGGAAAACATCTGATGTATTCCTCTGGGCTCTGCACATTAACAAACATCTCTCTCTCTCTCTCTCTCTCTCTCTCTCTCTCTCTCTCTTTCTCTCTCAGAATTAACTACATCCTGGCGCAAGCAGCCACCGGCATGAGCTAAGTGGGTGAATCGTGCATGGGATGAGGACTGTGTTCTGTACGAGCGCCCACCTGTCTCCACACAATAAATCTCCACCTCCAGACACTGTCATTCTCATGACCCTGGACATCTGGCTTTCAAGTCACAGTTTAAGTCTGTGTGTGTGTGTGTGTGTGTGTGTGTGTGTGTGTGAGAGAGAGAGAGAGAGAGAGAGAGAGAGAGAGAGAGACAGGGTGGGGGTTGGGACAGGGACAGGGAGAGAAACTGGGGAGGTCAGAGGACAACTTTTGAGAGTCAGTTCTCTTCTTCCACAATGAAGGTTTCAGGCTCTGCTCCAGATGTGGGTGTAACAGCAAGCACCTTTCCCCGCTGGGCTGGGGAAAGCACCATCCCACTGCCCAGACACAAGGACGTCCAGACATTTGAGTTCAGGTCCATAATGGTTGACACAGGCTTTCCAAAGAAAGTCAAAGACAAATCAAGACTAGCTTATACATCAGGGTTTCTTTGTTCCTTTAATCTTTCACACTTAAAAAAAAAAAAATCCCTCAAGGAGGAAAGAAAGCACACTGTATTCAAATGCTCCTCAGTGAGAGAAATCAAATACTAAGACATGAGAGAGAAGTGAGTTCTGGAGGGCCACAAGCTACTGTAATGTCTAAGACATGTTCATTTTCTCAGAATAACTTTTTCCTCTTTTTAAGGGCCAGTATTTCTCTTACTGAGAATGTGTGTATTAGAGGAAGCTTAACTGTTTGTCTTCAGGGGATTCACTTTGTCTGTCTTCTTAGATGGCATCTGTTACTGTTGCTGTGATGAAGCACCATGACCAAAGCCACTTGGGGAGGAGAGTCTATCTGACTTACAATTTCCATATTATAGTCCATCACTGAAGGACGTCAGGACAGGAACTCAAACAGGGCAGGAACCTGGAGGCAGGAGCTGATGCAGAGGCCATGGAGGGGTGCTGCTTACTGGCTTGCTCCCCATGGCTTGCTCAACCTGCTTTCCTTTCTTTCTCTCTTTCTTTCTTTCTTTCTTTCTTTCTTTCTCTCTCTCTCTTTCTTTTTTGTTTTTGTTTTTTGTTTTTTGTTGTTTTCCAGACAGGGTTTCTCTGTGTAGTCTTGGCTGTCCTGGAACTCACTCTGTAGACCAGGCTGGCCTCGAACTCAGAAATTCACCTGCCTCTGCCTCTGCCTCCTGAGTGCTGGGATTACAGGCGTGCACCACCACTCGTCAGCCTGCTTTCTTACAGAGCTCAGGACCACCAGGTCAGGGATGACACCACCTACAACGGTCTGGCTCCTCCCCCATCAATCACTAATTAAGAAAATACCCTACAGGTTGGTCTGCAGCCAAACTTTAGGGAGGTATTTTCTTAGTTTAGGGTCTCTCTTCAATGACTTTAACCTGTGTTCAGTTGACCTCAAACCAGCCACCAATACAGAGGGCCATTTTCTCCTCTTCCTTTTCCTTCGTAAGCATGCAAGAACTTTACTACTGAACTATACCTCCTACTCAATCTCTTCTCTCCCTCTTCTCTCTTTCTCTCCCCCCCCCCCACTCTGTTGTTCTTGCTTTCTTTCTTGACAAGGTCTCATGTAGCCCAGGATAGCCTGGACTCTACATAGCCAAGAGATTACCTTGAACATTGAGTCTTCCTGCCTCTACCTTTCTGAGTGTTGGGATTACAAGCCTGGTTTATGGGGTGCTGGGGCTCAGACCTCGTGTATGCTAGCATTTACAACATCTGCAGCCCCCAAACATAAGTCATTCTTTTGTTTTTTTAGTTTAGTTAAGATTTATTTACTTATTATTATATGTAAGTACACTGTAGCCGTCTTCAGACACTCCAGGAGAGAGAGTCAGATCTCATTACAGATGGTTGTGAGCCACCATGTGGTTGCTAGGATTTGAACTCAGGACCCCTGGAAGAAGAAAAGGTGACATCTTGTACCTTCAAGATAAGCTTGGCTTTTCCTTAGCAGTCTTCAGGCTGGCGTGGTACCTTTGAATCCTCTGGGATTACCCAGGATGGGTGCTGTAGGAACCTGTTCCCTAAATAGCAATGTTCTTCCCTTGCAAACCCAGACACAAAAGAAATCAACTCCTGATCTCTCCCACCATGAAGGGGGCGATGAATGATGAGTTTAGAGTTTATTTTCAATCCACGGTCCGCTTACTCCGTGAACCTGAGTAAAGTCCTTTGCCTTTCTGCCCCACTTTCCTGCCTTCTAGAAAACAGATACAATGTCACTAATCTGCAGCTCAGGGATGCTGGGGCAGGGAAAGGGAGGAGAAACCAGCTTTGGCAAAGAGCCTTGGAGGACCTGAACCAAATGTGTGTAAATTCCAGGATTTATTCGGAGAAGTGTAAACAGACCTGAACTTCAGCCCAATAAAGGTACTCCAGAGCTGTAAAGTTCCCGAGGTTCTGAACGACATGCTAGCCACACCCCGTGATAAAATCAAAACAAAACCACGGCAACCAGTATGTTTGTTGGCTTCCCAAGGACATGCGATTGCACTGGTGCTCTGTCTCCGAGCAAAACCCCTGTGTTTATTACAGACACTGATCACACAGTCAGTACTTCGCCAAGTGGCCCTTGGGTCCAGCCCTTTTTGGAGGAGAAAGTGGCAAAGCTGGAGAAAATAGTGACGGTTTGGACATCTGACACCATCGACCTGGCAAGGGGTAATCAAAATCTAAACAGGACAACCTTCAAGGAGAGATCTCAGGTACTGGCCTCGAACCTGTCCCCAGAACAGGTCCCCCTCTCACCTTCCTGCCCCTGTTCTGAGACACTCTGGTCCTGCAGATCCCAGGGATTTCCAATCTATATGCCCTGTATCTGGAAGGTGCAAGGGGGTCTCTGGGACTCCCATCCCTCTGAGGGGATGCAGACTCAATCCTAAAAGGAGGTGTCCAACAGCTGAAGAGTCGGGAAGGGTAGTCATTAGCCTTCGGGTTACTTGACTTCTGAAATACTAATTGTTTTCAATATATCATACCCCTAGGTATTGATTGACAACACCTCTAGCCCTTGATTAGAAATCCTGCGGAGTGGGGGCTGAAGAGATGGCTCAGGGGTTAAAAGCACCGACTGCTCTTCCAAAGGTCCTGAGTTCAAATCCCAGCAACCACATGGTGGCTCACAACCATCCGTAATGAGATCTGATGCCCTCTTCTGGAGTGTCTGAAGACAGCTATAGTGTACTTACATATAATAAATAAATAAATCTAAAAGAAAAAAAAAAGAAAAGAAATCCTGCGGAATAAAACGGTGCTGGGGGGTGGGGGGGGGTAGGGGACACTGACTGGCTCTTTCTGGAAAGGAGGAACTTCATGGAAATGAGGTTCCATACAGCCTGTTACTGGCTACAGTGTCTCCTCTGGGGCTATCACCCACCAATGCTCAGAATAAATCCTGGAATTTTTACACACATTTCTTTCAGGTCCTCCCCGGGGCTAGCTCAGAAGCCGTTCCTCGCTACTTGGCGCACTCCATGTTGACCGAACTCCTGGGTCACGCAGGTGCTGACTGTGCTACTCAGGATGTCTCTGGAGAGACAGACAGCTCTGCAGTTAATAGGCACATAAAGTATGACTACTGGGCTGGAGAGATGGCTCAGTGCTTAAGAGCACTGACTGCTCTTCTGAAGGTCCTGAGTTCAAATCCCAGCAACCACATGGTGGCTCACAACCATCTGTAATGAGATCTGACGCCCTCTCCTGGTGCTGTCTGAAGACAGCTACAGTGTACTTAGACATAACAGTAAATAAATCGTTAAGCCAGAGCGAGAGGGGCCGAGAGGGGCCGAGAGGGGCCGAGAGGGGCCAACAGGAGCAAGCCTAGGTCCTGAATTCAAATTCCCAACAACCAGCCGGGCGTGGTGGCGCACGCCTGTAATCCCAGCACTTGGGAGGCAAAGGCAGGCAGATCTCTGAGTTCCAGGCCAGCTTGGTCTACAGAGTGAGTTCCAGGACAGCCAGGACTACACAGAGAAACCCTGTCTTGAAAAAAACCAAAAAAAAACCAAAAAAAAAAAAAAAAAAAAAAAAAAAACCATTCCCAACAACCACATGATGGTTCACAATCATCAGTACAGCTACAGTGTATGCATATACACAAAATAAAGAAATAAATTTTTAAAAAAATAAATAAAGTAGATTACTGGTTGCCTAGAGGTGGGGAAGTGGGGTGTGTGTGGAAGCAGGCATGAATGCTAAGGCTATACTGTTGCCATTTGGGTGAGGAAAAAAAATGATCGTAAGTTGGTTGTGTTGAAGGCTAAACAACCTTGAAAATATTGAAATCTATTAAATATATGCTTTAAGTGGGAAGTTGTCGCCGGGAGGTGGTGGCGCACGCCTTTAGTCCCAGCACTTGGGAGGCAGTGGCAGGCAGATTTCTGAGTCTGAGGCCAGTCTGGTCTATAGAGAGAAACCCTGTCTTGAAAAACAAAACAACAAAACAAAACAAAACCAAAAATAAAACAAAAAAAAGTGGGACATTGTCAACTCCTCCTCTCCACCCCCTCCTCATCCCCTCCTCACCCCCTCCCCACCCCCTCCCTCCTTCTCAGGAATCAAATCTAAGACCTTCTGCACACTGTGCAAAAAGCCCCCCAAATCGCGCCGGGCGTGGTAGCGCACGTCTGTAATCCCAGCACTTGGGAGGCAGAGGCAGGCGGATTTCTGAGTTTGAGGCCAGCCTCGTCTACAGAGTGAGTTCCAGGATAGCCAGGGCTACACAGAGAATCCCTGTCTCGAGAAAAACAAAACAAAACAAAACAAAACAAAAGCCCCAAATCAGGAATCCTGGAATATATTCGTAATCTCAGCACTAGAGAGATGGAGGGATAAGAACAGAAGTTCCAAGTTCTCTTCAGCTATGCAGTTAGTTTGGGGCTAACCTGGAGTACATGAGACCCTACTTCAGAATAAAAGAACCCTAATAAATGGCCGGGCATGGTGGTGCACACCTGTAATCCCAGCACTTGGGAGGGAGAGGCAGGCGGATTTCTGAGTGCGAGGTCAACCTGGTCTACAGAGTGAGTTCCAGGACAGCCAGGGCTACACAGAGAAACCCTGTCTTGAAAAAACAAAAGCAAAAACAAAAACAAAAAGAACCCTAATAAATAAATCCTAGGAGAGGCTCTCTGGTCCCGAGGCAGAAGCAGAGGGACAGGAGATGCCGTCCCCCAGGAAGTGTCAGGTGCATGTGTTCGGCGGGTCAGGGTGTGTAATGTGGCTTCCCCTGCCAAGGCTGTTATGACACAGTACTGAGGCCGGCAGGGCCAGTGAGATATCTAACACCTGTCAATCATCGAGTCTGCGTAGGAACACCTGAATTCAAGAGGGCAGCTGCTGCGGCGCCCAGTTCATCTTGAGGATTTCAGCTCATCACCAAATGAATGTTCTGGTTTAAAAAAAAAAAAAGCTGTACAACTAACCACATGTTTCTTAAATGACTACTCTTTTTATTTTGCTGGGGGCGGGGAGGAGGCGGGTGCTATGGCAACGCGTATGTGGCGGTCAGAGGACAACCTGATGGCCTCATTCTCTCCTTTCACCACGTGGGTTGAACTCAGGTCACCAAGCTTAGAGGCAGGCGCCGTTACCAGCTGAGCCATCTCGCTGAACTTACTGTCTTTTTTTTTTTTTTTAAGATTTATTTATTTATTAAATATAAATTATATATAAGTACACTGTAGCTGTCTTCAAACACACCAGAAGAGGGTGTCAGATCTCATTACGGATGGTTGTGAGCCACCATGTGGTTGCTGGGATTTGACCTCAGGACCTTTGGAAGAGCAGCCAGTCTCTTAACTGCTGAGCTATCTCTCCAGCCATGGACTTTCTTTCTTTCTTTCTTTCTTTCTTTCTTTCTTTTTTTCCCCCCCAAGACAGGGTTTCTCTGTGTAGCCCTGGCTGTCCTGGAACTCACTCTGTAGATCAGGCTGGCCTTGAACTCAGAAATCCGCCTGCCTCTGCCTCCCAAGTGCTGGGATTACAGGCATGTGCCACCACCACCCAGCGGTAGTGGTTTTTTTTTTAAATAACCACTGTGTTTTTGTTAAAAAAAAAAAAAAAAAAAAAAGCTGGAGTGCTGGAGAGATGGCTCAGAGGTTAAGGGCACTGGCTGCTCTTCCAAAGGTCCTGAGTTCAAATCCCAGCAACCACATGGTGGCTCACAGCCATCTGTAACGGGATCTGATGCTCTTCTGGCAGGCAGGTGTATGTGCAGGCAGAACACTGTATACATAGTAAATAAATAAACTTTGGGTTTTTTTTTTTTTTTTTTTGGTTTTTTGGACTTGGTTTTTTCAAGACAGGGTTTCTCTGTATAGCCCTGGCTGTCCTGGAATTCACTCTGTAGACCAGGCTGGCCTCAAACTCAGAAATCTGCCTGCCTCTGCCTCCCAGAGTGCTGGGATTACAGGTGTGCCCCACCACCGCCCGGCTAAATAAACCTGTTCTTGAAAAAAAAAAAAAAAGCTGGATATGATTAAGTGCACTTATAAACCTGGTAGTGATGGCGGGGAGGTAAGCAGACCCTCGCCCCTCGCCAGTGTAGCCTACTTGGTAAGCTCCAGGCCAGTGAGAGACAAGCAAGGAAAGGAGCACACGTGGACCTGGATGGTGCTTGAGGAAGGGAGGAACGTGAGAGGTTCTCCTCTGTCCTCCTCACACAGGCAGACACCCCCACACAGAAACACACAAGATCTGGGCCTGGAGAGATGGCTCAGTGGTTAAGATAGTGTACTACCCTTGCTGGGGACCCAGGTTCAGTTCCCAGCACCCATAGAGGGTGGCATATGATCACCTCTAACTCCTCCTCAAGGAGATCTGACCTCTACAGGCACACACACACACACACACACACACACACACACACACAGAGACATATACACAGAGACATATACACACAGACATATATACACACATGCAGACACATACACGCACAGAGAGAGAGAGAGAGAGAGAGAGAGAGAGAGAGAGAGAGAGAGAGATTTTTTAATCTTAAAAAACTCTTCTTTGAGCCAGGTGTGGTGGCACACGCCTGTAATCCCAGCACTTGGGAGGCAGAGGCAGGCGGATTTCTGAGTTCGAGGCCAGCCTGGTCTACAGAGTGAGTTCCAGGACAGCTAGGACTACACAGAGAGAAACCCTGTCTCAAAAACCAACAACAACAACAACAAAAAACAAAAAACAAACTCTCCTTCATAAACCAATTGAGACAGGGTCTCACTCTGTAACCCTGCCTAGCTTTTTTTTTTTTTTTTTTTTTTTTTTTTGGTTTTTCGAGGAAGCGGAGCGAGCTTGGGTCGGGTTTCCATCGCTGTGGTGAAACACCACGACCAAAAGCAACTTGGGGAGGAAAGGGTCCATCCAGCTAACACTTCCACAGCGTGGCTCCTCTCTGAAGGAAGTCAGGGCAGGACTCAAACGGCGCAGGAACCTGGAGGCAGGCGCTGGTGCAGAAGCTGCGGAGGGTTGCTGCTTACTGGCTTGCTCAGCCTGCTTTCTCACACAACCCAGGACCAGCAGCCCAGGGATGGCACCACCCGCCATGGTCCCTTCCCTCCTCCATCAATCCCTAAAGAAGCAAATGTCCTACAGGCCCGCCCACACCGCCCAGTCTAATGGAGGCATTTCCTCAGTGGAGGCTCCCTCCTCTCAGGAGACCCTGACTTGCCATCTATTTGGTCCCCAAATAATGGTTTTGGTGGCAGAAACTATAGCTGTCACCCTGCATGGACCACATAATTCACTGACAAAGAGCACTCCACGGCAGGATGTTCCTTTGATGTCCTCCATCCTGTTTTGACTAGCCTGTCTCCCTTAGAGATGACTCAGAGCTCCACTGCACTGGGAGGAGCTGGCTACCTCTTCCAAAGAACACATCTACCAGGTTAGACCAACTTGGTTTTAGAGGACCCACTTTTTTTTTTTTTTTAAGATTTATGTATATGAGTACACTGTAGCTGTACAGATGGTTGTGAGCCATCATATAATTGCTGGGAATAGAACTCAGGACCTCTGCTCGCTCCGGCCCCGCTTGCTCTGGCCCAAAGATTTATTTATTATTATAAGTAAGTACACCGTGGCTGTCTTCAGACATACCAGAAGAGGGCATCAGATCCCATTACAGATGTTTGTGAGCCACCATGTGGGTGCTGGGATTTGAACTCAGGACTTCTGGAAGAGCAGCAGTCAGTGCTCTTAACTGCTGGGCCATCTCTCCAGGCCCTAAGAGAGGACCCACTCTTTTTTTTTTTTTTTTTTTTTTTTTTTGGTTTTTTTTTTTTTCGAGACAGGGTTTCTCTGTGTAGCCCTGGCTGTCCTGGAACTCACTCTATAGACCAGGCTGGCCTCGAACTCAGAAATCCGCCTGCCTCTGCCTCCCAAGTGCTGGGATTACAGGTGTGTGCCACCACGCCCGGCTTCTATATCTCTTCTTAATAAACCAGCTGCTCACACAGGGGCCTGCCTAAGTGACCATCTCTACAGAAGGGCTGGGGAGATGCAAGGATTTACATAGTCACATAGTCGAAACAGAAGCAGGGTTTTTTTTTAGATTTATTAATTTTATATTTATGTGCGTATGTATGTATAAATGTATTTATTTAATATATATGTGTGTTCTATCTGCATGTATACCTGCATGCCAGAAGAGGGCATCAGACCCAATTACAGATAGTTGTGAGCCACCGTGTAGTCGCTGGGAATTGAACTCAGAACCTCTGGAAGAGCAGCCAGTGTGCTTTTAACCCTGGGCCATCTCTCCAGCCCCGGAAGCAGTTTTAATTCCATGTCGGAGAAGTTTGCTCTGAAAGCCTCTGCCAGTCCCATGTCTGAGACTCCAAATCCCCCCTACCGTCCTCAGCGTCCCACTCGGCTCTTTCCTCTCTTCCCAATAAAATTTAGGTGAGTTGGGTGGTCCAGGCAGTGGCTGCACACACGCCTTTGACCCCAGCACTCCAGAGGCAGAGGCAGAGGCAGGCAGATCTCAGTTCAAGTCCAGCCTGGTCTGCAGAGTAAGTTCCAGGACAGCCAGAGCTACACAGAGAAACCCTGTCTCAGAAATAAACATTAAATTAAAATTAATTAAAAATTAGATTTATTTACTTATTTTTAGATTACTTTATGTATATGAGTGCTTTGCTTGCATGTTTACGTAATTGTCACGCCCGCCTGGTGTCCCATGTCTGTATGTGGACCACACGCATGCCTGGTGCCTGTTGAGGCCAGAAGAGGGCATTGGGTCTTCTGGAACAGGAGTTATAGGCGTTATATATGTGCTATCTCATAAGTTCAAGTTAACCCAACCTGGTTCTTCTGCAAGAGCAGCAAGTCCTCTTAACTGTTGAGTCATCTCTCTGGTCCCTGAGGGGAATTGATTTTTCCCCTCTCTTTTTATTATGTGTATGGTTGAGCACACTTTTATATATACCAACAATGCACACGTGGAGATCAGAAGACAACTTGTGGAAGTTGGTTCTTTCCTACTGTGTGGTAAGTACTTTAACGGACTGAGACATGCCACCAGCCCCTTGGGATTTTTATCTACTTACTCACGGCTGTGGTCAATACTGCCTGCACACACATGTGCACACAGAGCTTCGGAATTCTCTCCTCAAGTCGTATTAGGGTAAGGAATGATCGTCGTGACAAAGGGTTGATCAATTCCTGGTTTTGTTTTTGTTTTTGTTTTTGTTTTTTTGAGACAGGGTTTCTCTGTGTAGCCCTGGCTGTCCTGGAACTCACTCTGTAGACCAGGCTGGCCTCGAACTCAGAGATCCGCCTGCCTCTCCCTCCCAAGCGCTGGGATTAAAGGCGTGCGCCACCACTGCCCGGCTCACTTACTGTTTTTTTTCTCTGATGGCTGGCTTGCTCACCAGAGATTCTTACCCTGCACACTGCCCTCAGTAAGTCACGTGTTAACATGCCTTTTTTTTCCCCACCGTGGCCCGGCATTGATCAGTTTTATTTTTCATATATCTGAAGAGATGGGAAACGGACTCTGCATTCTTTCCAGCTCAAAGTTCTTTGTTTATTAGGAAAATAAAATCTTTTCCTCCTCCAAAACAATGCCTTACATTTTCTTTCTTTCTTTCTTTCTCTCTCTCTCTCTCTCTCTCTCTTTTTTTTTTTTTTTTTTTTTTTTTTTTTTGGTTTTTTTGAGACAAGGTTTCTCTGTGTAGCGCTGGAACTCACTCTGTAGACCAGGCTGGCCTTGAACTCAGAAATTTGCATTTCCTTTCTTTCTTTCTTTCTTTCTTTCTTTCTTTCTTTCTTTCTTCCCCCACCCCCCTTTGGTTTTTCGAGACAGGGTTTCTCTGTGTAGCCCTGGAACTCACTCTGTAGACCAGGCTGGCCTCGAACTCAAGAAATCCACCTGTCTCTGCCTCCCAAGTGCTGGGACTAAAGGCATGCGTCACCACTGCCTGGCTTCATCCCGCTGTTTCTGGCCAGGGATCTCCTTGTTT
Organism: Apodemus agrarius; assembly: GCA_964023405.1. Lineage (NCBI taxonomy): Eukaryota > Metazoa > Chordata > Mammalia > Rodentia > Muridae > Apodemus > Apodemus agrarius. Next base: position 103,375,705 of record OZ030015.1, read on the forward strand.
TAACTCAGCTGAATTAAAAACATTTCAGCGCCGGGCGGTGGTGGCGCACGCCTTTAATCCCAGCACTTGGGAGGCAGAGGCAGGCAGATTTCTGAGTTCGAGGCCAGCCTGGTCTACAGAGTGAGTTCCAGGGCTACATAGAGAAACCCTGTCTCGGGAAAAAAAAAAAAAAAAAATTTCAGCGCCGGGCATGGTTGCCCACGCCTGTAATCCCAGCACTTGGGAGGCAGAGGCAGGTGGATTTCTGAGTTCGAGGCCAGCCTGGTCTACAGAGTGAGTTCCAGGACAGCCAGGACTACACAGAGAAACCCTGTCTTGAAAAAAAAAATTCAGCATGAAGATCTTTAACATAAACAAGGATTTATTTTTATTTATGAATGTGCATCTGTGTGTGTCTCAGTGCCCTTGAAGAGGGTGTTGGATCCTCCGGGGCTGAAGTTATAGGTGGTTGGGAGCCACCCGACGTGGGTGCCGGAAGCCCTGCTCAGGACCCCTGCAATTGCAACAAGCGCTCTTACCTGCAGAGCCATTTCTGCAGTCCCTCAGCACAAAGATCTTAAACCATCCCGGCTTCCTCCTGTCACGTTTTAAGCAAATGACTAGGTGGAAAAGATGGCGCAATGATGGAGGGAGGGGGAGGGGCTTGTTTCAGCTTGCCGGTGGTTCAGCATGTCGGTCCTTGTTAAAATCCCTGAATCAGGCCTGAATCACTCTGCGTTTTCTGACTCATTTCTTAACTCCATGTGGTGAGGTCTTCCGGAAAAGGGTGTTCTCTACCTGAGGCACTGCTCACCGGTTTCCTTTTGAGACGCTTGTTTCTGTCTCTTGTTTCTGTTGAGCTGTGAATTCCAGGCCGGCTGGTTCCCAAGCCTCTGGGCAGTTTTCCTGCCCTCATCTCCTGTCTTTCTGTAGGGGGCTAAGCTTTTTACCTGGGTTCTGGAAACCCGGGACACCATACTTGTGTGGCTAGCACATCTCAGCACAGATTCTCACTGGGTGCCATCTCTCCAACTTGTCTTTTTTGGAGACAAGGTCTCACCACATAGCCCTGACTGGCCGAGAACTCACTATGTTGACCAGGCTGGCTTCTAACCATGAGCTACCTGTTTCTGCCTTCCAAGTGCTGGGATTAAGGGTGTGCACTGCTGCCCGTTTGAAGTCTAGAGTTTAAGAGGCCTTCCAGAGGTCCTGAGTTCAAATCCCAGCAACCACATGGTGGCTCACAGCCATCTGTAATGATATCTGATGCTTTCTCCTGGTGTGTCTGAAGACAGCTACAGTGTACTTATTTATAATGAATAAATTAATTAATTAAAAAAAAGACTTATTTCAAATCAGCCACTAGGTTTCACCCAGTAGATTTTTTTTGGTTTTTCAAGACAGGGTTTCTCTGTATATATAGCCCTGGCTGTCCTGGAACTCACTCTGTAGACCAGGCTGGCCTCGAACTCAGAAATCTGCCTGCCTCTGCCTCCCAAGTGCTGGGATTACAGGCGTACGCCACCACCACCTGGCTACACCCAGTAGATTTTTGGATGCAAGCAGCTGCCGCCTTAGCACGGGGCCCAGATGGCTTGCCCTACATCTCAGTGCTGTTCTTCCCAAAGCCGGTCTTGCTTCTTTGCAACCCATTTTCTATTCCACGCCCAGCCTGAGTATTTTTATAAACGCCAATCATAGCACGCTCAAGGTCTTCCCACTGCCTTTTGCTGTTCTCAGAATAGAGTTCGAAATCCTCAACGGCGGCGGGATGAAAGGGCTAACGGGTGCCTGCGGACTTCCCCAGCCTCTAGAACTTTCCCTTGTTTGTTCCGGTCAGGCGGGGATCTCTTTGGTTTTCCAGCCCCTTACTTCCTTCATGTGACCATCGCTGATGTGTCCTCTGCTGGTGATGGCTGTCTTCCTTCCAGTCACCACAAACACCACTGCTTCAGGAAAGCCACAGCCACCTAAGGAACGAACCCAGGGAGGCTGACGCCATGGCTTCTTTGCAGCGCTCGGCACGCTTGTGATGACGGAACATTGGTTTGCTTAAGGGATTGCCGTTTCCACCAGAATATTAATAAGCAGGCGATAGAGTGCCTCTCGGCTCTGTTCACTACTGGATTCCCAATGTCTAGCCTCTTGCGGGCACTTCTGAGGGACACTAAATGCATGTGGACTGACTGACTGACTGTCAGGTGGGACAACAAAAGATCCCATCATTAGACAGGTTTTTTTTTTTTTTTTTGGTTTTCAAGACAGGGTTTCTCTGTGTATCCCTGGCTGTCCTGGAACTCACTTTGTAAAGCAGGCTGGCCTCCAACTCAAGAAATCCACCTGCCTCTGCCTCCCAAGTGCTGGGATTAAAGACGTGGGCCACCACCGCCCGGCTTTACACCTCAGCTCTTATTGATCAGATTTATGTATACTTCTTTAAAAATATTTATTATTGTTGTTGTTGATGATGGTGGTGATGGTGGTAGTGGTTGTGGTGGTGTGTGTGTGTGAAAGAGAGAATGCGTTGACCTGTCCACAGAAGTCAGAAGATGGGGTCAGATCCCCTGAGTGGTGAGTCATCGGATGTCAGTGCTGGGGACCAAACTCTGTCCCTGGAGTACAGCCAGTGCTCTTAACTTCTGAGCAATCTCTCTAGCCTCTTGTGTATGCCTTGGGTGGTTTGAGTCCCTGGGGATTTGAACCCCTGCATGCAGAAGCAAGCACTCTACCACTGAGCTATACGCCCAGCCCTCACAGGTCGGGGTGGGAAAGGGTCATCCCACTGGTTTATCAACCCTTGAGCCACATGTTTTGAAATCAAGAGCCTCTCATTTCCAAATATATCCTATGAGCATGGGCTACGGGGTGGAGAAAGCAGTTCTCTGTTTAGTAAACTGAGCGGCCGTCATCGGGTGCTCAGCTGGCTAGGGTGACAGAGGCCTGTCACCTGGACCAGACCACGCGATCCCAAAGGCCTTCTCCTCTTCTACCTCCCATATCTCCTCTCTTCCTTTTCCTCTCCTTTTCTTTTAAGAAGAGAGAAGATCTGTGAATGTTTACATATTTAGGGAGAACTATCCAGTGGACATGAAGGAACTAAAGATGCTAGAGTGGGTACTAACTGGACCGGCCCCTAGACAGAACCACACGTCCACACTGCTGTCCATCACCAGAGGAAGTCAGGACCGGAACTCAGGGAGGTCAGGAAGCAGGAGCTGATGCAGAGGCCATGGAGGGATGCTACTTACTGGCTTGCTTCCCCTGGCTTGCTCAGCCTGATTTCTTTTTTCTTTTTTTTTTTTTTTTCCTTTTCTTTTCTTTTTGGATTTGTTTTTTTTCCGAGACAGGGTTTCTCTGTATAGCCCTGGCTGTCCTGGAACTTACTCTGTAGACCAGGCTGGCCTCGAACTCAGAAATCCGCCTGCCTCTGCCTCCTAAGTGCTAGGATTACAGGCATGTGCCACCACGATCCAGCTCAGACTGCTTTCTTATAGAACCCAAGACTACCAGTACACCCTGTCCTGAAAAACCAAACCAAACAACAAAAATCCTGTGCTTCCTTTTTTCTTTCTCCTGTCTGCTAAGGGGGAAGTCTGTTTCTCTGTTCTTTTCTCTTCTCTTCTTTTCTTTTCTTTTCTTTTCTTTTCTTTTCTTTTCTTTCCTTTCCTTTCCTTTCCTTTCCTTTCCTTTCCTTTTCTTTTCTTTTCTTTTCTTGTCTCATGTAGCCCTTGTTGGCAGGAACTCAAAGAGATCCACCTGCCTCTGCTTCCCCAGTGCTGGGATTAAAGACACATCCTGTTCTGCCTGAAAGGAATTCTATTTTTACCTGTCTCTTTTTAAATAGCATGTGTGTGTGTGTGTGTGTGTGTGTGTGTGTGTGTGGCAACATGTGTGTGTATAAGTTTAGGGAGGGGAATTAGAACTGGAGTTACATGGGATGTGAACCATCATGTGGATGCTGGGACCTGATCCCCAGTCCTCTATGAGAGCAGCAAGGACTCATGACCCCTGAGCCATCCTTCCATTCTAACCTGCTTGGTTCTTAAATTGGTTAACAGCAGCAGATCATTGGAAAGGAATCTAATCTAATCGGCCGGAATGATCCTTTTTTAAAAAAAGCTTTATTTAGCTGGGCGGTGGTGGCGCACGCCTATAATCCCAGCACTTGGGAGGCAGAGGCAGGAGGATTTCTGAGTTCGAGGCCAGCCTGGTCTACAGAGTGAGTTCCAGGACAGCCAGGACTATACAGAGAAACCCTGTCTCGAAAAAACCAAAAAAAAAAAAAAAAAAAAAAAAGCTTTATTTATTTTTATTTTATGTACACTGGTGTTTTTACTGCATTTATGTCTGTGTGTGGGTGTCAAATCCCCTGGAGCTGGGGTTACAAACAGTTGTGAGCTGTCCAGTGGTTCTGGGAATTGATCCTGGGTCCTTTGGAAGTGCAGCAGTGCTCTTAAATGCTGAGTCATGGGACTGGAGAGATGGCTCAGTGGTTAAGAGCACTGACTGCTCTTCCAGAGGTCCCGAGTTCAATTCCCAGCAACCACATGGTGACTCACAACCATCTGTAATGGGATCCAATGGCCTCTTCTGGTGTGTCTGAAGACAGCTATAGTGTACTCATATGCATAAAATAAAGAAATAAATCTTTTAGAAGAAGGAGAAGGAGAAGGAAAAGGAGAAGGAGGAGGAGGAAGAGGAGGAGGAGAAGAAGAAGATGAAGAAGAAGAAGAAGAAGAAGAAGAAGAAGAAGAAGAAGAAGAAGAAGAAGAAAAGGCAGGTGTATCTCTGGTAGTCTGAGGCTAGCCTGGTCTACAAAGTCAGTTGGTCAGTTCCAGGACAGTTCCAAGGGACGGTGAGATCACCACATCAAAAACCCCAACAACATTCTCAGTTCTTGAAACTAACCACTCCAAAACTGCAGACATCCTACCTGCTAGAAGCTGTCTATCCTTTCCCAGGTCAGTCCCATCAGCCAGGGACGAGCCCTCCTCAGTTCTGCCTCTCTCCTGCCCTGACCCTGGCCCTGGCCCTGGCAGCTCTGTCCCCAGCAGGTGGGCGGAGGGAAAGAGACTGTGTACACTCATGCATTATTAATATTGTTTTCTGCCAAAGCTATAACCCAGGCGGGGCGGTGAGCAAGGTGATACAATTATCCACAGGCAGTTGTGAGAAAACAGAGGAACAAGGCCTACCTGATCTGAGAGGGTGATAAGGAGCCAATCCGGAAGTGAGGAGGCCGGGAAAGGCATTTCAGGGACAAGGAACAGCACCAGCCAAGACCTCAAGAGCACAGTAGTAGCCTTTGAGGTTGAAAAGCAAGGGACTGAGCACACAGGGGTGGCTCCTTCTTGTGTAAGAACCCCGAGGGGTAAGAAAGAGACAGAGATGAGAAACCTCTGCTGGAAGGCCTTGGACCTCTTCCCGGGGCTATCTCAGAGAGACGGAAGACACCTCAGAAAAACTGAAGGATTGTAATGTTAGCTGTTTGGCTTAAAATGTCTAGGCTTAAAAGACACAGCTAAAAGCCGGGCGGTGGTGGCGCACGCCTTTAATCCCAGCACTTGGGAGGCAGAGGCAGGCGGATTTCTGAGTTCAAGGCCAGCCTGGTCTACAGAGTGAGATCCAGGACAGCTGAGGCTATACAGAGAAACCCTGTCTCAAAAAAAAAAAAAAAAAAAGACACAGCTAAAAGACTCACAGAGCCACGGGAAGGCTGGCCACAGTGCTCTAGAGTATGTCACTGGCAGGTTTGGGCATGAGTCATTTACTCTTTCATTGGGGTTTTTTTGGGGGGAGGGGAGGGAGATGACTTGGGGAGAGTGTCAGGAGCAAAGGGGTGCCTCACAGACCTTTAAACTGTCAGACGCTCGGTTCAAGTTCAAAAGGTCTATACATGGTGCCCAGAGACATAGACGACTCAGAGGGGCCAAGGTACACTAGGAAGAGGAGCTGGGCATGGTGATGCACACCCTTAGCCTCAGCCCTCCGGAGGCTGAGCCATGGGGATCCCTGGGAGTTTGAAGTCAGCCTGGGCTACATAGTGAGTTCCAGGCCAGCTAGGGCTACATGGCGTGACCCTATCTCAAACAAAACGAAACAAATGGGGTAATATATTGGCTAGTTTAATGCCAGTTTGGTACACGTAGAGTCACCAGAGAGGAGTCACCGCCTCCATAAGATCAGGCTGTAGGCAAGCCGGTAGGGCATTTTCCTAGTGACTGATGGGGGAGGCCCCAGCCCATTGCCCCTGGAGCCATCCCTGGGCTAGTGGTCCTGGCCTCGATAAAGAAGCAGGCTGAGCCAGCCATGAGAAGCAGGCTAGTAAGCAGTACTCCTCCATGGCTTCTGCATCAGATCCTGCCTCCAGGCCCCTGCCCTACTGGAGTTCCTGCCCTGACTTTCTTTGAGGATGAACTAGGATGTAGAAGCCTAAGCTGATGAAACCCTTCCCTTCCAAGTTACTTTGGTCATGGAGTTTTATCACAGCTACAATAACTCTAATTTAGGGAGATGGCTCAGTGGTTAAGAGCATGGACTGCTCTTGAGTTCAAATCCCAGCAGCCACATGGTGACTCACAACCATCTGTGATGAGATCTGATGCTTCTTCTGGGGTGTCTGAAGACGGCTAAAGAGTGCTCATATATACATAAAATAAATAAATCTCAAATTTAAAAAAACTTAATTAAGACAAGTTGGTATCAGAAGTGGGGTATTGCCATGACAGACCTAATATCTTGTTTCTGTGACAACTGGGAAGAAGGACTTTGGAACTCTGGGCTAGAGAAGCCATTGAGTGCTGACAGCTCAGTGAGCTGTCTGTCCTGTAGGAGCCTGCACAGTGAGAATGTGGAAGCTGGGCGTGGTGGCACACGCCTGTAATCCCAGCACTTGGGAGGCAGAGGCAGGCGGATTTCTGAGTTCAAGGCCAGCCTGGCCTACAGAGTGAGTTCCAGGACATCCAGGACTGCACAGAGAAATTCTGTCTGGGGGGGAAAAAAAAAGAATGTGGAGAGTGGTGGAGACGACGGTGGCCTGGCTTGTGACCTTTCAGAGAAATGCAAAGACTTTATGGGGTCTTTGGTGTGAAGAATCTGTGGTGTTTGGTTAGCCGGGGCTGAGGAATCAGCTGTGATGGACAGGAGACTAGAACCACTAATGTAAAACCTTTGCTTTGTTGGGACAATGGATGCTGGTCAGCTAGGTGTGTGTGTGTGTGAAGAATCAGCTGTGGTTAAGAAGAGACCAATGCCATTGGGTTGAAATCTTCTGGGAAGTGTTTCCAGAAAGAACACAGAAGCTGTGTTCCAGAAGCTGTCAAAGTTGTACCTCGTGCTGGCAGCTGAACTTGGTCATATTAAGACTCACCCAAGACTGGAGAGATGGCTCAGCGGGTAAGAGCCGGGAAGAACTAACTGTTCTTCTGAAAGTCCTGAGTTCAAATCCCAGCACCCACATGGTGGCTCACAACCATCCATAAAGAGACCTGATGCCCTCTCTTCTGGTGCATCTGAACATGTGTGAGTACAGTGTACTCACATATAATAATAAATAAATCTTTAAAAAAAAAAGATTCACCCAGGTGCTAGGCAGTGGTGGTACATGCCTTTAATCCCAGCACTTGGGAGGCAGAGGAAGAGGCAGGCAGATTTCTGAGTCTGAGGCCAGCCTGGTCTACAGCGAGAGTTCTAGGATAGCCAGGGCTACACAGAGAAACCCCTTCTAGAAAAACAAAACAAAGGGCTGGAGAGATGGCTCAGTGGTTAAGAACACTGACTATAGCTGGGCGGTGGTGGCACATGCCTTTAATCCCAGCACTCAGGAAGCAGAGGCAGGACAGCCAGGGCTATACAAAGAAACCTTGTCTCAGCCGGGCATGGTGGCGCACGCCTGTAATCCCAGCACTTGGGAGGCAGAGGCAGGTGGATTTCTGAGTTCGAGGCCAGCCTGGTCTACAGAGTGAGTTCCAGGACAGCCAGGGCTACACAGAGAAACCCTGTCTCGAAAAACCAAAGCCAAAAAAAAAAAAAAAAAAAAAAAAGAAAGAAAGAAAGAAAGAAACCCTGTCTCGAAAAACAAAACAAAACAAACCCAAACAAACAAGCAAAAAGAACACTGACTGTTTTTCCAGAGGTCTTGAGTTCAATTTCCAGCAACCACATGGTGGCTCACAACCATTTGTAATGGGGCCCAATGCACTTTTCTGGTATGTGTCTGAAGATAGCTACAATGTACTCATATAAATAAAATCTTTTTAAAATCTTTAAAAAAAGAAAAACAAACAAACAAAAGATTCACCCAGGTGGTACTGGTTTTGAAGGTATAAGAGGGTTGTGGAAATTGCCTCAATGGTAGTTAAGGCACAAGATTGAAAGGGTCATACAGAGAGGTTGAAACTTGGCACCAGGAAGAATAGGAGAGGCTATTGGTGAAAGTGCAGCCCAGTTATAGCAGAAGATCCCACAGAGTTCTGGAGATGACAGTACCATGGGATGGCTATCAAGAGCAGCAGCAATCTTGGAACAGAGCCTAGAAGATCAGTGGTGTGTGCCGCAGAGCCAGGGATGGAGAACTGACCCATGCCCTTTGGAAGATCCCGAGTGAATCCCAGATACTTGGACACTGAGTTATTTATACAGTTGGGGTTTGGTTTTGCTTTGTTCAGACTGTGCCTGTGGCCTGGTTCTTCCCTCTTGAAGGAAGAAGGTATTTAATTTTGTTTTTTGTTCTGTTTTGTTTTGTTTACTGGAGCCCACAGCTGAAGAGTCTTGAACTTTTTTTTTTTCCCCCGAGACAGGGTTTCTCTGTGTAGCTCTGGCTGTCCTGAACTCACTCCGTAGACCAGGCTGGCCTTAAACTCAGAATTCCACCTGCCTCTGCCTCCCAAGTGCTGGGATTAAAGGCGTGTGCCACCACCGCCCGCCTGAGTCTTGAACTTTTAAAAGAGATTTTGGATTTTTAGAGAGAAAGGACATTTTAAAGAAAATGAAGTTTTAATGTGTTTGAATTTGTAAGGATGATAAGATTTTGGAAGTTATTTATGTTTTATATTTTGATCTTGGTAACATGCCATCTTGGGGATAAACAAGAAAGGCAGGGTTCTAACTGAAAGTGATGTGTTGGTGAGTCAAGCTGACAAGGGGTCAGTTGTATGGACTAGTTTGACAACTCGACATCAACTTTCTGATGACACTAGAGTCATCAGAAAGGAGGGAACCTCGATTCAGAAAATAGCCCCGTAAGATCTGGGTGTAGGCAAGCCTGGAGGACATTTGGAGAAGGGCCCACTGTGAGTGGAGCCATCCCTAGGCTGGTGGTCCTGGGTTCTCTAAGAAAGGCTGAGCAAGCCATGGGGAGCAAGCCAGTAAGTGGTACTTCCCCACGGCTTCTACATCGGGTCCTGCCACCAGGTTCCTGCTCAGTTTGAATTCTTGTCCTGTCGAGCTCTTATCTTGACTTCCTTGATGATGAACCAATCAGTAATGTGGAAATGTAAGCTGAATGAACAGACCCTTTCCTCCCCCAAGTTTCTTTGATCATGGTGTTTTATCACATGGAAGAGTGATCTTAATTAGGAAAGGCAGGATGAATGTCCACCATTGCCCAAGGGCTCCATGTTTTGTAGAATGAAGTAGAAAAGACCTAAGGCACGAGTAATTAACCTGTTCCGTTTACACAAACAGGGAAGTAGTTTGGGAAAGGAGTGTAAGGGATAAAGTTTCAGACAGACAGATATTTGCATATTGGCTGAAAATAAAAGCTCACAGAGCTGTTGAACAAAGTTCTCCAGCATGTTTAAGATTGTAGTGAGTCCATGTGGCAGGGAGGCCTGAAAACGGATACTTATCTCTGTTATGTTATGAGCATCTATGGTTAAGTGGAGAGATTTGGATTTCTCCAACTGTAATGAATTGTTTAAAAACAGCTGAACTGGTTTAAACAGAGTTAAATCAGTAAAATGGCTTCTTGTCTAGCTGAAAAGAATTTTAATTGCATGATTAAATTCATTAATATAAGGAAGAGGATCTTTTTTTTCCCCAGGACCAGATATGACCCTTTCTGACTTCACAAACAGAAAAAACAATTTTTTTTTTAAAAAAGCAACCCTTCGAGACTTAGATCTCTGGGAAAATGGAAGTAAATACTGATACAGGCTTATTTTGTTTTCCCAAGAGAGGGTTCCCAAGTGATTTCTCTAATTAGTCTAGGAAAAAAAATGTTTTCAAGCTTGTTTTTCCTTTTAGATTTCAAATGAACTGAGGGTGAAATAACAGTATTGCTTTAGGTTCTTCAGCTTTGGTTTATACATAATATTAGTCCTGAGAGACTTTTAAAAAATAAGAAAGAATTGAAGAAAATATAGATAAGGTGATTTTGCAAGGGGCTTATTAAAAAATAATAAAGGGCGGAAGGTATCGCTTGGCCGTGGCTTTAGAGAAATGTAATAGGGAAACTAATGGGAAGGAAATTGTATGATCGCCTGTAGTCTGGTTCTCTAGAGCTGAAAACGCGGGAGCTTCTTGCCTGAGACCGGACCCAGGCTTCCCCGTATCACTTTAGAGTAATAATCACACAATTCCGCCAGGCTCCCGGAGGGGCGGTGGAGGTTACAGCTGAGCGCACCAAACAGCCAATAATAAATCAGAAACTTCCACCCATCTCGAATTTTAACCAATCAGCGTCAGGAGCTTTGGCTTGTTGGCCTGCGCGTCTGTTGCTGGGGGAAGGCGGCAAGCCTCCTCGGAGTTGCCCACAACGGACATGGCTGCGGCCCCTGGAGGCGGGGATGTGAAGTGAGGAGGGGGCAGGGAGGGGAGAGGACGCGGGCGAGGAAGACCGTCCGAGGGGGCCCCGGTAAGTACGAGAAGGCCCGCGGCCCGAAGTGGGGAGCAAGGGGGCGTGGGGGCTCGGCCTGCTGCGCCCTCTTGAGTTCTTACCCAAGCCGAGGAGCGTCTGGGGTGTGCACCTAGCAAGTGGCACCAAAGGGGGTGTCCCTCTGTGGTGGAGTAGAGGGGCCGGCTGGCGCCTGCCTCCAACTCCTGGCCCGCTCCTTCCCTCACGTCCTCAAGGGTGTTTTGTTTTGTTTTGTTTTCTTATTTCCCCTCTCTGTCCCGGCTTGCCCCTTGCCGGGGTCCCTCATCAGAAATAAAGGTTGTGTCCAACAAAGAACCTTGGTCCAGGTTCGCCGCGCCTGGGCCCCGGGCCAGAGGACTGCCAATCCTGATGCCACGAGTGTTTATTTGTAGGCCTCTGGGTGTCCCCGGCCCCAAAAAAGACGGTTTTCTCCCACAGCGCGCGCTGTGCTCGCCGCCCCGAGCTGACAGTATCTCTGCGCCCGCCTGCCCGCCCGCTAGACACTCTGAGGGACTTCTAGTTCATTGCAAGGCTGCGATGTTGCAGTTGGGGTGTGCTTCCACGATTTTAGAGTCACATAAAGATGCTTCGCAAGCTAGCATAGCACCACAGCATTTGCGGTTCTGTAAAGCAATTTCCGTGTTTTTTTTGTTTTTTGTTTTTTTTTCCTACTGTGGAAACCCTGAAGTTAAAAAGCCTAGGGAAGGTTCAGTAGCTGAAACGTCAAATCAGAGTGACTACAGGAATAAAAAAGTTTGACCGTCACTTTCAGAATCAGACCATTGTACAATACAGGCTCACCCTGGAGCAGCAGTTCAGATGGATTCCAGACACTCTGCAGTGGAATTTCACCGGCTTTATTAGCTGTCACTTCTATTAGGTTCTTTCGGCAGAATGACAAGCCGGGAAACCTAGATTCTGGTGAGGACTGCATTGACAAGCCTCCCCTTTGATAACCAGCCCCCCTCCAGGTAGTTTGAGAGGTAACTGTTGCCTTTGAATGCCCACCTCTGCTGTTGCATTTGGTATAAGACCTCATAGATGATTAGGAGACAGACAGGAGGCTGACCAGGCCGGGAGGTGGAAAGAAGTCAGAAAACACTTGACATTTCTATTTTTAAGTGGCTAGGGAGTGCCAGCTCCCAGGGAAGAGAATCAGCCGTTTGGAAGGCTTACCTCCTAAAGAACGAAATTAGCAATAAAGGTCACAGTCCTTGGGCTCCTCCCTGCTCCTTTTCCCTAAATTAGACTCCAGAATCAATTTCTAAACAACAGTCAAATGCTTACTGCCCACACCCAAGGTATTATTTAACCTGGCCTGGTCAGTGAGCTGGACAGACCTGCAGGGCCTCTAAGGACACCCCTGATTTCCGAGTGAGAAGGTTCCTGGTCTCCCTCTGCATCTCGAGGTAACCGGTGACCCCATGTTGGTGTTTTTTTGTTCTGTGGCTATTGTGTCTGTGTTCTGTTCACTGCAGTGTCTTCCATGGCTGCAAAGAAAGGTTTCTTCAATACGGTTTGAAAGTCTAGTTTGCAAGCAGGCCTAGGTGAAGTAAAGGTCAGGCTAGCTGTTGAAGCCGGGATGTTTTCTTTCCAGAAGACTCAGCCGGTGTGGTTTTGTGATCAGGGGTTTGTATAATAATCAGCTTGGCCTGTGGCTGGATTGTAGTAAACATTGCTGGTCACATGGTGTGGGAAGGAGGGTAAGGGCCAGATTTCAACCCAACCTTGACGCTCCCCACTAACCCTGGTAAATCTCACTGATGGAGTTTTAACGTAATCGTGTGATGCCAGTTTTTATAATTTCGGGATCAACTTGAAGAAGAAGAAGACTCTTATGATAAGCAGCCTTGCTTTGCAGGAGGTTCTCAGAAAACGACCAGGAAACAAGGAAAGATGTTATTGGAGAGAGACACAGAGGTGAACCCTGGTGTGTAAACACTCAGCTGCCCCGAGCTGCAGCAAACTCTAAAGACAGCAGAGCCAGAGTTTGCTGGGTTATTTCAGTGGTGGTAAAACAATACATTTCATGAGATTTAGCACAAGTTCAGTAGCAGTTAGTACATTTGTACTATTGTATGACCACCACTGACACCCATTTCTAAAATTTCTTCATTTTCTTTACCTGAAACTACCATTAAATTCTCCATTCACCAGTGTTCCTGCCCTTGGCAACTTGCATGACACTGTCTCTCTGTTGTTTTTGAATGTTCTAGAAAACTCTTATAAGAGAGATCACGTGATTGTCTCTTGTGACTGCTCACTTCCCTTAGCTTGTTTTGAAGGCCCTGCCCCCTCCCCATAGTTTGACATTTTTCTTATTGAAATTTTCACTATGAGCTGGGTGGTGGTGGTGGTGGTGTAGCATGCTTTTAATATCCCAGTACTTGGGAGGTGGAGGTCAGCCAGGTCTTGAAAGCAAGTTCCAGAATAGCCAGAGCTACACAGAGAGACCTTATCTTGAACAATAACTATATATATATATATATATATATATATATATATATATATATATATATATAAAAATTCATTGTACCTAATCCTGTGTTACATAAGGATGAGGTCACGTGAGTGACTGCCATAGATTGAACAACCCCCCCCCCCACCTGCCACCCCATCTCTCTCACATTTATCTCCTTTGCTCTCTAGAGCAGTGATTCTCAACCCTCCTCACACTTCAGCCCTTTACCGCAGTTCCTCATGTTGTGGTGACCCGCCTCCCCCAGCCATAAAATTATTTTGTTGCTACTTCATGACTGTAATGTAAATATCTGATATGGAGATCGAGACACACAGGTTGAAAACCACTGCTCTAAATACTTTTGCTTCTCTTTTCATTGTGTGTGTGTGTGTGTGTGTGTGTGTGTGTGTGTGGTTTTTATATCCATGTAAAACTTTGGAGCCAAGAATGAGAGAAAACTATAGTATTTGAGACTGGCTTAATTCACTTAATATGATTCTCTCTAGTTATATCCATTTTCCTGCAAACGATATAACTTTGTTCTTCACGGCTGAAGAAAACAAATCCCCTGGTGTCCGTGTAGGCCAGTCTCCCTCTCCCTTTCTCTTGCTCTTGGTCACCGAGGCTGGTGACCTTAGCTCAGCTGTCTTTGAACAGTGCTGGTCAACATGGACGTACAAGTGTCTGTGTTGTTGACTTGGAGTCTTTCAGGATAAAATACCATCTAGTTGGCTCTCGTACTAGATCTATTTTGAGGTTTTTGTTTGTTTTGGTTTGGTTTTTTTCAAGACAAGGTCTTTGTACACAGCCCTGGGCAATCCTGAAACTTACTCTGTAGATCCGGTTGGCCTCAGACTCAGAGACTTGCCTGTGTCTGCCGCCTGGGTGCTAGCATAAAGGCACTGCTGCCACACCTGGCCTGGATGTTTTGAATCTTTGATGGGATTTCCTTGGTGGCTGAGTGGTTTTCATTCCTCCAGCAGTGGATGCTGGCTCCTTCTTGTCCATGTCTTTGCCAGTATCCCCTGACAACTGCCGCTCTGATTCAGGGGAGATATAGTTTGGGTTTGCATTTCTCCAACGGCCGGAGAAGTTGGACAGTTTTCCATAGGTTTGTTGGCTATCTGCATTTCATCTTTTGAGAGCTAGCTGTCTGTTTTGTAAGCCTCTCACCGACTCGGTTGTGTGGTTTCCCGTTGGCCAGCTTTCGGAGTTCTTTGTATATTCTCTATATTAATATTCTGTCAGCTGTCTGGTTAGCAAAGCCCCCTCTCTCGTTCCCAGCCGTCCCTTCACGCCATTAACTGTTGTCTTTGCTGTGCAAAGGCTTTTGAAGGTCAAGAGGTCCCGTGTGTGATTGGTGGCGTTCTTTTCTTATTTTCTGCATTGGAATATTTGACTGCCTTTGGTAAAGACTTTCCTCTCTCTAGCTAAATTCTCTTTGTACTTTTCTTAAAATCAATTGTCCACAAATGTCTGGATCTATTTTTGGACTCTGAAATGCCAAGCCAATACCACATTGCTCTGAGTACTGTGGTGTTACAGTCCTTGACGTAAGGAGGACTCTGGTAACTTTTCCGTCCTTTTCCTCCCCCTCCTCCGCTCTCCCCCCTCCCATGTCTCCTCTTCTTCCATTCTCCTTTTCTGACTTTCTACCTTTTCTGCTCTTTTGAGTCTCATTATCACTTGATAGATCAGGCTGGTCCACCTTTCCGTTTCTCATGTTTCTACATCCGGTTGCTGCTCTCTGGAAGCCTGTTGTATCATCCTGCCTCCTCCTCCCCCTCCTCCTCTTCCTCCTCCTTTTTTTTCTTTTTCTTTAAATTTTCTTGTTGGCCGAGGTATCACTCTGTAGCCCAGGCTGGCCTGAACCCTTAATGCAGAACAGGTTGTATATGAGATTTTCTTGTTTCGGGTTCCGTATAATCTGGGCTTCTGCTGGGATTATAGAGGTAGACCACCCGACCTGTCTCTGTCTCCTTCTCTGTTCTGTACTGTGGGGAGTGATGAGACAGGTCATCAGGTAAGGAGCTCTTCTCTCAAGCCCAGCCACCAGATTTTAATCCCTGCCCCATATGATGGAAAGATAGAATCAGCAGCTCCTGCAAGATGTCCTCTGACCTCCATGCATGTTCGTCATAGCTAGGGATGACAACACGTGCCTTTAATCCCAGCACTTGGGTGGCGGGGAGTCACCTGCATATCTGTCAGTTTGAGGCCAGCTTGGTCTACATGATGAGCGCCAAGACAATCAGGGCTGCTGCAAAAGCAAAAATAAAAAGCAAACAGATTTGTGTTATGCAACTGAACAAAGTATTCCAGGCACGCTGTGCTATAGACAGAGGTCAGGTGTCCTTGCTGGGAAGAAGAGATGTCTGTTCTATAGGCTATTATATTATAGAATATTAATGAACTTGGAGTAGCTATGCTCACATGTTGGAATTGCTTTTTTTTTTTTTTTTTTCCCCCAAGACAGGGTTTCTCTGTATAGCTCTGGCTGTCCTGGAACTTACTCTGTAGACCAGGCTGGCCTTGAACTCAGAAATCCACCTGCCTCCACCTCCCAAGTGCTGGGATTAAAGGCGTGTGCCACCACTCCCTGGATTTTGGAATTGCATTTATTAAGTCATTTATTTGCATTATTTAAGTCATTGATGGTAGTTCTGTACAGTGGTTTTCAAGCTTGTGCTGAGGGCTTACTATTCTTCCCTATCAGATTTGGCACATCTTTGCAACCTGTTGAGCCGTCCTTGGATGCGGACTTTGATGTCTTTCCCGGGGTTATGCATGCCATGTAAGAAACTGATTACCATGCCCCCTGTTTCCTCACTGGAGCCATTGATAAAAATATTGACTAGAATGCAAAGGACAAAGCTTGATAGCTTGCTGTTGAAAACCTTGCTGGGCAGTGGTGGCACACGCCTTTCATCCCAGCACTTGGGAGGCAGAGGCAGGCAGATTTCTGAGTTCAAGGCCAGCCTGGTCTACAGAGTGAGTTCCAGGACAGCCAGGGCTACACAGAAAAAAAAAAAGAAAAGAAAAGAAAAGAAAAAAAGAAAAACCTTAATGTGGTATATATAGTATTAACACACCAATTAGTTCCCTTTGGGTACCAATATTTAATTAAATATAGACCCATTGAATATTGATTGGTGTGTTGAGCAAGGCCACTGTGCAAGCCTAGCTAATGGAGAGGATATTAGAAGGGTTAGAAAGTCAGACAGCTTTCCACGGCACACTCAGCTGGAGCCTTGGACCCGACTTGGTTTTGTGACCTTGGTTCTGAGCATGGCAGCAAGAACAGCCATCTTTCTTCCCAGGGTTGTTGCAGCTTTCTGTTTGTTTCTGTTTCTGTTTTTTACTACTTGTTGTGGCAAACCAAAAATTTTATATGTTATTTTATTATATCAAAATGTTATCTGCCAGGCAGTAGTAGCCCATACCTTTAATCCCAGCACTTGGGAGGCAGAGGCAGGCAGATTTCTGAGTTCAAGGCCAGCCTGATCTACAGAGTAAGTTTCAGGATAGCCAGGGCTACACAGAGAAAAATACACACACACACACACACACACACACACACACACACAACTCTCCTGCATGTTGTGTCTTCCCTTTCTCCCTCTCATTTTTCTTTCTTTTTTTTTTTAATCTTTTTTTTTTTTCCCCGAGATAGGAGACAGGGTTTCTCTGTGTGGCCCGGTCTGTCCTGGAACTCACTTTGTAGACCAGGCTGGCCTCGAACTCAGAGATCCACCCTCAGAGATCCACCTGCCTCTGCCTCCCAAGTGGTAGGTTTAAAGGAGTGCACCACCACTGCCCGGCTTCCCTGGTCTTTTAAATTACACTTTGAGCTGTTGACTTCCTGTGGGTGTGTATGTATGCGGGTTCCTGAGTGTCGTGGTACGTGTGGAAGACAGAGGAGGACCTGTGGGGCCACTCCTACCACGGAGGTCCTCAGGTCCTTAGGCTAGCCAGCAGGTGTCAGCTGAGCCATCTTACCAGCTCTTAGTGATCCGTTTCTATAGTGGCCCCCAAACTGTTATATTGTAAATTTTCCCGTGGCTCATACTTATAGTCCCAGCCATTTGGGAGGCCGAGAATGGAGGGCTATGAGCTTGACACTTTTTGTGTGACACAGCGGTGCCTCTGTGTGTGTGGTAGCATGTGCTCACAGTCCCCACATTTGGGAAACTGAACCCAACCAAGCAGATCTCTCTTCCTGAGCAAGAGATGTCATTGTGTCTTATTTTCCTAGAAGTCAGCATCCCTTACCCTCATCCATGAAGTGTGTGGACTTTAGCATGTTGGTCAGTTTTCTGTTGCTAAAGTCCCAAGACAATCACTGAGGAAGAGAGGAGGCTTCTTTGTGGCTTGTGGTTTCATGGATGGACTCTTATATAGGAGCTCTCTTAGGTCTGCCTTGTGCCAAGCAGCATGAGACTCAGTTAAACCATTGAGTAATACCTGCCTTCTGCCTTCCACCTTACCATGGGGTACCCCACCCGCCATGGGAGACTGAATTTGTTCATCCATCCTCCTGTGAATGGACACTTGAACTGGTCCTTTGGTTTGGGGCTATTTTGAATAAAAATGAGGTTAACTGGGTTTTTTTCACATATATGTGTGTGCATACATGTGCAAATGCATGTTCTTATATATATGAGAGCATATGTATATCCATACATGCATGTGTGTGTGTGTGTGTGTGTGTGTGTGTGTGTGTACCAGAGGTTAATGTTAAGTGCCTTCTTCCAATTACTTTCTAACATATATATTATATAATTATAGTTGGTTTGTTTTGGGTGTTGGAAATTGAAGTATGGTCCCCTGCAAGTACAATAAGGACTCTAATGCCGGGCAGTGGTGGCGCACGCCTTTAATCCCAGCACTCGGGAGGCAGAGGCAGGAGGATTTCTGAGTTCGAGGCCAGCCTGGTGTACAGAGTGAGTTCCAGGACAGCCAGGGCTACACAGAGAAACCCTGTCTTGAAACAAAAACAAAAACAAAAACAATAAGGACTCTAAAATGCTGAGCCATGTCTTCAGCCTCACACATTTATTTATTTTGTGTATGCGTTTGTGCTTGTATGTGCTGTATCGTGTGTAGTCGTCAGATGACAGCTCTCAGTAGTCCATTTCTCTTTTTACAGTGAACTCAGCTCATCGGGCTCGGCAGCAAGGGCTCTCCACCCACCGAGCCATCTGCCTGGCACTAGAAATATAATTCATATTTTAACATTACAACCTTGTACTTGTAGATTCCTTGCCATTTTCTGGAAAGTGTATTATTTAGTCTGTAACCAGTGTCTCAGCTTGGATTTTTTTGCTGTGAACAGACACCATGACCAAAGCAACTCTTAAGAGGACAACATATAATCGGGGCTGGCTTACAGTCTCAGAGGTTCAGTCCATTATCATCATGGCAGGACACATGGCAGCATCCAGGCAGGCATGGTGCTGGAGGACCAAGCTCTACATCTTTATTTTTGTCTCTTCTCGCTCTGGCCCCCGTTGAGGTCTACATCTTGATCCATGGTCAGCCAGGAGAGCACTCTCCTTTGCAGACAGTCAGGAGGAGGGTCTCACTGCCCTGGGCAGAACTTGAACATAGCCCTCAGAGCCCACCTCCACAGTGCCAGCCTTCCTCCAGTGAGGCCACACCTTTTCCAACAGGGTCACACCTCCTAATGGTGCCACTTCCCATGGGCCAAGCATATTCAGTCAGTCTTCCTTTACATTTTTTTTTTTTTTTTTTTTTTTTTTTTTTGGTTTTTCGAGACAGGGTTTCTCTGTATAGCCCTGGCTGTCCTGGAACTCACTCTGTAGACCAGGCTGGCCTCGAACTCAAAGATCCGCCTGCCTCTGCCTCCCAAGTGCTGGGATTAAAGGCGTGCACCACCACCGCCCGGCACATTTTTTTTTTTGAAATTAAAATCTATTTACATCATTTCCCCCTTTCCCATTCCTCCCTCCAACCCTTCCCGCGCACCCTTACTTCTGTCTCTCAATTTCATGCCCTCACTATGTAGCCCTGGACTTCACTATGTAGCCCTGGCTGGACTGGAACTCACTATGTGGGCCAGACTGTCCTCAAACTCACAGAGACTCTCCTGCCTCAGCATCTGTGATGGTTCATATATGATTGGCCCAAGGAGTGACCCTATTAGGAGGTGTGGCCTTGTTGGAGTAGGTGTGTCACTGTGGGTGTGGGCTTAAAACCCTCACCCTAGTTGCCTGGAAGTCAGTCTTCCACTAGCAGCCTTCAGAGGAAGATGTAGAACTCTCAGCTCCTCCTGCACCATGCCTGCCTGGATGCTGCCATGTTTCTGCCTTGATGATAATGGACTGAACCTCTGAGCCTGTAAGCCAACCCCAATTAAATGTTGTCTTTTATAAAACTTGCATTGGTCATGGTGTCTGTTCACAGCAGAGAATCCCTAACTAAGACCGCATCCCAAGTACTACTGGGATGAAAAGCATGTTTCACAGTACCTGGCAAAGCCTCTTTTTTTTTTTCCTTCTAATTGTGTGTGTGTGTACACACACACACACACACACACACACACACACACACACATATACACATAGGAATATATATTCCTAAATACATATAACCTGCTCAGTTCATATGATGTTACTTGTATGTGAATAGCTTTAGGGTTGATTATTAGGTATTGGATGACCAGTTCAGGGATTCTTCCCTGGGGAAGACTGTTTCTCTCACTCTCAGAGACCCTTAGTCTCCTGTAGTTCTAGGGTTGGGGCCCCATGAGATTTCCCCTTTCCGTGTTAGCATGTCTATTGCTGGAGTCCATGATCAGGTCTTGTTTAGACAGTCATGTTGATGAGGCGTCATGGGTGCAGCTTCCCTGACATTCCCAAGAGATAAAATCTCACAGCGAACTTCCTGTTTCCTTGGTTCTTATAACCGCCCACCCCCTGTCCTGCAACGATCCTGGAGCCTCGGGTACAGGAGATGTGCCGGATCTGTGTCAGGGCACTTGTTCTCTGCATTTTGATCTGTTGTGGTTTTCTGGAATGGTCTCCATCTGTTGCAATGAGGCATTTCATTCTAGTCTTTACACCTTCTGCTTCTTCCCATTCCATTTTATTATTTCTTTTTTTTTTTTTTTTTTTTTTGGTTTTTTGAGACAGGGTTTCTCTGTGTAGTCCTGGCTGTCCTGGAGCTAGCTCTGTAGACCAGGCTGTCCTCGAACTCAGAAATCCGCCTGCCTCTGCCTCCCAAGTGCTGGGACTAAAGGCGTGCGCCACCACCACCCGGCCCATTTTATTATTTCTTATTATATAATTTAATAAATTTGCTCACAAGCCAGGCGGTGGTGGCGCACGCCTGTAATCCCAGCACTTGGGAGGCAGAGGCAGGCGAATTTCTGAGTTCGAGGCCAGCCTGGTCTACAGAGTGAGTTCCAGGACAGCCAGGGCTACACAGAGAAACCCTGTCTCGAAAAACCAAAAAAAAAAAAAAAAAAAAAATTTGCTCACTTTTCAAGTTTGAGTGCATGTGTTGTGTGTATGTGCATGCGTGCATGCACGCATGCACGCACGCACGCACATGGTGTGTGTGTGTGTGTGTGTGTGTGCGCGCACTCGCGCGTTCACTCACGGCCACCATGCACACACAGAGGTCAGAGGACAACTTAGAGAAGTTGGTTCTCAGCTGGGTGTGGTGGCGCATGCCTGTAATTACAGCACTTGGGAGGCAGAGGCAGGCGGATTTCTGAGTTCGAGGTCAGCCTGGTCTACAGAGTGAGTTCCAGGACAGTCAGGGCTATACAGAGAAACCCTGTCTCGAAAAACCAAAAAAAAAAAAAAAATTGGTTCTCTTCTTCCATCATGCAGGTTCCAGGGTTTGGACTCAGGCTCAACAGCGTGCATCCTTTTTTTTTTTTGGATTTGGTTTTTTTCGAGACAGGGTTTCTCTGTGTAGTTCTTTCTGGCTGTCCTAGAACTCACTCTGTAGATTAAGCTGGCCTCGAACTCAGAAATTCGCCTGCCTCTGCCTCCCAGAGTGCTGGGATTACAGGTGTGCGCCACCGCCGCCCGGCGCGTGCGTCCTTTTTAACCTAGGTAGACTTGATTGTCATTTCTTGTTGCTAATGAAAGTAATAGTTGCTATTTATCAAGTACCAAATATTGTGCCAGGCCCCTTACATTTTTATATAATTCTCACAACGACACTCTTGTGAAATATCTATTGCCACATCCATCCTAAGGACAAGTAGTCAAAGCTGAAAAGGACAAACAAATTACCAAGATCACTTATTGTTTGATACGTGTTGGAGCTGAGATTTGAACCCACAGGTATTCATTTAGTTTGACACTTATGCTCTTTTACAGTGAGCTATAGGTGGAGCTGGCCCTTTAAGGATTCTGCTCCCGATTTCAGGTCAGATGTTAAGAACAGTCTTCTTCCAGAATCCCATGTATGGAATGATGGGAATATGGAGACTCTTAGAAAAATGTCATGTTCCTGGCTGCCCTCTGTGCTGCTGTGGTTCCAGCTGGCCACAGTTATTTCCCTCTGGTTGTGTTGGCAGAAGAAGGGAATAGGAACAATCCCTTCTGGACCCTGGTGACTCTCCCTGTGTGCTTGATACCTTCTTCAGCACTCTCGGGGTGGAGCATCCTGGGGCCCTCAGCCATAGCTGTGACCAGGGTTCAGGCAGCCTGGTCTGGATGGCCTTGGGCAGGAGTGATGTGGCCTCTAAGGATCCAATTTCATGGCTGCCAAAGACTGAATGTCACTGCTTTGCAAGGCCACTTCCAGGGTCACTATCTCTGACCCCTCGGGGATGGTTCAACTTTGATTGAAGGTGCCAGGCTGAAAGGAAGGGGTAGGGAGAGACTTGGCAGCATGGCAGGTGACATCAGCTCGGGTCCCGCCTGGAGGAATTGGGTGGGATTTGGGAATGGAGTTAGTGGCTTCAGACCTGAGCTTCCTGGCTGGCCCTCTGGACATAGATTTTTAATTGTTTCTCGACAGCTCTTTTATGGGTCAGCTCTCCTGGGCCTCTGATTCCTTTATAAGGTTGGCTGCCGGCCCCAGAGAGAACTGCCCTCATCAGCAGGTTAGCACTTTCTCCAAGAGGAGGCTTCTGGCTCCAGACCAGATTACTCAGTGTCGCTTTTGACTGAGAACATGCCCTGATCTGAGATCGTGCAAGTCGTGCGGGCCGCCAGGGTGGAAGAGCGTGGGTCAGGGCTCAGGTGGGGCAGGCTGCTAAGGACCAGACCCAGGGCATACATAGCACACGCGAAGCATGTGTTCTGTCACATGTCCCTCCCAGCCCCTGGGCTGATTGCGTTTTCCAGATACCTGCATGACATTTGTCACACGGGTTGTCAGGGTGGCTTGCTGGCTCCCTGCAGACTTCTGCCCAAGGTGACTCTGTCTAGAACTGCTGTCACCCACACAAGAGGCTCAGAAGACCTATGGGGCATGTGTGTACTGGCAAGTGTGTCACATGCTCCTGCTTTTGCCAGCTCTTTCCATCCCCCGCCCCCCAATGTTCCCGACCACTTGACTTGTATTAGACTCCAGATGACCTTACTGCTGACTTTAACCCCAATTTTTAAGATGCACTGATACTCTAAAGAATGCTCTACCTGTCTGCTGGGTGTCGGTGATTCAGAGTACACAGGGAACTGAAAACAGCATGCTTCTGAAAAGGAAGGTTGAAAGACAAGGGCTGGCCTTCCCACCCAGGGCTGACTCTGGAGGCATTTGATGGAGGGTCAGGCTGTCAGGGTGCTGGTGGGCTGTGACTCAGTTGCACAACGTCTCCGAGTCCTGTGACCTTACTTATGGGATTTCTTTTCCACTTTCTCCCCAGATGCTGTGACTGCGACACACTCACTGGGGTTTGTCCATGTTGGGGAGGAAGCTTCCTTCCAGGTGTGACCACATTCATCTGGGCATGTCTGAAGTACCCTGGGCCCATGGACCTGAAGGAGAAGCATCTGGTGGGCCCCGTTCTATTGCTGTGTGGCTGTTGCAGGGGTATCTCTATTGGGTTCTCCTCACCTGGGCTTGCTGGGAGACCTTCAGCTCAGGGTTTTACATGAGTACAGGGCAGGGAGCTCTGAGGCTTGTCTGGGCCACAGCTATGACCCCTTCTTAGAGGTCAGTGTTGCCTGCCTGGGATGAGCAGGGTTTAAAGGTGACCCAGTTACCACAGCTGCATGTCAGCAGGCTTTCTGATTGGGTTTGATCCCAAGCCAGTCTTGCCCAGAGCTGTGTAATTTGGTTTGTTTGCACTGGGCTAGGGCTGTGCCCCAACCTGCCTGGCCATGTTGAAGACCGCTGGGCACCCTGTCTGTGGTTAGGGACAAGCACCTCATCAGATTCCACACACAGCTGTGTGTTAACCAACAGGAATGAGCTGGGCCTAGTAGTGCAGGTCTGTAATCCCACTTACTCTAGAGGCTGAGGCTAAGGCTGAGGCAGGGGAATTGCAAATTCAGGGCCTGTTTGGACTTCGGAGTGAGTTCAAGGCTGCCTTTTTGAGGTCCTCTCTCTATCCCTTAAATCAGTCAGGCCTGAAGAGTCCAGGCTGCTGAAGTCTGATCCTGCCCTCAGGTGCACAGTCTTAGGCTGGAGGTAGACTTAGAATAGTCCTCTCCTATGGCCAAGACTGCCCTCCTACCCCCTTAGGAAGTCCTGGTGTCTCTTGTCTGGTTTCTGCATATCCTAATACCTGCTCTCTGGGTCATTCCCCTGGGGAATTTATGAGCACACAAGTCCTGGACTAGAAAGCCACACACCAGTGGCAGTCAGGTTCATGGGGCATTGGCGTTAGCACGACAGAGTCCTTGGAGGCTAGGAAGCTGGCTCCCGGCCTGGAGAGGGCTGCAGCGGAGCTGAGGGTCAGAAGGAAAGTCGCCTTAGCAGCAGAGCCCCGGGGTCTCCACCTGCACAAGCACATTTGCTTTCTTTTTTTTTTATTTATTATGAATGTGTAGATGATGGCGTAGGTGATGGTTGAGGGGCACATATGCTCCAGTGTGCAGGCAGAGGTCAGAGGAGACAACTTTGTGGTTCTTTTCTCTCATCTTTGCTTGGGTTCTGGGAATCAGACTTGGGGCATCAGTCTTGAGTGGCGAGTGCCCTACCCACTGAGCAGTCTTGCCAGCCCAGCAAGAATCTCTTCAATAATAATGCGGTGGGGCAAGCTGGGTGTGGTGGCGCACGCCTTTAATCCCAGCACATGGGAGGCAGAGGCAGGTGGATTTCTGAGTTCAAGGCCAGCCTGGTCTACAGAGTGAGTTCCAGGACAGCCAGGACTACACGGAGAAACCCTGTCTCGAAAAACAAAACAAAACAAAAAAACAAACAAACAAAATTATGCCGTGGGGCTTGGAAGACAGACCTGTAGCCCAGGGCTCTCCGGAAGCTGCTTAGGAGGAGAGGGTTGGGGAGGTCTGTGTGGTGGCACTCGCTGCTCAGGGGGTCTGTGGTCGGGTCTCTGCTGCTGGGTGATCTCTGGCTCCCCATCTGCTCGCAGACCCCGCAGTGTCCAGCCTGTCTGGAAGGGCGTGGTGGGTGAGCGGCTGCAGTGACAGCCCAGGCCCTGCTCTGGGATAACAGGGCCATGTTCCTATCATTGAAGTGGGCGGCTGGAGAGTAGGTGGACTGTGTTGGTGCCCTCGGAGGTGGGCCACGGAGCTGGGAGAGCTTTGCACAGGGGCTTTCCACCCTAGCAGTGAGGGACAGGAGTCTTTCCCAGTGACTACAGCTGATAGTCCTCACTGGCACCAAAGCCAACCCCGCCCATCCCTCTTTCCTGCTCCCAACAAAGACTTCCTGCCCTTAACCTCTGGACTGCCCAGCCCCTCCTTTCTGTCCCCATTCAGCTGTTTGGCAGGGCCCCCAGGGAGGCACACAGGCCAGCTGGGGGGAGGGGAGGCGCCGGCCTGTGCTGGGAGGCTCTCTTTTCCCTTCTGGCAGCTGGAGAGGGTGTAGTCTAGGAGACCGAGGGCCCTGGAGAAAGCGCTCTGCCTCCAGCCTGCTTCCCAGCCAAGGGACCCATTAGATTGCGCTCGCTCCCTGGGCTGTTGTATCGCCATACTGAAGACGGCCTGCCCATTAGCAGAGGAATGTCCAGCCGTCCCCCAGGGCCTTACCTTTTCCTTCCCCCAAGTGCCTGTGATGACTTCTTTTATATCAGACTAGGGGCCCAGAGCCATGGTTTTAGAGCCCTAGTCCCCTAGGCCCTGCTTTTGCCTGTGTCTGGGCTTGGTGACACACTCCCTGAACCTCAGTACTCGGGAGACGGGCAGGTCACTTGAGTTTGAGGCCAACTTGGTCTCCATATATAGTTTTTCAAGATAGTTAGAGCTTTATAGAAAGACCCTGTCTCAATCAATCAATCAATAACAAACTATCAACCCAAAAGAAGATGCAGGTACTCCCCAGGTCCCCGGTGTGTCTAAATGTGGGGCTGCCCTTAGTGGGCTGCAACTTGAGGGCTCTCCATGTCACCTGTAAAGGAAGGGGTTGAAATCCCCAGAGAGCCTTTTAGCTGGCCTTACCCTCTTCTTCGGTCCACCGGACTCCCGAGCCTCCTAGAAGTCCCTGCTGGAATCCCTGCTGGTCCCCCTCCCCCAGCCCTGCAGGATGTGCTGCTATTAATAAGGCCCAGTCCTCTCCCTCCTCCCTGCCGCTCTCTCTCAGAACCGTGAGGGAAACGCTGTGGGCTGGCGTGGCAGGGAACTCTGGGGGATGATGGGCTCCCGACTTCGCCCAGTGACCCGGTGGACAGGGAGTCTGGGAAGAGAGCCACTGTTTCTGTCCCTCGGGGTACCTGGATGCCAGCATGTGCCCTCAGCGGTCCCAAGCCCTTGACAGCTCCTTCCATCTGTCCAAATGCCCCCCACCCCCCCAAATCTGGCAGTCCTCTGGCTGCATCTCGCCTCGTGCTCGCCCTGCATTGGCCTCCTCCAGGGGACATCTCTTGGGCATCTGGTAAATTGTGGACCAACTTTTGCCTCTCGACCTCCTTTCTTCACCCTCCTCCTTCCTTTCCCTCCCTCCTCCCCTCCCTCCCTCCCTCTTAGGGCTGCTGTTGCTGCCGGCTGCTGCCTCCTCCTCCCTCCCTGAATCTGCAGCGTGACTGGAAAGAGGCTGAATTAATCAGCAGATTGAAGCTCTGCTCTGCTGCGCCCAATCCTCTGCAGCTCCGGCCTCTCCTCGCTCTCACACCTTCCGCCCTCTCCCCTCTCATCCTTCACACGGTCTCCCTCTTCTCGCTCTCTCGGTGCTTCCTCTATCCTTGTTCCTCTGGGCGGTGCTGGGTTGCCACACCTGACCGCTTGTCGCTCCGGCTCTGCCCCATGCTCTTCAAGCAGGCAGAGCTATGGATGCCCCACCAGGGCAAGCACAGCGCGGTGAGTATCACAGCTTGACTTTGAGAGTTCTAACGATGCCTTCTTCCCTGCTTATGACGGAATCTTAGGTTTGTGGTTGCCAGTGGAGTCCTGAAGATGCTGTAGAACAGGAGGCAGCTAGACCGAGCCTGAGATAGCCAGGTTTCTGGAAAGAGATTGGGACCGAGTGCCAAAAAACCTAGCACGTCTTGGAACGGCCAGCCAGGTTTTCAAGTTACCCAGAGCAGCTTTGGGGATTGAGTTTCCCAGAGGAGAAAGGATTCTAGGGCCTGCCAAAGGATACTAGGGCGATGTCATCACTTCTCTATAGTGAGGGGACTTTCTTTCTGCCTGAGGCTGGGGTCCTGGTTGGGAGGGTTTCTTCTGGGTTTCAGTAGCAGCTGCAGATGAGTTCAGATGTGCCCAGCCAGACTCAGAGGGATGGGAGTGGCTGACTCTGCTTCTGGGACTTGGGGTTGTGCTGAGCTCAGTGTTGGCCCCTCTCCACCTGTACTGATTAAAGCAGCTGTGAGGGGGTAGCCTGGTGAAGGGGGTCCAGCTGACTGTAACTGGTGGTCATCTGTTGTCAAGGTTACGAGTCAAGGTCTAAATTTGTAACCTGCCCTCCTGAATGTAGGGCCATGATTCGTTGTTTCTGAAACAGGTAGAGTAGGAAGAGCAGTTGCTGTGTGGAGAGAACCTCAGGTTATGTCCCCCGGCTAACAGGATCTAGTTCTGCTTCTCAGATGCTCAGAACTCACACCTTCCCCCCACCCCCCTCCCGCTGCTGGCGCCTCTGGACACATTCTTGGGGCCAGAGCTAGGGCTCCTGGCTCTGCAGGGGCGCAGGCCAGGTGCTGGGGGCTTCCTGGTGAGGTGGGTGAACTCAGCTGTTAGAAGCCTCATCAGACAGCCTGGTCCATGCTGGCAGTGGCGTCCTGCTCAGCACTGGGTTATGTGGCTGACAGCACTCGTGTGCTAAGTCTCACTAGCACTCCTCTGTAGCAGCCAGCCTCCCCTGAGCAAAGACTTTCTTCTTGCCCAGCATGGGGCGGGGCGGGGCAAATCTCAGTGCAATGGAGGCAGAGGCAGGCATATCTTTGAGGTCAACATGATCTACTTAGTTCCAAGCCAGCCTGGGCTGCAGAGTGAGACCCTGCCTCAAAAACTGAACCAACCCAGTCCAGTCCCACCCCTGCCTTTCTGGCTCAAGTCCGTTCCCTTTGCTCTGGCTGAACGGGAGCTCCAACAGTAGTGGGGAGGGAAGGCCGGTCTGCCTGAAGACGTCACTGGCCTGGCCTGGTCCCTCAGGGCCCGTCCCTTGCTCCTGGCCCCAAGAATGTGTCCAGAGGTGCCAGCAGAAGGAAGAGGTGTGAGTTTTTAGCATCCTAGAAGCAGGAGAGATCTTGTTAGCCGTGGGAACATAATTAAGGCTCATCAGAATGTTCCTCACCCTTCTCGACCTCAGTAGAAAGAGAAGCAGACCCTCCATAGCCTGAATTGATTTAGGTAACTTATTGTTTGGATAATAGGAGCTTCCTGCAGTCTCTTCAGGGTGCCCAGGGACATGGGGTGTCCTGTCCCACTCTGCTGAGAAGGTGGCTCTGCCTGCCTGTCCCCTCCCAGCCCGTGCTGCATCTCCATCAGGAAGTATGTTTTCCCACGAGCTCCTTAGCTCTGGCTCTTCCGCCACGTGGGGAAAAGCTAAGACACACCATGAGGGAAAAAGAGATTTGACCCTTTAACCTGGTGCGTCTGCCACTGGAGGGCAAGGGGAATCGGCTTAGCAGTTGACAGAGTTGGAGTCTGGAGAGGAGACAGGCTCAGAAGGCCGCGTGCTCACCACAGGGCCAGCCTGTGTGGGCAGGCGCTTCCTTTGGGCAGCATGTAATTACAGAATGGCTTATTTTCCCTGTCTGCACTGTCTTTAATCCCTTGTCTGGAGTTGGTGCCTCCGGCCAGACACAACATGTGGGGGCAGAAGTGTGCAGACAACTCTGGAGGTGTCCTGTCCAGGGGCATCTGTTACCCTCGGACCATGCCTCCCTTACCTGGAGAAGAGCAGCGTATCTGGGACAGAGAAATCAAGTGATGATTGGGCACCGGTCCGGAGCATGTGCTACAGAGAAGCCCAGAGAGCCGATGAATGGGCTACAGGCTTGGCTAGAGGAGAGACGCCTCCCTGGCTCTCTGGCTCCTCCTCAGAGGTTTTTCTCAGTCTTACTGGGGCCTGCTCCCTCGTGGGCATGGGGTCCGAGCTTCCCAAGTATCCTTGTGGCCCTGTGCAGTTTGCCGCAACCTTTTTCCTTCTCTGGCCCGGTTCCTTGCACACGCAGCCCTTACCTCTTCCTGCCGTCCTCCCTCCTTCCCTCCCTCCCTCCACTGCTTTACACTTCCTGACTTTCAGAGGTGTGATCTCTGGATGCGGTCTGTCCCAGGAACTCTTGGATCAGGCTCTGGAGGGGAAGCTAGGGAAGACTGAGTCCCAGAGGGCAGGAGCAGGTGAGGGAGGGGCTCG
Source organism: Apodemus agrarius (assembly GCA_964023405.1). Taxonomy (NCBI): domain Eukaryota; kingdom Metazoa; phylum Chordata; class Mammalia; order Rodentia; family Muridae; genus Apodemus; species Apodemus agrarius. The sequence continues at coordinate 103,404,903 of OZ030015.1, forward strand.
GAGCCCAGATCCCCCCCTCCGTTGACAGGGAGGAGCAGGTCCAGCCTGCCCGTTGTAGCCAGCTGCCTGTCTGTCTTCTCTAGAGCCCCCTGGGGGCCTCTGTCCTTCTGGGAGGTCGGATAACAGGCCCTAGCTGCACTGCATAGGGCTTGTTTGGGGCCCTGGGCTCCGGAGGGCCAGGGGTCCTGCTGGATGTAGGTTAAGAAGCTAAGGATCTTGTGGTGAACACATTGTGGAAAGCTGAGGTACCCACTGACAGGTAATACCGGGGATTCTATTCATGTGCAATTCAAGGTCCATGGCACTGGGTTCCTGCCCCTCAGGCCTGGTAGCTTCTTCTTCTTCTTTTTTTTTTTTTTTTTTTTTTTTTTTGAGACAGGGTTTCTCTATGTAGCCCTGGCTGTCCTGGAACTCACTCTGTAGACCAGGCTGGCCTCGAACTCAGAAATCTGCCTGCCTCTGCCTCCCAAGTGCTGGGATTACAGGTGTGCGCCACCATGCCCGGCTCCTGGTAGCTTTTTAGTCATGTAGGTGTGTATCCCCCAGCCCCACTCCTCGGGCCAAAGCCAAGTGAGCACAGAGAAAGCCAGAGGATACCTTTGGAACTAGGCCGGAAGGAGAAGTGCAGAGCGACCGTAGGCAAAGCTGGAGCAGGTCCCTGCAGAGGGCAGACGTGGGGACACTGGTGTGGAGACGTAGGACAAGGAGTCCAGGTAGCAAGGCCAGTGTGTCCCCACGACCCTCATGGGGATTCCTCAGTAGACAGCCTTGGGGAGCCTCAGTCTCAGGAGCCGCTGTTTTGGCTTGGACTCTCCCTGGTGAGAGCTCGTCAGGTGGCCTCTGGGCAGACCTGTTTCCCTTCAGGAGCTCTGCTTCCCGGGCCCATTCATTGCCGGAACATTTGCAGCTGTAGGTCCTCCCTGCCCCCATCCCCATCGGCTTCATCCCTGAAGGTTTGATGTCATGGGGTCAGGCTGGCGCCTGGACAGGCAGGTCCTGGTGCAGGCTCGAGTTGACAACCCTGACTAAGGTGACACTGGGGTTGATGAAAGGATGTGTGGTCATCCACTCTCACATCCATTCAACAGGTGTGAGTGTGGTACCCTCTGCTGCGGCTCGGTGGGAAGGGCTTGTAGGGACGGGAGAAATCAGTACCTATTTTCAAGGAATTTAAGGTACAGTAGTAGAGCCAGACCGTCAGGCTGAGGGCCTGGCTACGCCAGTGCTATCAGTACAAACCTGAAGTGAAGCCTTGGGCTTTAAGGAATTGCCCCTCCCACAGGAGCGATATTTGAGCTGTCTTGAAAAAAAAGAGCTGTCTGGTGGCAAGGGCGTCCTTGGCTGGAAGAACAGAAAGGCCTTTGCACATGGGCTACAGGAGCAGGAACTACAGAAGGGACATGTGGGCAGCCACAGGGTCTAAGGCCTCCCAGAGCGGGCACAAGGGTGTGGACTGGGTTCTAACAGTAAAGGAGAGGAGGCTGGAGAGGTGACTCAGGGGATAAAGTGCCACCCAGCCTGGTGACCCAAGCTAGGTCCCTGGGATTCATCTGTCTGAAGGAAAGAACTGACTACTGAGTTGTCCTTTGACACAGTCGATCACATGTAATAAACATGGAAACGTGTCGGCACAGTCAATCATATGTAATAAACATGGAAACATGCCGGCACAGTCGATCACATGTAATAAACATGGAAACGTGCCGGGAGTGAGCTGTTGAGGGTTCTTTCTCTGGCTGGGATATGGCACTGGGTTTGGAGAAAGTGGGAGGGAAAGGGGTATGTGGGGGCCAGGGAAGGGGTGTGTGTGGGTGGGGAAGGGGTGTGTGGGGGGCGGGAAGGGTGGAGCCTGGAATGTTGCAGGGGGACTTGGGAGTGGCATGTGGGAGGAGAGCTGACTCTGGCAGGGAGGGTTGGGGTCGGTTTGCAGTTTTGGATATTTCCTGTTTCCTGTGAGGCAGGTCAGTAGACTGGCTTGTGTCTGGAACAGGGGACTAGCTGGGAGTGAAAGCACGTAGGCGGTAGGGGAATCCACAGCTGACAGGGACCTCCCTGGAAACACCCAGCAGGTGGTGGGGATGGGCTGTTGGGCGAAAGGAGGAAGAGCAGTGGGAGTCACAGGCAGAGCTAACGGAGCCGCACACGCCTGCCATCCAAGCGCTCGCTCGGGAGGCAGAAGCAGGCAGATCTCTGCCTTTGTGGTCAGCCTGGTCTGCACCGAGAGTTCTGTTACTACACAGGGCAACACAGTGATACTCAGTGACACTCTGTTCCAAAAAACAAAATGAGCTGGGCGTGGTGGCACATGCCTGTAATCCCAGCACTTGGGAGGCAGAGGCAGGCGGATTTCTGAGTTCGAGGGCAGCCTGGTCTACAGAGTGAGTTCCAGGACAGCCAGGACTACATAGAGAAATCCTGTCTCGAAAAAACCAAAAAACAAACAAACAAACAAACAAACAAACAAACAAAATGAAAGAGGAGACAGGAATGGGCTGTCTGTGAGGTCCCTTGACTTCCCATGACTGGTCTGTGCTCTGGGCGGCTGTGGGGACCGGAGGCTGTGCTGTGGCCATGCTGGAGGCTGTTCTGTGGCCGAGCCGTGGCCGTGCGCTCTTTCCCTTGGCACAGCTAGTGCCTTTCCCCTGAGGTTATGCCCTGCCTAATCTTTTAGTGCTACAAAATTCTGTTTTGTAAAATAGTGGTATTAGAAGGTAAAGGTGGTAGGGTTTTCTCTTTTTTTCCTTAATTTTTAAAAGCTAATACATTTGTGTGTGTGTGTGTGTGTGTGTGTGTGTGTGTGTAGACCTCCTGTGTACCTAGATCCCTCGGACTCAGGTCCCCATGCTCAGCAGCCCTGGCCTTTCCTGGCAGCGCCATTTCTCCAGCTCTAAGGTCTTCACAAATGCTTCCCCAGAAACAGTTAACTGAACATCTCTGAGTTAGTTGTCCTAGGGAAGTAGACCACGCGGGTCTGTGATGCGCACCCACCTGTAATCCAGCACTCAGGAGCTCCTCTGTGAGCTCAAGGCTAGCCCAATATACACACTGAGTTCCAGGACAGACCTACCTCAGACAAAACAAGCCCAACACCACCAACAACAATAAAAGAGAAAGACATGTCTTTTTGGTCTTTGAAATCTGAAAGACCCATGAAGTAAAATGGGGGGTGGAGTGTGGGCAAGAGGAGTCTGAGGGGGCAGGAAGACCTGACCGTGCAGCTCAGTGGGTGGAGAACAGAATGAGCAGACTGAGTGGACAGTGAATGAAAAAGATACCAGGAAGGAAAGGGCTGCCCCTAGGTGTGGTGGAGAAAGTTTATGACAGATAAAAGAACACAGCCAGAGGCAGAGATGTGTGATAAGAGTCCTGCGAGGACCCGCTGGGAGTCTGTGAGAGGAGAGGGGGAGGGGAAGGGGGAGGGGAGAAATGTATGGGAGTATGAAAGGGACAGGTAACCAAAATGGAGAGCTCAGGCTGTGCCGGAGCCAGGAGGAGCCTGTAGCAGGTATGGGCTGAGGGACTCTGGGAGAACCTGGCTCCAGGCTTGCTCTGATATGTTACATAGGTTCTTCAGCCATTTGTCCCAGCGTTGGAAACCTAACTTGAAGGTCCTTTTTTTTTTTTTTTTTTTTTTATTCTTACTTTGGCTTCAAGTAGTGTAGGGGTCTGGACAGGGAGGAAGAGCTTGAGGTCAAAGAGTAGGTGTGGGCAGGGCCCTGGGGAGACGCTGACTGTTTCCGATTCCCCGCAGGGAGAGCCCCCCTTGGCCCTGGGCCTGTCTACCCGGAAGGCCCTCACCGTCCTGAAGGAGCAGCTGGAGGCTGTACTGGAGAAACACCTCAAAGAACGGAAGAAAAGTCGTACCTGGAAGGTGAGGCTTCCTCTGGGGTGGCCAGAGCTTGTCTGGGTAGGCAGAGAAGCTGGCAGCCCAGGACCCAGTCTCAGGACCCAGCGCTTGTCTCCTGAAGAGGGAACACTCAAGGAGACTTCACGCAATCGGAAGTCCCAGTTAGCTGGGCGTGGTGTCCCACTCTGTTAGCTGGAGGTGGTCTTAAGGGCAGGCCTGAGGCGTGAGAGGCAGACAGGAGCCCAGGAGCCCCGGGACACTCACTGTCTGCCTGTCCTTCCGCTCTAGGAGGCCTGGAGAAGCAGCTTCCTGCACCTTAGCAACCGCTGTTCCTGTTTCCACTGGCCGGGGGCTTCCCTCATGCTGCTGGCCGCGCTGCTGCTGCTGTGTTGCTGTGGGGGCCAGCCAGCTGGGAGGTGAGTGGGGCCATGGCGTCTTAAGCACTAGTCCAACCCCTAGGCTATCCAGGCCTCTGAGGGGCTGTATGACCTGAGTGTGGAAGAATACCCTCTCCCTTGACTGGGGTCAGAGGCCTGCCTAGGCAGGAAGCAAGTGGGACTGGCTAGCAGAAGGGGCATCTTGGGATGTGGGGCTGGCTGGGAGGCCTTCTCCCTGGAAACACATGGTGTTCTCTGTGCCCCGCAACACCAGCCACGGAGTGGAGCTGGTGAATGCCTCTGCTCTGTTCCTGTTGCTGCTTCTCAACCTCATCCTCATCGGGCGGCAAGATCGGCTGAAGCGTCAGGAGGTGGAGCGCAGGCTCCGGGGGATCATTGACCAAATCCAAGGTGAGGCTGAGGGTCAGATCAGCCTGCAGGGAAGATGCCCGGTGACGCGTCAGAGCACCTGCTGGAGTTAGAGGATGGTCCCGCCCTCGCCCTCGGGAGCAGGGTGGGGAGAACAATGGGATAGCTATGGCCACCAGGCAGGGGCTGGGGAGAGGGGAGTTGAGAGGTGTTTTTTTCCCACATCTGTCTTGTCGGCTGGTACTGCCCAGAGGAGTGAGAAGCTAAGATGCCCGCTGGGAACAGGGTTGAGCAGAGAGCTGGGGCCCCAGATGAGCAGTCAGTACTCATGGAGAGGAGTGTTCCTAAAGGAGGGGTACCGACCCCGCTCTGGCTCCTGCTCCCCAGGGGGCTGGGGACAGTGTCCGAGAAGCTGCAGCCTTACTTGCTCTCTGTGGGTTCTTCTCTGAGATGCATGGGCAGTGGGTAAGTTCTCAGCAAGAATTTGCTTCCCTGGAGTTCTGAAATGATGTATTAGTCCCACGCAACCATGCTGCTGGCACCGGAAGTAGAAGGTATCCAAGGAAGATGGGCCCTGCGCCCTGGGAGCTCCATCTCTTGCTCAGGAGCACAGTTCCCAGGCTAGTTTTTTGACTGTGATAGGATTCCCTGCTTGTCTATACAGTGGAGTTCCAAAAGGGAGAGGCAGGATAAGAAAAGGGCTTGCCATTGGCCCGGTCACCCAGTGGCTACACAGGTAACAGATGAACAGTCGAGACCCAGCCAGTCAGGTCTAGGGTGACAGGAGTTCCTGTGGCTCCCTCCAGCTTCTCCCAGAACGTCACAGATGGACATTCTGCCTCATGCCGTCCCTCCGTTCCTGTTTTGCATGCCGTCCTATCCCGGCGGCCATCATCTCTTGCTGCCTGCAGACAGGTTTATTCCCTCTTACCCCCTCCCCACAGAGCTGGAATAATTCTTTTTTTTGTTTTGTTTTTTTTTTTTGTTTTGTTTTTGTTTTTTGTTTTTTTCGAGACAGGGTTTCTCTGTATAGCCTTGGCTGTCCTGGAACTCACTCTGTAGACCAGGCTGGCCTCGAACTCAGAAATCCGCCTGCCTCTGCCTCCCAGAGTGCTGGGATTTCAGGCGTGCGCCACCACCGCCCAGCATGGAATAATTCTTGACTTACTTGGCACTAGGGAAGGCTTCTCAGGGAAGGCATTGCTGAAATACGGGCTGCATTTGCATGCATAGGAAAGGTTGTACAGGCCTGGGGCTGTTGTTTCTGTTTTTACTAGATGCTCTCAGGGATGGAAAAGAGATCAAGTGGCCGAACTCCATGTATCCAGACCTCCATATGCCCTTTGCACCTTCCTGGTCCCTGCACTGGGCTTACAGAGATGGACACCTGGTGAACCTGCCAGTTAGCCTGTTGGTAGAAGGAGACATCATAGCCCTGCGGCCTGGCCAGGAGTCCTTTGCCTCCCTGAGGGGCATCAAGGTAGTGGGAGCAGCTGGGGGAGGATCTGAAATTAGGAGTCCTTAAGCTAGCTCTTGAGTCTTCCAGGCCAGCTTGGGGGTTCAGAAGGGTCCTTGGGCAGGGTTGGACACCCCTCCTCCTGCTGCTGCTCTGTCTTTTCCTGGATTCTTTTTTTTTTTTTCCCCTGAGACAGGGTTTCTCTGTGTAGCCCTGGCTGTCCTGGAACTCACTCTGTAGACCAGGCTGGCCTCGAACTCAGAAATCCGCCTGCTTCTGCCTCCCAAGTGCTGGGATTAAAGGGTGTGCCACCACCACGCCCGGCTCGGGAGCCATTTCTATTTAGCTGGCACTGTCCAGAAAGAGTGGTCTTGCCAACTGTGGTGGTACACACTTGTAATTCTAACACTGTGGTAGGTAAGGACTGAGAGCCCTGGGCAGTAGGAGCCAAACAGTGAGACTGTCTCAGGAAACCCAAAACAAAACAGCTCCACCCTCCCCATACCTCCCCACTCCCACCCACCCCCCAGATCTACCTCAGTGCCCTCTGATGGATCCCTTCCACTCCACATCCATGCCGACAGGATGACGAGCACATTGTCTTGGAGCCGGGAGACCTGTTTCCCCCCTTCTCTCCACCGCCATCTCCCCGGGGAGAAGTGAAGAAAGGACCACAGAACCCACAGCAACACCGGCTCTTCCGGGTCCTGGAGACGCCCGTGATTGACAACATCAGGTAGCTCTGTCCCTCTCCTTGCCCTGCTGTCTTCTCCTCTAGTGACAAGGAGCCTCGTCCATTCCCAGCCCCGCCAATAACAGGCAGCTGCTTGGCCTCTCGTGAGCAGTTTTAGACTGGAGGAATGCCTGTGTCAGATCCCCTCTCTCAGGGCACTGTGTGGTCCAGGCAGGGACCAAGGGTGACTAGGGAATGACAGGACCTGGAGGTATTTGGCCCAGGAGGCTTGTCCAGGAGGAAGGTCCCGAACCCTTTCGAGCTGTTGCTGTCGGGCATTCTCAAGAGAGCCTAAGGGTTGCCTCTTTTACAGATGGTGCCTGGACACAGCCCTGTCCCGCCCGGTCACCGCTCTGGACAATGAAAGGTTCACAGTACAGTCGGTGATGCTTCACTACGCTGTGCCGGTGGTCCTGGTGTGTGGGGCTGCAGGGCAGGGGAGAGGGCAGGCATAGGTGAGCTGCGGGGCCAGCCCAGGCAAGAGCTCATGTAGGAGCGTGTGAACCAGCAGTGTGAAGGGCAAAGGAAGGCCTACAGCTCAGGGCCTCGCTGGGGAAGGCATTAAGACTGTGCCCATCCTGTGCCCACAGGCTGGCTTTCTCATCACCAACGCCCTGCGCTTCATGTTCAAGGCACCCGGGGTCACTTCCTGGCAGTCCACCCTTCTCCAGCTCCAGGCAAGGATGGCCCTCTCCTCCCTGCTGTGCTTCTCTGCCCTGTTCCTCCCTTCTTTCTCCCTGGGCATGGCTGTGTCACAGGACATCCCTCCCCCTCCTCCCCACGCTGGCAGCAGCTCCTCAGAATCCCCCGGTCTGCCTCGCTCTTTCTCAGGTAAACGGCATGTTGCCCATCCTCCCCCTGCTCTTCCCGGTCCTCTGGGTCCTGGCTACCGCCTGTGGAGAAGCTCGCGTCCTGGCACAAATGAGCAAGGCCTCCCCCAGCTCCCTGGTAGGTGGTCCCTGAGCATCGAGAGGACAGTGGCGGGAACAGAAACAGTTAACGGGCTGTGCCAGGAAGTGGCGCACGGGGCCAGTTGTACCTGTTCCTGGCATGCGGAGGTGCTGGGAGCTCCCTATGGGTCCAGGTACTTCTCTGTTAGCGACTGGGTTCCAGGCCAGGCCTAGGTGTGGATTCCATCCATGGGGAGTTGGGATTGCCTGATGCTCATTACCAGAGAGGGTCGGGAGCCCCCACATGCGTGATGATGAACAGATGTCTCTGTGAGGCAGGGTTTCCCTCACTGCTCACCCTGTCTCTGCAGCTGGCCAAGTTCTCAGAGGACACGCTCAGCAGTTATACCGAAGCCGTCTCCTCTCAGGTAAAGTGCTGAGACAGAGCTCTTCCTCTAGGCCCCGCAGCCAGGAAGTACTGTGTTCTCCTTCTTGGATCTCTGTGATTCTGTTTGTGGCCTGGATCCTCCACTCACTTTATCCATGTTGGGCATGACCTAGACCTGAACCTGTATTAATATCTTGTCCTAGAACCCCACTTCCCAGCATGCCCCTGGGCTTTCTTGATCTGGGCCCTATAGGCAGGCAGTCTCCAGGGAAATAACGCTGAGCTCCAGATAGCCTCACAGACTGTCTTGTTTCCCACCAGGAAATGCTGCGCTGCATCTGGGGTCACTTTCTGAGGGTGATCCAGGGCACATCACCAACCCTGAGCCACAGTGCCAGTCTGCTGCACAGCTTAGGCTCTGTTACGGTGAGAAGGCTCTGCTGGGGCTGGATTGTTTGTTTCTTATGTGTGTGACCACTGGGCAGTTGGACTAATACCGAGTCTTTTTCTAATCCTGCTTCTCTCCCTGCAGGTACTGTGCTGTGTAGACAAACAGGGTATCCTATCATGGCCAAATCCCAGCCCGGAGACTGTGCTCTTCTTCAGCGGGAAGGTGGAGCCCCCTCACAGCAGCCACGAGGACCTCACAGACGACCTGTCTACCCGCTCCTTCTGCCATCCCGAGGTGGAGGAGGAGGTATGACCAGCTCTCACGGGGTCACGTTGGGCTGCTTAGCCTCAGAGCCAGGCCTGTGGCCTTGGGAGAGGGGTTTAGGAAGAAAGGGGGGGGGTGTCGGGGGTCCTGGCAGCTTCTCCTGCCGGCCTAAGATAAGGATCAGGCATGGCACGGGGCTTTAATCCCAGCACTCGGGAGGCAAAGGCAGGAGGATTTCTTAAGTTCAAGGCCAGCATGGTCTACACAGTGAGTTCCAGGACAGCCAGTGGTTCACAGAAAAACCCTGTCTCTAAAAACAAAACAGGAAGGCTAAGACAGTAAGAAGCCCAGAACTGTCCCGCACGCCTCCGTGGTCCCAGGGAGCCATGGGACTCTGGGCTAGCCTGTGCTCCTGTTCTCCTCAGCCCCATGAACGCGATGCCCTCCTTGCTGGCTCCCTGAACAATACCCTGCACCTTTCCAACGAGCAGGAGCGCAGTGACTGGCCTGGTGACGGCCCCAAGCCCTCTGAGCCCCACCCTCATCACAAAGGACATGGCCGCAGCAAACACCCATCTGGGTCCAACGTGAGCTTCAGCAGGGGCACTGAAGGTGGAGAGGAAGAGCCCGGCAAGGTAGAGGAGGGAGACAGGGTGGGGAAGCCGCCGGGTCTGTCACATGCCTTTCTGCCTCCCTGCCAAGGGAGGAAAGCTCAGCTTGAGCCTTTGCAAGAGTCCTGTGTAGCCCCTCTTCCTGTAGCTTCAGGCCTGGGCAGCAGGATGACCCTGAGGGTTGACCCAAGGCTTCTCTGGGCTGGGCTTTGTCCCCGTCCCGTTCTTCCCCAGGTTAGCAGCCTCCTAGTTAGGATCTTCCAGACACAGAGAGTTGTGAGTCCCTGTCAGGTGTCATCCCTGGTTAACACAGACCCCTTGTCCCCTCCCTGTATGAGCACTGCCAGGCTCGTTGGCTGTAGGTCCTATTGTCGATCTTAACCAAAGGCCAGAGATAATTGGTACAGATCCTAAATAGAAGCCGAGGCCACGGCGAGACTCTCAGCAGTCAGGAGTGTGTGGGCACCAGCCCCCTTCTGAGAATGGTGGTCGTCTTGTGGGCTAGTTCTGGGCCTGCTTGGGTATCAGAGCCTCCCCACTTCCTCCCAGCCTAGGCCTTCACTTACCCTCATGTTTCCTCCAGGCCCAGCCCGGGACAGAGGGGGACCCCTACGAGGCCGAGGACTTTGTGTGTGACTACCACCTGGAGATGCTGAGCCTGTCCCAAGACCAGCAGAACCCCTCGTGCATCCAGTTCGATGACTCCAACTGGCAGCTCCACCTCACCTCCCTCAAGCCGCTGGGCCTCAACGTGCTGCTGAATCTGTGCAGCGCCAGCGCCACCGAGCGCCTGTGCCGCTTCTCCGACCACCTGTGCAACATCGCCCTGCAGGAGAGCCACAGCGCAGTGCTGCCCGTGCACGTGCCCTGGGGCCTCTGTGAGCTGGCCCGGCTCATCGGTACGGCACTGTGGTGTCAGGGGGCGGGGGTGGGGCGGGGCAGGGGAGCCACCTGAGTGACAGTGACCTCTCAGAACGGCCTGGCACTGGCGTCCCTGGCCTGACATTCACTCGCGATGAACATTGGCCACTCTTAGCTTTCTAGTCCCGCAAGATAAGTGCTATAAAGCGGTGAGGAGCTGGGCAGGCCAGCTCGGTTCTGTCCTCCCACCCGTCCCACAGCGTGAGGTGGCCGGCCGGGGAGCCTGAGTGCTGTCCTTCTTCTCAGGCTTCACTCCGGGGGCCAAGGAGCTCTTCAAGCAGGAGAACCACCTGGCGCTCTACCGCCTCCCCAGCGCCGAGACCGTGAAGGAGACGTCACTGGGGCGGCCCTCCTGTGTCACCAAGCGGCGACCCCCGCTCAGCCACATGATCAGCCTCTTCATCAAGGACACTGCCACCAGTAAGCCTCACTTCAGCTCAGCTGGCATCTAGACACACCTTCCGAGGCTTGGTGTGCAGGAGACCTTACCCGCCCCACGTACTTGGGAGGGAGGCTGAGTCAGGTGACCGCTAGGCCGCTCTCCAAGTCCTCCAATGTGGTGGGCACTGGGTTGGGAGGGCAGAGTCACGGAGAATGGGATTCTCCAAGGGATATGGCTTGTAGTGCCCACATTCCCACTCAGTCAGTGTCCCACGGTGGCCCACTGAGCAGGAGGTCCCTCCCTCTCTCAGGAATACCTTTGTATCCTCTGTCTGGATGGACTGTAGTGTGCTAGGTCAGAGGGAGGCCGGAGATGGTGTGTGGCCTCATGGGATCCGTCCCCATCACAGGCACAGAGCAGATGCTGTCCCACGGCAGCGCTGACGTGGTCGTGGAGGCCTGCACAGACTTCTGGGATGGCGCTGACATCTATCCTCTGTCGGGTTCGGACAGGTGAGGGAGGGGCCTGGCTGCTTTGCTCGCCCGTCTGATGGTTATGGGCCTCTCAAGACCACTCGGCCTGCTCCTCCCCTACTTCTCTGACAGAAAGAAAGTGCTGGATTTCTACCAGCGAGCCTGCCTGTCCGGGTATTGCTCTGCCTTTGCCTACAAGCCCATGAATTGCACGCTGTCCTCTCAGCTCAACGGCAAGTGCATCGAGCTGGTGCAGGTGCCCGGCCAGAACAGCATATTCACCATGTGCGAGCTGCCCAGCACCATCCCCATCAAGCCCAACATCCGCCGCAGCAGCTGGAGCTCTGATGGTACCGTGCACTTCCGTCCGCCACAGTGGGAATGACACGGGTTTCCTGGGGCTGAGAAGCCCAGGGGCTAATAGGCTTCAGAGGGCCACGGTGTCACTCAGCAGACAGTGCCATAGGCAGTCACGGGAGTCAGGATGCCAGTGTGGCACTCACTGGCTGGTGATGTGGGAAATTCTTCAGTCTCTCCACATCTAAAACTAGGTGCCTTCTCTCCCTTCCTCGTGGGTTAATGTATATAAAAGTGTTTTCTTAGAAAGCTGTCAAATGACATTAGATGCAAACCCAAGTACAATCTGTTAGAACAGAGGGACGTAGACTCTAAGCCACACCCCCAAGCATACATATTTGGCCATGTCTTATAAACCTAGGAGACCACGCACTGAGTGTAGGACCAGCCACCTAGCCCTGGCGCAGGGCTGGGCTGAAGCTGAGCCATGCTCAGCCCAGCTCCCTGGGGGGTCTGGTCGCCTCACTGATCAGTACTTCTCCTTGTCTTCTCTCTTATGTGCGTCGGCTCTTTATGTATCCCGGCTCTATGTGCACCTGTGTGGCTGTGTGTGTGGTCCCCTGGGGCCCTTTGATTTGGGTGCGGCCTCCACGTGTGTGGCCCTGGGCTGCCTCCTGGACTCTGCCGGTCTGTCCGTGTCCTGACTGGGCTGTGTCCTGGTTGTCTTGCACATGCCGGCTGGCTTTTGTGTCTTGTGCCTGCCTGAAGAAGGGATCGGGGAGGTGCTGGAGAAAGAAGACTGCATGCAGGCCCTGAGCGGTCAGATCTTCATGGGCATGGTGTCCTCCCAGTACCAGGCCCGGCTGGACATCGTGCGCCTCATCGATGGGCTGGTCAACGCCTGTATCCGCTTTGTCTACTTCTCTTTGGAGGACGAACTCAGGAGCAAGGTGGGAAGAGTCTTTCTGTCCGCCCCCGCCCACCCCCATCTTTGTGAGGTGTTCCTCTCACTGACGTCTGCTGTCGCAGGTGTTTGCAGAGAAGATGGGCCTGGAGACAGGCTGGAACTGCCACATCTCCCTCACGCCCAATGGCGACATGCCTGGCTCTGAGATCCCTCCTTCCAGCCCCAGCCACGCCGGCTCGCTCCATGATGACCTGAATCAGGGTGAGGTTAAAGGCTTGTCAGGCACGGAGCAAGTGGAAAGATCCCTGTTGGGAAGTACGCTGAGCAGAAACGCACATAGATCCCTTCTGTAAGAACAGTCCCTCAGGAAAGAGCCCCGCGTCCCTGTGGGCAGTGACTGTGGGCTGTTACAGGTAGAAAGCCGGAGGAAGAGGCCGTGTGCTGTTTGCAGGGCATGGCTCAGCCTTCCAGGAGGCTGGCCCGAGGTGAGACTTGGCGGCTTTCCTCCCGACAGTGTCCCGGGACGACGCAGAAGGACTCCTCCTCTTAGAAGAGGAGGGTCACTCAGACCTCATCAGCTTCCAGCCCACCGACAGTGATATCCCCAGCTTCCTGGAGGACTGCAACCGGGTATGATGGTGGGCTCTGTCCCGTGTCCCTGTAGTGGGCTGACCTGATTCAGAAAGAGAATGGCAGGAGGTGGTGGAGGAGGAGGTGGTGGAGGAGGAAGAGGAGGTGATGGTGGCGGTGGTGGTGGTGGTGGCGGCGGCGGCCGTGGCAGTGGTGGCAGGAGAGGTGATTTCTGCTCCCTATCTTGAGTCTGCTGACATCTCTGCTTCCTCCAGGCCAAGCTTCCCCGGGGCATCCACCAGGTGCGGCCCCACCTACAGAACATCGACAATGTACCGTTGTTGGTGCCCCTCTTCACCGACTGTACCCCTGATAGTGAGTGCTGTGTGTGTGTCCGTCCCCCCTTCCCCCCCCTGCAGAGAGTGGAGTGGAAGAGTCTGGCCTGGGACTGGCTGGGCATCCAGTGGGTGGTGCTGTGGGCATTTCAGGAAGTCTGCCGTGAGCGCTCCTGTGCTCATGCTGCGGGGTGGGGTTGTTCCCTATGGTTTGGGCCTGTGGGTTTCTGCTAGCGCCCGCACAGAGCCCCACTTGGCTGACTCCTGTGACCCTTCCTGCCCACAGCCATGTGTGAGATGATAAAGATCATGCAGGAGTATGGGGAGGTGACCTGCTGCCTGGGCAGCTCGGCCAACCTGCGGAACAGCTGCCTCTTCCTCCAGAGTGATGTCAGGTCAGGGAGAGACCAGGACTGTGGGCCAAGCCTCAGACTGTGGGTGGACAGGCCTGTGTATAGCTAGGGGACCTGGGTCTGCTGGGAGACGGGGACTGGGACCGTTGCAGTCTAGTTCACGGGTGGGTTTTCCCTCCACTGAGCAGCATTGCCCTGGATCCCCTGTACCCGTCCCGCTGCTCCTGGGAGACCTTTGGCTACGCCACCAGCACCACCATGGCCCAGGCCTCGGACGGCCTCTCTCCCCTGCAGCTGTCAGGGCAGCTCAACAGCCTGCCTTGCTCCCTGACCTTTCGCCAAGAAGAAACCATCAGCATCATCCGGCTCATTGAGCAGGTGGGTCTCAGGAGGTATTGGGGGGTGGCCCTGAAGGCAGAACATGACAGTTCTGGGCCCTCCAGACCTCACGCTTCCTGCCTGCTTGGCCTGTGTGGGAGGGACAAGTGAATCTCCCCAAGGCACTAGAATCTGTCTCTCCTCCTTCCTCATGAGAGCACTAAGGGCATGCGGCTCCTAGCCGAGGCTCGTTGTTGAAGGCCTGAGCGGAGCCAGGAGCTGGGGTCATAATCCGTCCCTCTCGGTCCGTAGGCTCGGCATGCCACCTATGGCGTCCGGAAGTGCTTCCTCTTCTTGTTGCAGTGCCAGCTGACCCTCGTGGTCATTCAGGTGAGCTAGGCTCTGTACAGGCAGTGCCCCTCCTCGTAAGGAAGGGACAGTTGAGAGTCTGAGGAGTCTGGGGGTGCAGGATAGTCACGAGCCTCTGTACACCTCGGCTTTTGAGATGACCCCACTTGTAGAAGTGTTCTCTTGTTCCTGGTCCTCTGGGTCAAGATGTTGAGTCTCTTGGGTCAGGGCATGGCGGGTAGCCTTGGGGTCTACAGATTTGGTGATATTTTCTTTCCTGCTTTAGTTCCTTTCTTGTCTGGTCCAGCTGCCACCACTCCTGAGTACCACAGACATCTTATGGCTCTCCTGCTTTTGCTACCCTCTGCTCAGGTGAGAGACCTTAAAGCCCCTCTGTGCCCTGCTAGGGAGCTTGGGGTGTCAGTGGGCATCCCATGGGGCCCAGGGTTTTCTAGCAGGATGGCTCAGGGCTCACCTCTGGCGCAAGGAGGCACTGATGCAAGGCCCTTTGTCTTACCTCTCATCACGACTGGACTTTATCTCACTGCCAAGAGTCCCTGTAGGCATTCCCTCTGAGAGTTGGGAGACAGGTGGTAACCTCTGCCCTTTACCCACACTTAATTTCAGCATCTCTCTACTGGGAAAACCACCACATAGTTCCATCATGTCCATGGCAACAGGCAAAAACCTTCAGTCCATTCCTAAGAAGGTAAGCAAGGCAGACCCTGACCACCGGGCTTCTCTGAGGGGCCACGCCCTGGGGCTGGGAGTCGGCCTAACCTGGAAGATTCTGCAGAGGTCAGCCATCTGAGAAGCGGTGGCCCAAACCAAGAAAGAGCCTTGCTGGGGATGTGGTCCCCGGGCCTTATCCCTGAGGTGTGCCCACTTACTCGCTGAGGGCTCGCTAACCAGAGAAGATGAGCAGGCCCAGGCCTGCCCTGTAGGAGTGACCGTGCTCCTGTCCACCACAGACACAGCACTACTTCCTGCTCTGCTTCCTGCTCAAGTTCAGCCTCACCATCAGCTCCTGCCTCGTCTGCTTCGGCTTCACACTGCAGAGCTTCTGTGACAGTGCCCGGGCCCGCAACCTCACCAACTGCTCCTCCATCATGCTATGCAGGTGGGTCTTAGGAACCCTCCCTCCCATCCCTCCCTGTCCCTCCCTGCCCTGGGGGTCCTCAGGAGGCCGAGCCTTTGTCCTCCTTTGGCAGCAATGACGACAGAGCTCCTGCCTGGTTCGAGGATTTTGCCAATGGGTTGCTGTCAGCTCAGAAGCTCACAGCCGCCCTGATTGTTCTGCACACCGGTAAGGACTCTGCCTCATGGGGAGGCCTGAGGGTGGGAAGCAAGACTCTGGGAAGCCTTGACACCCCATTGGCCAATCTTTCTAGTCTTTATCTCCATCACCCACGTACACCGCACCAAGCCTCTGTGGAGAAAGAGCCCCTTGACAAACCTCTGGTGGGCAGTGACCGTGCCTGTGGTGTGAGTAGTGTTTAAGGAGGGGCTGCGGGACAGTGTTGGGGTCACAGGTGGGAGGAAGGCCGGGAAAGCAGGGCTCACACAGGGCTGTTTCCTTCCACAGGCTGCTCGGTCAGGTGGTCCAGACCGTGGTGGACCTGCAGCTGTGGACACACAGGGACTCACGTGTCCACTTTGGCCTAGAAGATGTGCCTCTGCTCACGTGGCTCCTGGGCTGCCTGTCCCTGGTCCTTGTGGTAGTCACCAATGAGATCGTAAAGCTCCATGAGATTCGGTGAGCCTAAACCTATCACCTCAGTGTCGCCACCCTGCTCAGTCCTCTGAAGGTCTGCGCCAGCCTGTTTTCCTGGCACTGGACTGAGCCAGCTCCTGTAATACACTCCACTCTTGGCTACAGCCCTGGCACTCTCTACTAAGTAACCTAGATAGACCTTGATCTCATAATCCTCCTGCCTCGGCCTCCAAGTAGCTAGAATTACAGGCTTGAGCCACCAGGCCAAGTTGTCAACTGTATCTTAATCTATTTCGCCAGGGTCCGTGTCCGCTACCAGAAGCGCCAGAAGCTGCAGTTTGAGACTAAGCTGGGCATGAACTCTCCCTTCTGAGCCGGTGGCCCGGTGGCCACAGCTGCGCGGCACCCTGGGGCCTGAGCCAGACCTGCTGGGAAGTCGGTGTCACGAACGTTTGTGCGTCATGACATCGGAGGCTCAGCTGTGCGCACTGAGACTGCTGTCTTCCTGACTTGGGCTCTTCACGAAGAAGCTAACGGGTTGTAGCCGTGGTCTGACAGGACCGCTTTGGCTCTTCCCTGGCCTTGCCAGGGGCACTCTTGAATGTATGACCTCAGGCCCTTGGTAAAGGGATCCTTAGTCCCCTCCCCCGTGGGCTCCCTCTTTTTGGGGTCCCCTCACTCGGCCCCCTCTGCTCTTGTATCTACGGCAGCCTCAGTCTTTGTTAGAGAGCAGTGGCTGCTGCTTACAAGATGCTGTGTCCTCCCGCCCCATGTCCCATCTTCCCGGGCAAGGGTCGCCTGCGGTCAGGACCTCCCCTTTCTCCAGGCTTGGAGATGGGACAGGCCGCCTCACCCTGGGGCCCCGTGTCAGCTGACCATAAATTGTCCACAGAGGACCCTGCCCTGGCACCGCGTGGCCCCTGTCCTTGTTCTGGGAGACATTTTTTACTTTTTTTTTTTTTTTTTTTTTTTTTTTTTTACTGGAAAATGAGCCTTTGGGGGAATGAATGTCAACTGGTTTATATTAAAATTGTAAATTGCTTAAACCCCCCTGTGGTGCATCCGTAAAACAGCCAGGAAAGGCTCCCCTCCCGAGGCTGGCAGCTCTCGGCGCTCTGCACGGATGTGTGCCCCAGGTCTGGGTCAGGGGCTATTCCCAGATCTGGAGATCTGCTGCACAGATGCAAACACAGCCCGGTCACGTGGAATGACTCTTTCATTGATGTTAGTTGGGGGAAAGAGGTTAATAGTTACAGAGCCCAGGCTAGACCAACTGGGTCCTCCAGCAGGAGGTGGGCAGACGGTTCTTCTGTGGCCCAAAGGCCTTCCCCTACTGCATCCTCTCAGGCAGTTAATAGATAGAATAAATTCCATTTAAAATATATGCATTTCTCTCTGCTTGAAAAATATTATATACAGTCGTAAGAGTCTGGATACTGGGGATCCGTTACTCTCACTGGCCCTGATCCTGGCCAGCACTGCCTCCCAGTGTGGGATGGCCAGACAGGAGCAGAAGATAAGGCCCCTGGCAGGAAGGCAGGCCCCTGCTGTGCCTCTACATCTCCTGCGTACATTTGCACAGAGGGGACTGGCCAAGCACACAGCCTCACAGAGCCCTAGGGTAACTCAGTGGTGGCCAAATTCCCAGACCACAGGGACTTTAGACAAGGCAAGGAGGTGCATCCCCAAATCACTGTCACCACCTCCTCCTAGAGGAGAATGTTCCTACAAGGGTCCCTGTTCAGGGGCCGTAGCTGTATAGTCAGCTACGCACGGGAAGGCTTTGCTCCCACACAGCCGAGGCCCTCAGTCGGGTTCTGACAAGTCCTCTGGGCCTGCTTGGAGCCATCGGAGACCTCTGCCGTGGAAGGCTACTCCAGCCCAGCCGAGCCTCTGCCTGGTCCTTGTGTGGCGGGGGCGTCTTCTATGCTGAGCCCCAGGCGGTGAGCACGGGCAGGTGGGAGAGTCACAGGCCAAGGTTCGCTCAGTCCAGCATGGCCTCGAGCTGGTCAGCCAGGGCATCAAACATGGTGCTGATGTCGTCCAGAATGTGCTTGGTAGACGCCCCTGTGGGACTACATCAAGGGAAAGCCTTGATGAGATGGGCCAGTAGGTCTGCAGCCTAACACTGTGCCCCTCCCATCGTCGTGTTCACAACCTCCCAGCGGCAGGAGTTACAGTCCTCCCCTTACAGATGAGCTCAGAGGCTCGGGGACCAGGAGTTACCCAAATCAAGGTGCCTGTCAAGTGGCAGTCACCAGTAACCTCTGTAGGCCACTCTGAAATGTAGGTCCCACTGAGGCCTCCGTAGCCCAAGATGCTGCATGCAGTGACTCCTTCCAGTGCTCCCAGTCACGGTCCTCCCAGTCACGGTCCTCCCTTCCTCCCCGCTGCGCCCAGCTCACCCGTCGCCCTCCTCAGTGTGGATGCTCTTCTCAGCTGCCCTCAGCGCAGCTTCCAAGGATGAGCTGGTCTGCTCCAGTCTCTGCTGGGCCCGACCTGGACACACAGGTCCAGTGTTCTCAGGCCTCGGAGGGGGTACTGGGCGGGGGCCAAGCCGGGGAGCCAGCTTTGGGCCAGAAAATGCCAGCTGAGTACAGGCCACAGACACAGGCTTGGGAGCTGTTCCTTCAGAGACAAAAGGTTCCCATGTTGCCTGGGCTATCCCTGACCGTGCACACGGGCCCTTCCCTCTGCAGGCCTCATTTCTTACCTGCTCCAGGCACTTTGAGGAGGGCGGCAGTAGGTGCGGGAGGCTCCGTCTCCACGTTCGGCCTACCGCCCGTGGAGTGTTCCGGAGCTGGTGCCGCACAGGGCCCTGGGTGCCCAGGGGGCTGAGTTACGGAGCTGAGAGAAGGGGCTGGAGCTCCTTGAGATGGGAGGCTGCTGGGCTCAGACCGTGGGGGGTTAGAGGAAGCTGAGGGAGAGTCACAGGGGGCCTGGGCGGGCAAGGGAGCAGAGGGTCCAGGGGTATCACTGCCCACGACCCCAAAGGCCAGCAGTGCAGTCTGGAGCGGCTCTCTCTCCTTGCATCTGGGCCTGCGTTTCACAGTATCTGACTCTGTGAGGTTGAAGTCGAGGCCAGGGGGCACAGCTGTCTCCCGGGGAGGGGGACCGGCCGGCTTCGGCCGCTGCTTGATGGTCAGGTTCCCCTCCTCTGCGAATGGCAGCCCTTCCCCTGAGCTGCCCCGAGATGGGGGTGTCCCCTCAGGTCCAGGTTCTTCTTCTTCTGTGTCCGACACAGGGCCAGTCGGCGCGGAAGGACCAGGGGACTCTGAGGGGCCAGTTGGCTCGCTCAGTGTTCTCCTCCGGGGCCCCGCGGCCCCTTCCTTGGGCACTGAGGTCCCGTCTAGTGAAGGTGGCTCGGTGGAGCCAGAGACAGAACTGAGGCGCTTGGGGGGTGGGGGTGGGGGCCCTTTACGACGGGCACGGAGGGCAAAGGACTGGCTTCGGGGGGTCCCTCGAGTTGGGGTCAGGCTAGGACTCGTCCGGGCAAGGGTGCTGCGACCTGGTCTCCGTGTAAGTGTGGCGTAACTGCCCAAGGCACTGCCCACTGGCCCCTCGGCCTCCCCTTCGGCCTCCCCCTCAGCAGGGCCAGGGCGGCTCAGGCTGTGGGAGCGGCGTTTCGGCCGAGGCGGGTCTGGGGGGGCGGCAGGAGAGCCAGCCAAGTAGGAGAAGGCCCGGGGAGCACCAGGAGGTGGGGCTGGGGCTGGGCTAGAGGGTACGCTCTGTGGACACATGAAGACATAAGGGGCAGGTCCTTGGCCAGCGGGTGGAGAGCACAGCTTAGAGGGGCGCTCGGTACCCTCCGGAAGGTTCCTCTCTGGTGGGGCGCTGGGGTCACCAACACTGGGCTGTGGGACAGACTGCTCCTGTGAGTGACCAGAGCCCCGCGAGCGTGCGCCGATGCTTTCCTGGCTGGGAGAACGGGCCGGGGGAAGGGGTAGTGGCTCTGGGCCACCCCCTGCCATAGCTGCCTGGAGCTCTGGGCTCAGCTCACTGCCCTGGAAGGTTCTGAGGCGAGGGCCGGCCGCGGCTGGGCCTTCCCCGTTCTCTAGGCCTTCGATGGCCATCAGCTCTGGCCCCCTGGTCATCCTGCGCCCGCCTTCGCCTAGGGCTTCGCCGTGCAGCAGGCCCCGCCGAAGTTCTGTGAGTCGCTTCACCCCGAGCATAAGCTTCTTCTGATGCCCTGGAAGGGGAGATGGGGTCAGAGGTCAGCTGAGTCTGGACAGGCTGTGCCATTTGCTTTGGATAGACGGCTCCCTTTTCCCTTTTCTCAGGGATACTAGAGGGAAGTGGAGGCAGGGGCGGCCAGGGGGCCTCCAGGGGGTCCTCACCGAGCTTGTTCACGCCTATCTCCTGCAGCTCTTCCCAGGTGAGGTCCGCCACCAGCCCCATGGTGTCATAGCCACTGCTCACCAGCTGCTTGTGGTACTGGGGCAGCCCCAGTGCACACAGCCACTCCAGCAGGTCCACCTGGAGGGGTGCCACCATCAAACCAGGTTCGCCCCATGCCAGAAAGGAAGCATCACCCCCTCCCCCCAAAGCCACTGCCCAGGTGAGAGTCAGGGGCCCCGCCCCGGACACCTGCTCACCGGGATATAGTTGGGCAGCCATTCAGCGATGCTGAGCTGGGCAATCTCTGAGGCGATCTTCTTCCTGTGCCCAGGCTTGGTCACCCCGATGGCCGTCAGATCCTGTTGCACAGGGCACGGGCATCAGGGCCGTCCTCTGCCCGCTAGGACGTCTCCCCTCACCGGCTGCAGTACCTACCTCAGGTGTCATCCGACTGATGGTGGGCACATCATAGCCGGCCTGCAGGAAGTGGGCGGTGTAGCCCTCTAGCTGGAATTCACTTAGCCAGTTATGAATGGCCTGAGCATCCTGAGGCAGGACGTGGGATAGAGTGGGAAAGCCAGCTGAGAAAGGGACTGGCCCATTGGCCTGTCCCCTCCCTCCCCGAGAGCCAGGTCTAAGTGGATTCGAAAGCCCTCCACTTTGTACCGAGACCTGACGAGCGTCTCCCGCGAAAACCTCACCTTCCCTTCCAGCAGCTGTTCCGGTCTCACATCCTGGGTGAAGATCTCCCCAGAGCGGTAACCGGCCAGAGGGCGGTGGCTCAGGTTGTCTTCAGGGAGGGGGACAAATGGCCTCAGAAGGGGTTGGAAGAGAGAGGGATGGGCAGGGGCAAGCCCTCACCGCCACCAGCCCCGCCTGTACTGCCCAAGCTAATGCCATCCTGTTGGCCCTTCTCACCTGCTGGGGTCGGGGCATGCAGGCCTGGCAGTGCCTGGTCCTCACTGGCAGCGGACAGTGGCTGGAGACGGAGGAAGAGCTGACTCAGTGGGTTGGAAACCGGCAGGGGCGGGCCCCCAAACAGGCCCGTGTGCCTCCCTCCTACCTGAGCGTTCTCAATCAGGAGGCCGGTGCCGTGGCCGTTGGTGCCCTCAGAGCTCTGCCCGCTGCCAGCACTGCGGATGCTGCCCACGCTGCCCTCGCTGCCCACGCTATTCCTGTCACCTGCTGCGGGGTGGAGTGGGGTGGGGGTGGGGGGGCACAAGCACAAAGGTCAGAGTTGACACTGTTAACAGCTGCCTGGCAACTTGCCAGCGCCCAGTGACCCATGGTGCCTTCTGGGAAGGACGTACCTGGACTGTCTGCGCTGAGGCCCACGCGCGGGAGCTGGCCGTAGGTGAGAGCGGGCAGGGGATCATCAGCCGAGGGCTGTGACATCCGGGAGAGGCTTGGCCGCAGCACGGTGGGTGCAGAGGGGAGACGGGCCACGGGGATGCCCGCCCGCTTGCTGACCACCTCGACGATGCCCGGGGGGAAGTAGCCGACCCGATCTGTGCCCCTTTGGCTCTCATGGATGTGACCCTTCCAGCGGCCATCAGGATGCTGTTCAAGCACCTGTCATGATGGCGTGGACAGAAAGGCCAGTCACTCTCTACCAAGCAAGTGGCGTGGCTGTGTCTGTGGGAAGAGTCCAGCGGGACTGGCCCATCTCTCCTCCTCGTGGTGCATACTTCTACCCAACCCAGCCCAGTGTCCTTGTACCGCAGGGCATCAGGCAACACTCCAGCCTCGGCTCTACTGGTCGCTGGGTATGTGACCTGGCGACTCCATCTAATCAATCAATCAATCTCTCTCTCTCTCTCAATCTCTCTCTCTCTCTCTCTCTCTCTCTCTCTCTCTCTCTTTAATGTATATGAGTACACTGCTGCCATCTTCAGACACACCAGAAGAGGTCATCAGATTCCATTACAGATGGCTGTGAGCCACCATGTGGTTGCTGGGATTTGAACTCAGGACCTCTGGAAGAGCAGTCAGTGCTCTTAACCACTGAACCATCTCTCCAGCCCCTTAATTTCTCTAAGCCTCGACTTTGTCATCCCTTTTAAAAACAATGCTAATAAAAATTATGTACCTAAGCCAAGCAGTGGTGGCGCACGCCTTTAATCCCAGCACTTGGGAGGCAGAGGCAGGCGGATTTCTGAGTTCGAGGCCAGCCTGGTCTACAGAGTGAGTTCCAGGACAGCCTGGTCGACAGAGTGAGTTCCAGGACAGCCAGGGCTAAACAGAGAAACCCTGTCTTGAAAAACAAAAAACAAAAAAACAAACAAAAAAACTGTATACCTTAGAGTTGGAAATGATCATATGAAAGAGTAATATTGACACTTGTCTCAGCTTACTAACACAGTATTATGCCTAAGTAAGTCATTGCAATTGCTTGTCTTCTAAAGGAATGTCTGCGCGGGGCCCCTCACCGTGATGACATCTCCTGCCCGGACATTGAGAGCGGTGGGGTCATGAAGGTTCCAGAAATCCTTAAGCGCTCGGACCTTCAAGATCCCCGAGGCCTCTGAGAGGAGGGGATGAGCAGGTGTCAGTCATGAAACCTGACCGCCTCAGCTGACTGTCCCGCCACGCTCTGGGACCTTCCGTCAAGGCTTCCTTCTCTGGCAGCCCCTAGCCAGGTCGTCTTCCCACTCACCCCGCAGCAGCTGCTTGATCTCCCGGCTGGCCTGGGAGGTGGTGAACTGATTCACTATGTCCAGCGCCGTCTGGTTATACGTGTTCCGGATATTCACGTCCACGCCTCCCTGGGGTACATGGCAGCACACAAGAGGATATCTCAGGCATTTTGCTTGGCATTTCTCCTCGAGTCCTCCCAACCACCCAGCAGACGGTTTCAGGTCTCAGAGATGAGAGGCATGAAGTCTCAGACATCAGGTCAAGAATGAGCCAATAAGAGGCTGACTAAGCCGGAGGGGTGAGCACTCCCGGCCATACGCCCTTAGCAGCACAGAAGTGAGACCCACGAAACACCGTGGCCTTCCCTGTGGCCCTCCGTGCCCGCACCCACCTCCAGTAGCAGCCGCACCACCTCGGTTTTGCCGTAGAGCGCAGCCTCGTGGAGTGCGGTGCCCGTCTTGGTCTGACGGTTGATCTCAATACCAGCTTTCAGGAGCTGCCTGTGGAGGGCGGGGGTCGTGAGGCGGGTGGGTGGGGAAGAGTGCGCGGCTCTCAGAGAGCCCGTTCAACCCCCGCAGCTCACAACCACAGCAGCGCCAGCTCTGCTGTCTCTGCAGGTAACTGCACTCGGGCACACGTACATATCCCAACACATGTATATGTACCATTCATGTGCACATACACCCCACAGAACACGTGTGTTACTCGTGTGCACCCCCCACAGAACACATGTCACTCGTGTGCACATACTGCACACAGATCACATGTGTCACTCATGTATACCACTTGCACAACACACATGTATCACTCATGTATACATATCCCACAGAACACATGTATCACTCATGTATACATACCCCACAGAACACATGTGTCACTCACATGCACAACCCCCCATAGAACACATGTGTCACTCAGGTGCACCCCACATAGAACACATGTATCACTTATGTGCACAAACCCCCACAGAACACATGTATCACATGCACATACCCCCCCACAGAACGCATGTGTCACTCATGTGTGCACCCTCCACAGAACACATGTGTCACTCACATGCACATACCACCCACATAGAACATATCACTCATGTGCACATACCCTCCAAAGAACACTCATATGCAAAGACACTCAACACACAGAACACATGCATCACTCACATGCACATCCCCCCCTCCCCCCACCTCCCCCACCCTGCCACAGAACACATGCCTGTGCGCATTTTTGGTTTTTGTTTTTTTTTTCAAAAACAGCAAGGAGGCCCTGATGAGAATCTAACGGTCCCACAGGCTGAGGCTGAGGAAGTGGGGCGGCCCCTTGGGGTACCTGATGACTTCTCTGTGGCCATTCTTGGCAGCCAGGTGCAGGGGTGTGGTGTAGTTGGGGTCACATGGGTCCTTTGCCTCTCCCTCCAGCAGGGCCACACACAAGTGGCTGTTCAAAAGCAGCTGGGCCACCTGCAGCATGGGGCACCCAGTTAGAGCCTCCTCCGAAGACCAACCAGAATCTAGCCCCCGGCACTGGTCCCCAAGCACCCTGCGGGTCTGTGGGCCTCACCTTGAGCCGCCCAAATTCACAGGCTAGGTCTAGGGGTGTCTTCTTCAACTTGTTGACTAGGCATGGGTTAGACTGGTGCTGGAGAAGCATCTCTGACTGTGAGAGAGAGCTGTGTAAGGGAGGCCGCCGGCCAGACCCTGGCCCCCCCTGGCCCCCTGGCCCTCAGACGGGCTCGCTTACCACCTCATAATGCCCGTACTGCGCTGCCAGGTGCAGAGGGATCTGACCGTCCAGCGAGGCAGCGTTGACGGCCGCTGACGCCCGTAGCAGCAGTCTCACAGGCTCCAGCCGGCCCTGCCAGGCCGCGTAGTGGAGGGGCCGCATGCCTGACAGGAGGGAGAGGTTCTGAGAGGGGTCGTGGGGATCTAAATAGGGAATGAAGCCGCCCCTGGTGGGAGGGGGTGACGTCAGAGTTCTCACTGTGTCCACCCCAGACGATCAGGCAACCCTGGGACGGCGCTAAAAGCTCCCTTGAGCATCCTTATCTAAATAATGGGAAATCTGACTTACGTACCCTCTTAGAAGGAAGCCATTCACACTCTGAGAGAAGCAACCCAAACCCCTCTAAGTATGTTCTAACTAACAGGGGAGATTTCTGGTCACAGGGTCCTCCGTAGGGGCCCTCGGTCCCCCACCTCACGTGATGCACTGAGCTCTCTCACCATTACTGTCCTTGATGTCCACGGTGGCTTGAGCCTCCAGGAGCAGGGCTATGAGCTCCAGGCTGCCCCCCAAGGCGGCATGGTGGAGAGCAGAGAACCTGACAATGGGGGACACAACATAGGGGGTGTCAATGACTAGTCTTCCACCCCCAAACTCACTCTGGGGGCCAGCAGTGATGAGTTACTTCCCCGCCCCCCCCCCCATGCCTGCCAGCCCTGCCGTGGGAGCGCACAGTGGCCGGGCCACGGCATGAAAGGACTCAGTGTCTCGGCTGAGAGGCTCATTTGTCTAGCATCCCCCACCCGGCCTGCCCAGAGGAGGGGGCCGTGGGAGCAGCAGCCTGAGGGCTCCTACCCTCCAGGGAGAAAAGGGGCCCAGGAAGAATCTGACCCAAGGGGGGGCCCTTCTCTGACTCAGCGCTAACTCTACAGGCAGGTGGGTGGGCAGGACCCCCTCCCTCTGGCCCTACACAGGCAGGACCCAGAGCTCTAGGCAAACACACTCGGAGGACCGAATAAGAAAGAGCAGACCGTGGAGCCCCAGGGCCTTCCCCTTTCCCCCCTCGCTCCCCAGGACTCTGCTCCCTCCCCATCAGCACATACCCATCAGCGTCCTGGTAGTTGATGTTGAGCCTCTTCGTGGAGCCAAGGAGCTCTGGGGAGTCAGGGTAAAGGGGGCATCAGGGCACATGCCACCAACTGGCCTTGCCCAGACCCTCACCTGACACACTCCCACTACCCACCTCCAAGGACCCAACTGACCTTTCGGTGGACAGAAGAGCACCTGCCCCATGACCCTTTAGGGTCCTGTGCCTACGGCTGGAGGACACCCAGCACATGAAGCCAGGGCAGCAGCCGGCCCGCCTTCCCCAAAGCCCCTGCCCAGCTTGTTTATAGAGCCAAAGGGGGCGGGAAGGGGTATCGGCCTGACATGCCTTCAATAGGGCAGGCCCACGGGGTGCATGGTTAACATTCCTGCCTGAATGGGGAGAGTCACACTGTCCAATTGGGCCAAGGGGAACAGGCGTGCAAAGAAGGGCGGGGCCTTAAGTACTCAAGGGAAGAGAGAGAAGGCTGGGCTCCGAGCATCCCTGAGTTAGACCTGGTGGGCGAGGCCGGGGCCAGCCCTACCAATTTGCACAGGTCATTTAACCTAAAGGACGTCGTCTCCCCCTTGAAAACAGGCTGATCATGGGATCTACTTCCTAGAGGTTGCGAGGACAGTGTCTGTCCCTTGTGAGCGTGGAATAATGACAACAACCACTGGGCATTCCTTACATGTTGGCCACTACACTGGGGCACCATACCCAACCTCTCCGGAGATATCTGCTAAGCCCGCCTGCCAACTTGATACCCACGAGCTCTGACTGGGCTCTTCGGGCTGCATTAGAGAAGCTGTGGGCACTGTCTCCCTGGGACAGGATACGTATGGGTGAGAGCCCAGGGGCAGCCTGACCACGTTGGTCCTTGAGGTACCGGGAGAGGGGAAGCCTTGTCACAGGCCGCCCCTGCCTCCTGCTGGAACCCACCCTGCCGAGAAGGAGGGGGCCTAGCTCAGCCCAGGCTGGGCAGGGTGCCAAACATGCTGGTCCAGGCCTGCCCCCCAGGCCCTGGTGGGCCCCCAAATACCCCAGCAGCCTGGGAAAGGCACGGCCTCATTCCATCAGGGTGGGAAGCAAGGGATGGGGCAGGAGGCGACCGATTCGCACGGGGTGGAGCTGACGGACTCTACTCCTAACAGGTAAATACAGAAAAGGTGGGGCAGCGGGGGGGGGGGGTGTGGACCACTGGGAGGAAGCACAGACCTCTCAGCCTCCCCCTCATCCCCTCTGACAGTTCTTATAACACAGAACCATTTGGGAGTGGTGGGTTGGAGGGGGGAGAGGGAGGACTGGAGCAGCAGAAGCAGGAAGTGTACAGCTCAGAGGCTGTCCTGCCTTTCCCGGGCCGGGTGACCTTGGCCACCCAGGTGCCTCTCTAAGCCTCGGCGCAGACAACAAGATCCCAAGAGAAGAGAACCATTGTCCTTCAGGGAGCCTTTCCTTCACCGGGCTGTCCACTCGGGAGAGTCTGGGATGGGGCAGCTGGGTGGCTGGATGTGACAATGTGACAGGAGGAGCACAGGAACGGGGCAGGGCCAGATAGGTGGCTCTGTTCTTTCTAGAACAATAGCCGGAAAGGTGGTGGAGGAGAGGCCCAGAAACTGGGCTGGGGACCCAGGCGGGAGGGAGGGCGGAGGGTCCCAGTTCCTGGCAGTGGCTCCAGGCACTTCCGCTGTGGCATAAATGTTCTTCCCCAGCTGGGTTCTGGGGCTGGAAGGATCACCCCTGTCTCAGGCCGGAGCAAAGGATGTGAGTTCAGCTGGTCACCTCAGCCCATACATTTCCTCTGGCCAAGGAAGGAGACCTCAGAAAGAGGAGATGGGTGGGGAGGGGCGGAGGGAAGGGGGAAGGCCCACATGACGGCCCCCTCCCAGGCGCCGGCTCCTGAAGAGGGCCTGGGTGGGGGAGTGTGTGTCTGGACGTCAGGAGGCTAAAGGAAAGAAGCATCAGCTAAAGGCTCCCAGTCAGCACAGCAGGAGGAAAAGTGGGCGCTGATGCCCCTTCCGATGGTTTACTTTAGTACAGTGGTCCCTTCATTCCTCTCCGAGATCATCCACAGAGCCCCAGACTTTCTCAAAGTTTTAATCTGGGGGAAACTCTCAGCCTTTAGAACAACCCCTTGATGATTCTGATACGATCGGGGCTGGAGAGATGGCTCAGTGGTTAAGGGCACTGCCTGCTCTTCCAGAGGTCCTGAGTTCAATTCCCAGCAACCACATGGTGGCTCACAGCCATCTATAGTGGGATCTGATGCCTTCTTCTGGTGTGTCTGAAGACAGCTACAGTGACAGTATACTCACATATATAAATAAATAAATCTTAAAAAAAAATTGATTCTGATACGAACAGACCCCAGTGGAGATTACCATGGGAACGCTGAGAGTGCAAGGGTTTATTTCTCATCTGACCCGAGGGCTGGGTGACCTTAGGCACGTCACGAACCTCTGCATGTCACTTGCCTTATCTACATAATGGATCTGACAGGATGCAAGGGGTTACGGCAATGTTTCATAAACTCCAACGTTTACAAAGGTCACCCGGGACCTCGTCTTTGTCACCAGCCTCTCTGACTTCTCAGAGGACAAAGAAGAGGTTCGGTGCGGGGGATTTCATAAGAAGGCTCAGGCCTCTTATCCTGTGTCCACCTGTACGCTACATAGGTGAGTCTCCACCTTGGGCTGAGGGAAGAAAATTGATCCCTTGGAGACTCTGCCACTGGACACAGAAGACCTTTTCTGGAGCCTACGCACCTAGCTGTGAGGTTCCCGCCATCTCCTAGAAGCCAACCCCTCCTTCTACCCTCCAGTGGGCCTCACTCTCTGAGGCAGCCAGGACTGTGAGGCCAGCGGCAGTGTGACCAAGGCCCCACCGGGCAGGTGGCCAAAAGCAACAGAGGTGAGGGGGAGGAGAGTGGCTTCACACTTAGACCTTCAGGCCGTCTCCCTGCGACCAACCGACCAACCAACCGACCAACCTTCCTTCCGTTTGGCTTTCCTCACTCACTTCCCGGGGACGCCAGGACCCAGGGGCACAGCTCCACCTCATACCGAGGTCCCCGCCCTGCTGTGCAGGTGGGTGCACGCCATTAACGTCTTTCCTTTGGCACCGAGTACACTTAGGTGTGGGTGGGGATAAGATGTCTCCAAGTGGCCTGGGGGAGTAGTGTGTACAAGACCCAGGTGTGTCTTGGAGTTAAACCCCCAATGCTCCCTCCAGAGGAGACCCTCTCCTTGGGGGAACACTTTATCTCTAGAGGAGGCGGGGAAGAGCCACCTGCTGATTTAAGACCTGGGGAAGACCGGCTTTAAGGTCTGGAAGATCTCAGAGAGCTTGCCCTCAAGGGCAGAGGCCTGTGCTCCTGGGGGAGGTGTGAGAGGTCCTGTTACCACAGAGGATCCTAAGAGATGGGGCTAAGTGGCCATCCATGCCTGTCAGGGATACAGTCCTCGGGGCTGTGGAAACCTCTAGAACGTTAGCTTTGGCTACACACGCCCAAGGAACACAAGCTGATGAGCTGGGGAGAAAAGAGCTTTCATAACGGTCGGGTCGCGGTGTTGAGATTTCCCGGCAATCAGGGACACTATGCCGCCAGGGTAATGCAACTCCTGCAGCAAGTTCAAGATCTGGGGTTCTAAGCCTCACGGAACCCCAAACCAACCACCACCACTAGAAACCCAGCCACTGCTTCGGGAGAGGTTTTAGAGACATCCTCATGAAGTGCAGACATAAATCCAGTCTGTGGGTGGAGTATGGGGGAGGTCACGCACTTTCCAGACCCCACAGCTGGAAGAGCAAACACACCCGCAAAGCCACCTCCTAACAGGCCACCTCAAGGGCTAGCACACTGGTTGGCTTTGCTCTCTCTGGTCCAGAGCCTAGGACAGGCCTGACATACAATAAACAATAAAAGCAGAAGCCGAACGGGTTTCAATGCGGTCACTTTGTCGGTCAGGGCTGCGTGGCCCAGAGCTGTTAAGTGACTTGCCTGGAGACACAGAGCAAGAAGGGCCCCTTTTTCCTCCCTGGCTCTCTTATACAGAAGCACTTTTTGTCTACAACAAGCACAGTCCTTCTTCCTCAAGTCTGCAAATCAAAGTGAGCCTCCCCTGCCACCTCCCCCCCCCAACCCCCCCACAGCCTCTCTCTGTGGCCTCAGTACTTAGAGCAGGGCCTCAGCTGGACGGCCACCCCGCCAAGGACTCACTTGTTCTTGAAGCCTTCACTTTAGCTACCAGTTTCTGCACGCAGGTCACGTCTCCATTCTTGACGGCAAGGATGAGGTCCTGCTCACGACCCATTCTGACTACCGGACCTGGCTCTGGGCTTCAGAGTCCAAGATGAAGCAAGGGACAGGCCCAGTCAAGTGTCACTCCGCCATGCCTCAGTGCTCTGGAGGACTCCTGGTCCTGGGGGAACAAGTCCGGCGTCTCAGGCAATGGGCTTCCTTGTCAAGCAGAGATATAGTCCCTCAAAGTGTTCTGGGTGCTGTCACCGCAGGCAGGAAAGCCAGTCCCTGGTGGGGTGGAGGCTGTGTGGAAATCTGGCCCGAGATCAGCCTGCAGCTTCCGACAGCCGTGGAATGGGCTGGGACTGGGCCCGCCAATCTTCCTGGGTTAGTTCAGAAGCACCAATGCCCACCCAGAGAGCAGTCGGCAGTCACCTCTGGCATGAAGCAGCAGCCATGGGCAAGTCCTGGGGGGGTCTGGAAAAAGATACACATCCTCCAGTGAAAAGCTGGGCTGCAGTCAGGAACCAGGACAGAGAAGATAAGCAAGACAGGGCTTCTAGGGAGCCCCAAATCCCCCTCGATGCCCTGGGAGTCATGGAGGGAGCCTCGGCCACTCAGGGAGGGGAGGAAGTTGCTTTATTTGAGGGAAATATATCATGCAAAGGGGAGAGGGACAGCATTCAAGGAGGGAGAGGCTGGGTTGCCTATGCCCTACGGCCCTGGGCAGCACCTCAGCCCTGGGCAGGAGGGGCCCTGGCAGCAGGAGACACTGGGGTAGGCAGGGCCAGCAGCCCATTCTCCACAGCCCCAGGCTCTGACACCCACAGACAACAGGCGGGGCCAGGAGGTAGGGCCTGGGAGAGCGGCACAGGCAGATGGCAGGGGTCACTCCCGGACCAAGGACTGCAGCACAGTCCTCACTACCAGGTCCCTGGAGGGTGGACGGGGTGCTTGTGTCCCTCACTTTTTGGGGGAGATCTACCTGTGGGCTAGGATAGATCTACAGCACCTGTTGCTAACCCTTCCTCCCTGCTTCTGTGGTGGGAGGGAGCAGTTAGGTAGAGACCCGGGACAGAGAGCGTGGACAGGTTAGCCAACTACCTCCCGAGCCTGAACCCGAACCGCCAACCCGACTTCCCGCACAAAACCATAAGTCAGTTCCTCAGTGGTGGTGATTTTGTTGCCAGACGGTTGTGGCATGAGACTCGTGCAGGCCTGGGGCCCAGGTGGGGAACCACTCATTTCTCGTAAGTTCCAAGCCCAAGC
The DNA here is from genome assembly GCA_964023405.1 of Apodemus agrarius. NCBI lineage: Eukaryota > Metazoa > Chordata > Mammalia > Rodentia > Muridae > Apodemus > Apodemus agrarius. The sequence goes on from OZ030015.1 coordinate 103,436,137, forward strand.
CGGAGGGCGCTCCCCCTCAAAGCCCGCGACCCGCGCAGGGAGCGAGTGCTCCTGGCAGTGCCTGGGGTCGGCTGGCTCCCCCGCCCCTTGGAATGCCCCTCTTAGCGCCGCGCAGCTCCCCGCAGCCAAGCCCAGCTACGGCCGACCCCGGGAACAAAGCGGCAAGAGGGACCCGGAGAGTCAAGAGTCCGAGGGATAGATGGAGGAGAACGAAAAGGGGGGCTCCAGGAAGGCGGAAGGAGCAGAGAGATGGAGGAGTCCGCCGATCAGACAAGAAAAGTTAGTTTGCGTCTGCTCTCAAGGTTTCTGACCCCTGGCCCGGGCCCCCCGCAATCTCACCTCTCCCGGCCGCCCCGCCGGGGGTCCGGCTGGCTGTGCTCAGTCTCAGGCACTCTGGACTCTGGCTCCCACTGTCCCCCGCAACCCCTTTCTCCTCCTTTCCAAGGCCGGCTCGGCGCCTCCCGCAGGAAATCCCGCCCCTCCCCCGTCCCTCCCGCCGGATCGGGAGCTGGGGACCGTCCGGGCAGCACAGTTGGATTGTCAATCAGCACCCTGGTTCCCGCCCCATCTTCACTAGGCACCGCCCCCCGCCAGCCAGTCCTGATCCGAGCCACGGGTTGGATCAGCGCATGCGCGCAGGTGAAGCTGCTTGGGGGTGCAAAGTGGCGGGTTGGATGAGGCTTCGTGCTGCTGTGTCCCGTCTGGGGATCCCGAGGGAGCTGGGCTCTGGTCTAGATCAAAAGATGGGGTGTGAATGTATAGGAGAGAAAATAGGATGTTTTGGCAGTTGAACCTGAGGACCCCCACTAGGGGCGGGGATCACTTCCTCTTCGCCCCATCCTTTCCCGGGCTGCCCGCAGCGACCTTCGTCCAAGCTCAGAGACCCGTAGTTGCTGGCTGGAGTAACGGTGCCACCTAGTGGTGAGCGTCAGGGCGACCCAGGATGTCACGGCGGGGACCCCAGCCTCGAGGAGGTGCTTTCGGAGGCTGGGGTGGCGATTCAGCACCAGTGTGAGCCGGACAGCGCCTCCACCCCTGGCCTTTGAACCCTGAGTCAGAACCCCTAAGAAGGATTTTTTTTTTTTTTTTGATGGGGAGCCCACCGTGAAGAAACTCCGAAAGTCTCTGGACCACACCTCACATTCTCCCATATGGCCTCCAGTTTGCAAAGCTGCTATCTGAGGGCTCACTGCTCTCCTCTACGCATCTCTTCCCTGCTGGCGGTAGGACACAAAGACATTCAGGACTGCAGAGATGAGAGTTACGTATTTGATTATTCAAGCTACATCCAGACGCCAGGTAAAGTTTTACTAAAGAGGAGAGGAGCCCACAGAAGCGCTGGAAACAGAATAGGTGAGTTTTTTGCACATCTAGAAATCTGCACATCGAATTGGGCCCCGCGGCCCGAGGCACTCGTGTGCAGACAGGTGTTAGGACGCACACAGGACAGGTAGGAAGGCGCGAGGCTCGAGGCTGGATTTATGATCCGGAGCAGCACGAGGAGTGGAGGGCGCTAGGACCGCGCGGAATGCCGAGGTGGGCGGGGCTTCGCGGTGCGCGCGCAGCCGCAGACGGCGGCCCGATGGAGCCCGAACCCGAACCCGAACCCGCGTCTGTGGAGGTTCCCGCGGGGCGCGTGCTCAGGTGCTCCCCGGCCCGGGGGATGGCGTGGGGTGCGTGGGGCCCGAGACCGAGCGGGGTGGCCTCGGTGCTGACCACGTGTCCCCGGCTCTCCCCAGCGCCTCGGAGCTCCGCGCCGCGCGCTCGCGGTCCCAGAAGCTGCCGCAGCGGTCGCATGGCCCCAAGGACTTCCTCCCCGACGGCTCGGAGGCCCAGGCGGAGCGGCTGCGCCTGTGTCGCCAGGAGCTGTGGCAGCTGCTGGCGGAGGAGCGCGTGGAGCGCCTGTGAGAGGGGCTGGGCCGGGCCGGGCCGGGCCGGGTGGGCGGAGGCCGGGGACTGCCCGTGCAGACCGAGACGCCCCTTCCCCACTCCTCGCCAGGGGCAGCTTGGTGGCCGCCGAGTGGAGACCAGAAGAGGGCTTTGTGGAGTTGACGTCTCCTGCGGTGAGCGGCCCCCCGGGCATCTCCGCGGCTGGGGGACCCCCTTCCTCTGTCCGCTTAGCCGCTTTGTGACCCTTGGTGTGCTGCCGCACAGGGGAAGTTCTGGCAGACCATGGGCTACTCAGAGGAAGGACGGCAGCGGCTTCACCCCGAAGAGGCCTTGTACCTGCTGGAGTGTGTAAGTGGGGTCCTGGAGGCGTGCGTGGGGAAGGGACTCCGACTCAGGAATGGGAAGGATACGGCTTGGTGGACCAGGAGGAATTCAGAATTCCGTGTTCAGTGAAGTTATATGCGGACTTTGAGAACAGACAAGAAGACCCCCGGGCGGCAGGGATTCTGATCCTCTCATTGTTGGTCACGGTCATGCAGTGATGCTTAGGTGTGATGGGGGAGACAGAGAGACAGGGCCATGAAGGTGACCCTGTTTGGCTTGGCCTCTGCAGGAAGGGTGCACAGCTAAGCTCTTGGTCCACTTCCAGGGTTCGATTCAGCTCTTCTACCAAGACCTACCGCTGTCTATCCAAGAGGCCTACCAGCTGCTGCTGACGGAGGACACCTTGAGTTTCCTGCAGTATCAGGTATCAGTTGCCTCCCATTTGCCAAGTCTGTGAACACTGACAGGTACCTTAGAGCCTGCGAGCCCCAAGCCCCGAGCTAGGGCAATAGGTGGGAATCACACGGCTTATATTCTAATGGAGACTGTCAGGTTATAGTGGGGGTTTATATTGTCGGTAAATTATTAAACGACACGAGTGCCCAGAATAGGAGACAGAATTGAATGAGTGAAATCTCCTTGGAAGATGATGTTTGCTTATTTATTTTTAGTGCTGTTGGAAACACTCTGGCCCGGAGCTGTAACCCCTACCCTCTGTTTCTGTTCTGAGATAGGGACTTTCAAAATGGGTGGCCTTCAATTCACTCTGTATCCCAGGCTGGTCATGAGTTGGTGATCCTCCCGTCTCAACCTCTCCAGTAGCTGGGGTGAGGCTTGGTGAGGATAATATTTATAATGGAATGTGGTCAGAGCGGTCCCAAGGTTTGGGAGGTTTGGGGTGGTAGAGGAAATAAATGGCTTTGTGTTGCTGGTCTTTGCTGCTTTGTGGGTTCTTTTCCCCCACCCTTTATGCCCCCAGATTCATTCCTTATCACTAGATTGGAGAGAGAGACCTCTGAATGTAATTTCTCATTTCTTCTTTGAGCATTACCAACAAACTGCAACCCCTCCCCCCACCCCCAACCATCAACAACCACAACCCCACCTCTTGGGGGTCTAGCATTTACCTACCCTCTGAAAAGTTCCCAGAATTCCAAATATTACACAATTGCAAAAAAAACGATCTGCAGCTGGCAACAGCCACGCCTCTGTTAGAGCGCAAAGCAAATCACAGCTGTGTGGACGGGCCGAAGCAGCCCTAAATCCCCGCACCTGGGATTAAAAGGAAAACGTGTCATAATAGTTCTGTGTTTCTTAAGCCAAAATCGAAGAATTGACACTACAACTTGTGGTTAGAGAAACTGCTAACTTATTTTAGAAAATGGACATCTCTGCAGGCACGGTGACTTGTGTTATAATTGTAGTACTTAAAGGTAAAGAGAGAAATGCTACTTTTGAGTAGTTTGAAGCCAATCTGGTGTACATAGCTCCAGGTTAACTAGGGCTGCATAGCAAGAATCTTTCAAACAAACATACAAACAAAAAGACCATCTAAGATTTCCCCTTTCTTCTCTTAAGGTCTTCAGCCACCTGAAGAGACTGGGCTATGTGGTTCGTCGGTTCCAGCTAAGGTAAGTCCTTCCCCTGATCCCATTCACTGTGGTCCTGGGGCCTTTGGCTTGGGTGCAGCTCCCTGGGGATGAGCTAGAGGTGTTGAGTAGAGAGGCGTGTGGGGGTGAATTCCATCACTGCACTTTCGCCTGCCTTGTTGAACTGGAACCCAGCTCAGCTACTGCCCAGGTCCCCTCGGCTCACTGTGAGCACTGAGGCAGAGACCCGCAGTAGCCATCATGTGCACGCAGACGTGCAGCTCGGTTTGGACTGGGTGAGGAGGTCACAGTTGAGGGAGGTGGTTTCACATTTCTCGTGCTGGGCTGGCTCTCCCCCTCTCACCTCAGTGGTCCAGCTTTGCTGAATGACACAGCCACTTCAGACTTAGAGACTGGTGTAGCCTATGCAGTTACAGGGTGTGCCCCCAAAGCTCTAAAACACCGTGACATTCAGTCCCTGAGGGTAGGACCTGCCCTAGGGAAGCAAGCAAGGCTGTGTATAGACGTTCCTCCTGAGGGTACGCTACGCCGTCACTCAGCTACGCCGTCACTCAGCGGCATTGTTGAGCGCCAGGCCCTGACCTCACGGCTGAGGAAGACCAGACCTAAATCGCACCCTTTACCCACCTTTTATGTAGAAAGGAACACCCACAAAATAGCATGCAAAATTGACAGTGGGAAAGCTTCAGCTGTGGAAACCTACCTACATAAACTTGTTTCTCCCTCCCCTACTTTTTTTTTTTAATATTTATCTATCTCAAAAAAATGTATTTATTTTATGTATGTGAGTACACTATAACTGTCCCATTACAGATCCCATTACAGATAGTTGTGAGCCACCATGGGATTGCTGGGAATTGAACTCCGGACCTCTGGAAGAGCAGTCTGTGCCCTTAACTACTGAGCCATCCCTCCAGCCCAGTTTCTCCCTTAACATAGTGCCACCACATAGAGCTTGATGTAATAAAAAGATGTACTGTGCTGTCCGGTGGGTGAGGCCCTGTAACAACAGGACTGAGTCTCACTTCCTAGTTTTAGTTGATTTGGATATAAGGTGAATAGACGCTTGTGTCTGTTCTACACCTGGACCCTGCAGCACTGGGAGTCATAAAAATTCATAATGGTGGGGAGGGGACTCAGTCCTGTCACTGCAAGCACCAAGGACCCACCCGGTTCAGTCCCTCAGAGGCCATGAGTTATCTTTGTACTCCCAGCACTGGGAAGGCAGAGTCAGCCAGCCCAGCCTAATCAGTGAGCTGCAAGCCAAGTAGAGACCCTGTCTCAAAAAACCAGACAGACAGGCAGGCAGTGGTGGTGCACGCCTGTAATCCCAGCACTCAGGAGGCAGAGGCAGGCAGATTTCTGAGTTCGAGGCCAGCCTGGCCTACAGAGTGAGTTCCAGGACAGCCAGGGCTATACAGAGAAACCCTGTCTCAGGAAAAAAAAACAAACAAGATAGACAGCTCCCCAGGGCTATTACCCAAGGCTGGCTCAGGCGTGCTCCCTCTCCGTCACATCCCCCTCCCCTACCTCACAGCAGGGAAGAATGCTCTAGGGGAAGGGCAAGGGGCTGAGACCACACATATCACTGAGCGGGGAGAAAAGACTTCAAAGCAGTGTGTTAGCACAGTGTCAGCCTTTCCAGGGAGAAGGAAAAACATGCAGAGACACAGTCGTAGTAAGTGTGTGCAAGGAATAAAAGGTTAGTGGGAGTAGTGCACGTACCTTTAATCGCAGCATCTGAGAGGCAGAGGTGGACCTTTTCTGTGAAAGGCCTTCCTGGTTCCAGGACAGCCAGAGCTACATAGTGAGACCTTCTCTCCAAAAAAAAGGTCAAAAAATAAATAAATAAAAGTGCTACCTGTGGAAACCCAAGTGGTTCTATTTTTATTTTCCTCCTCCTCCTCCTCCTCCTCTTCTTTTTTCTCTTCTCTCTCCCTCCTTCTCCTCCTCCTTGTTTTCCTCTTCCTCCTCTTTTTTGGTTTTTTGAGACAGGGTTTCTCAGTCTCAAAACCTGCTCTACCTCCCAAGTGCTGGGATTACAGGCATGTGCCACCACCGCCTGCCTCAAGGTGTTTATTTTCATCTTTGCTTTTTGTGTATTTTCCAAGTTTTTCTTCCTTTTTTTTGTTTTGTTTTGTTTTGTTTTGTTTTTTTCAAGACAGGGTTTCTCTGTGTAGCTCCGGCTGTCCTGGAACTTACTCTGTAGACCAGGCTGGCCTCGAACTCTGAAATCCGCCTGCCTCTTCCAAGTTTTTCTTAGCAATGATTAATAATTTGTTTTCTGGGGTGCCTGGGATGGCAGCCAGGGCCTTGCAGCTCCTAGGCAAAAGCTCCCCCTGTGAGCTGTACCCTAGCCTTATTAATCAGGTGTCGCCAGCTCTTTAGGAGCTTCTGGTGAGAAATACTATTTGCTCTGGGACCTGAGCAACGGTGCTTGTCTAGGCCCTTGTGGCTGTTCCCAGGTACCCTTCCTTCTGGTATGCCCCTGCCTCTGACCTTTGCCTCATCCTCCCGGCCAAGCCCTCCCAGATCCCATCTGTGGCAGCGGCAGCCTGAGAATGGACCGGTTGCCCGCCTCCCCTTCTTACCCACAGCTCTGTCGTGTCACCGTATGAGCGGCAGCTTAACCTGGATGGCTGTGCCCAGTGCTTGAAGGACGGGTCTGGCAAGAGGAAGCGGAGTCCCAGCTGTCGGTAATTCTGCTCCTGCCATCCCCACGGGCTGAAGAAGGGCCTGAGGTGCTCCCCACATAGGCCTGAGGAGATAGCAGAGAGCATACCTCAATTCCAGTGGAACGTACTGTCTTGGGGACACTAACACGGGGCAAACATGCTGCTTTTCCTCCCATGTCTCTAAGGTCTGTTAATAAGAAGCTCAAGGCCCTGCCCTCCCTGCCGCCCGGCAGCCTGGCAGTCACCAGCCCACCTGCCTGTGACCAGAGGAGCCCATGCCCAGAGGAGAAGCCTCAGGACTTGAGCCCCGAGCAGGGCTCAGAGCTCCCCCTGCAGTTTCTGGGGTCCTCAGAGCCTTGCTCTGATCTGGCCAGGGAAAATGTGGGGTGTGGCCAGGAGAGTGACAAGATCTCCATGGAGAATGGAGCCGAGGGGACCCCCAAGTGGACCCCTAAGCTACGCTGGAACTTTGAGCAGATCTCATTCCCCAACATGGCTTCAGATAGTCGCCACACCCTCCTGCCTGCTCCAGACCCAGAGCTGCTCCCTGCCAATGTCATAGGGAGAGGGACTGATGCTGAGTCCTGGTGCCAAAAGCTGAACCAGCGGAGGGAGAAGCTTTCCCGCAGAGACCGGGAACAGCAAGCAGAGGCCCTGCAGTTCCGGGAAGGTGTTAACTCGGATCCCGAGGTGCAGGGCTGCTCCAGCTGGCGGGAGTACAAGGAGCTGCTGCAGAGGCGACAGACGCAGAAGAGCCTGCCCCGGCCCCCACACCTGTGGGGCCAGGCCGTTACCCCCTTGCTCAACCCTGATAAAGCTGATTCTCCAGGTATCCCCTCACCCTGAGCTACACCTCATAGGCTGCTGGGGGCAGAGAGAGACTTTTGGAAGTGGATGGTTAGAAGAGGGCTAGCTAAGGCCTGAGGTGTGGGAGAAGGCCGTGCAGTGGGTGGGACCTACACAGGCTGTACTGTAGGTGGTGGCAGTAGCCACCGGGGACAGTTTCCTGATGGTCGGTCATTGCCCAGTGACACTCATGGGGGATGAAAGTTGTGCCTGCATCCTTAAGACCACACCCAAGATTGCTGGATGGTTTTGCCCACGGCCAGTTATGGGCCTCCCCTCTTCCACAGCCTGTTAGCTGAAACATGCAGATACCACAGTGAGAAGTTCTAACCAAACAATAGGAAAGCTCACTGTCTGCTCTTGGTTATAAACACGTGGAACTAAGTCTGTGGCCTGAGCTAAGGGTAGCGACAGACGCAGAGCTCTGTAAGGCATCATGGGAACATGGTAGATTGTAGGTTAGTTGAGTAGAGTTACCAGATAAGTATGTTCTAAGTACTGCCTCTGTGCGGAACATAACTTACACCAAACACATTCTGGTAGATCTGGCGATCCTAACCTGGGTAGCAGGTCTGTCAGTATCACGGGAGTGTGTAGAAGGCTGACTCCCTTCCTCAACATCTTGTAGCCGCGGTCCTGCAACATATCTCTGTACTGCAGACAACACACCTTGCCGACGGAGGTTACCGGTGAGTCTCAGCCCTGCTCACTGTCTCCATGACACTGGCTGCCGGGTGGAGCAGCATCGGGGATTTGATTCCTGGAGCTGGGTGTGAGTCGGGATCCCCCGGGGTTCCTCTACCTACATACTTAGCTCCCAGTGACAGGGGAAAGGGAGGAATGACAAGATGGTGGCTATGTCCCCTGTGACGCTGCTTTGTGGGGTTATTAGCAGGAGACGGTTCAGTGTAGAGGGAGATGGGAGAGGAGAGGCCTCGTCTAAGTTTCTTCCTTGGCTTACAGGCTGCTGGAGAAGTCTGGAGGCTTGGAGATCAGCTTCGATGTTTACCAGGCTGACGCCGTGGCTACGTTCCGAAAAAACAACCCTGGCAGGCCCTATGTGCGAATGTGCATTAGTGGGTATGAAGATTGAGCAGAGCCTCCGGCTGCTGCCAGCCCATCCCTTGACCCCCCCACCCCACCCCCGTTTGCCAGTCCCTGAGAAGAATCTGCGGTCCAGAGGGGTTAAGTGCCCCTATCTAGGGCCATATGGCTGGATGGTGCCATGGGACCCGAAGATTCCCCATCCCTGGCTCCATGTTACTGGCGTTTTGGGGTAGACCTTCTCCTCTCCCACCTCAGTCCTGAGCTCGCTCAGCAGAAAGGAATGATTTGGAGGGACTTACTGGCTAAGAGTGGTGGGAACCCACACCTGCCTTCCCTCTACTCTGGGCTCTCCTGAAGCACTTGTCAAAGCCATGGTGTCTGCAGAAAGCAGAGCCAGAGGCCAGTATCCTTGTATCCCTAACTTCTGTCTTACGGCCTTCCTGCCCGAAGGCCATGGGTGGGCTGTGACTAGGTCTCAGTCTAATCTTTATTCCCACAGGTTTGATGAACCCGTCCCAGACCTCTGCAGCCTCAAGAGGTTGACCTACCAGAGTGGGGACGTCCCCCTGATCTTTGCTCTGGTGGATCACGGTGACATCTCCTTCTACAGCTTCAGAGACTTCACACTGCCCAGGGATCTAGGACACTGACTACAGCTCTGGGGATGGCTCTCCCTGGGGGACTCGGACTGCTCTCAGGGACCGTGCCAACCGTCTCTCACAGGGCTCACCTGGAACTGTCCAGGCTGTTGGGGTCTGTGGTCCTAGGTGTCTTCTGTTTGTAGGGACGTGCACGCCCTCTTGCCTGGCTATTGTGCTTTCAAGCCACTGCCTGGAAGTGCTGCCCCCTTGGAACTCAGGACTTGTTTGCAGAGGCCCAGGAATTGGGTTAGAAGAGAGGACTCTGTGCCTTTATTCAAGGGGGTGCCTGCTTCGTGCCATAAAGCCAAAGCCATTAAAAAAAAATATTTTCTGCTGTGATTGAATATACTTCCTGGACTGCCCCTTCCCTTCATTCCTGACGGGCATTCTTGGGGAGGAGAACCCTGGTGGACCAGGGGATAGCATGGCCAGGACTTGGAACATGGGGTTGATGGGCTTCTGAAGAATACCAATGAGACAAGCGTCCAATCCATTGGTCCTGCCCTGAGGACCAACAGCTGGGTGGTGGAAGGAGGGTGGCTGAGAGGCCTGAATCGGTTAGCTGGTACCCGAGTTGCACTGAGGGTCACCCACAGTTACGTTAGTCCCCAGCTTGTTACACTAAGACCCTCCTCCCCAGCTTGAGCTAAAAACTAGCTTGGCCATAGGAGCTGACGCCACCCTGAACCGCAGGCTCCAGCGGCCCCTCTAAGACAGAAGTCAGGGGGCTTTGAGAAGTGGTTGGGGGTTCGCCATTACGTCTTCATTCCCATACCACTCTACTTGTGGGTCTGAAACCTGAATCTGCCGGTCATTGTATTTGGATGGAAAGCTCTCTTGAGAATCCCACCTCGCTGTGCCCTTCACTACACAGCCGCGGGAGGGAAGTGGAGCCTTGCCCCCACGCTCTCTCGCTTCGCTATTGTGCTTTCAAGTCCACCACCTGCACGGAGTTCGTGTCCACCCTGGAAAGTACCCAGGGACTATTTCCTCTTTCCGAAGGCGGTGGGACACCTAGAGCAGTGAGCAGTCCTGTGACCAGGTGCGCACAGGTGAAGGCGGGGTCCAGCACGCTGCGCTAGGTGCGGCTTCTCACCGCTGCCCCGCCCCACGCTACTGGGGCCCCGATTGGCTGGAGCGCGGACCCCGCCCTCGAGGGCTCCCAGGATGCGCTCCCGCCCCGTCGGCTCAGCCTAGGGGGCGGGGGCGGGGCGGGGCGAGGGCTCGGCAGGCTCGCCCTGTATGTAAATCGCGGCGGCTCCGCCTCCCTCCGGTCGCTGCGCCGGAGGTGAGCAGGAAGCAGACGGCCGCCCTGTAGCCCGTGGGCCGGAGCAGGGAACCGGAGTGGTGGGTGACGGCCGCTGAGGGACGCCGAGGCCTCGGGCAGGGCCCGGCCCGCGATTGCAGGTGAGCCCACCTGGCTTTACAGGACCTTTTTGGGTGCGGACCACTAGGGGCGGCGCGGCTCGCGAGGATCCGAGTTCCCTGGGTTTCCCAGGCGGGTCGGAGAGGGGCAGCGCCCAGGTCTGCCCTGCTCGCCCAGATCTCCGACGTTTGGCTCGTCCCAGAGAAAGACACCTGTAGAAAGTGGCGCTGAGAACTTGTCTTTTCCTGTTCCGCCCCCCGGATTACCAAACTTGGGACTCGGGTTTGCACAATCGTGTTGGCTTTCGGGAGCAGGGAACAGGTGTCTTGCGTGGCTGGGTGCGGGGAACACAGTGAGCAGAGACACCGTTCCCGGACCCTTGCGCGAGGAGCCTCGACGCAGAGCCGGGCGACCCGGCTTCCTGTGACCCGGCGTCGCCAGCGGCGTCTGGAGCGCGTTACCTTGGCGGCTTAGCTCTTACCTCTGCCATCTGGGCGCTCTCCCTGCCCGCCCTTGCGCCTCCTAATCCTCCGACTCAGGAAGTCCGCGGGTGGGACTAGGTTCTCTCGTAGAAAGAGGGGCCTTTATATTCCCGGAGCGGCTTTGGACACCTTTAGGCGATGGTATTGAGACCCAGTCTGTTTTGCACGCCGATGGGTGGGGGTTACACTGTGGAACTTGGCAAAGAGTGGAAAATTCTTGCCAAAGAAAGTGTGCTGTGCTTTTGCTTGGTTTGGGGGAGTTGGTGGGCACACTGGGCCTTAGTTGGGAGAAGTGGCCATAACTGGGGTAACCGCGCTGTACCTCTTAGAGGGGTTTCACCTGAAACAGGTGAACTTCCGGTAAGGAGGGCGGGGCTTAGATACCGAGTCCTTTCCCACAGGGACTCTTATGTCGATGTAGCCTCTAGAGACCCTGCGTTAAAGTCCATTCTGAGCTAGATGTGTCAGGGTAACAAGGGAATGTTTGTGGGAAGAACCGAGCTGTGCTGTGGCAAGTTAGAGTGACTTTGGGAGATCTCCTGGGTCTATGTGTGTCAGTGCACAGGCCTGCAGGAGCAGGATGGAGGAAAAGGTGTCTCAACAAATGAGTCAGGTAATTCTTTTCTCTTTAAATATTCATTTGTTTCTGTATGTATTTATATATTTATTGGTTGATTGATTCATTCAGACAGGGTTTCTCTGTGTAGCCCTGGATGTCCTGGAACTCACTCAGTAGACCAGGCTGGTCTTGAACTCACAGAGATCCACCTAGCCTCTGCCTCCCAAGTGCTGGGATCAGAGGTGTACTAAACTGCTGCGCCTCCCCACCCCCACCCCCACCCCGACGACACCCAGCTCAGGTAGTTTTTCTTGAGTCATCTGTATACAGTCTGTTTGACAGCACTCAAACCAAGCTCTTTCTGTTCTCTGATCGGCTTCCCTGGACCAGTTCCCTGGAAAGCATTTCCAGGTCCTTAGGATCTCTACTCTTCCTTGAGGCAATGGCGGCTCCTCTCCAGTGACAGATTAGTATAGTTTTAATCACATTAAAAGATTTAGTCTCAGCAGGGCAATGATGGCATAGGCCTCTAATCTCAACACTCAGGAGGCAGAGGCAGGCGGATCTCTGAGTTCGTGGCCAATCTGGTCTACAGAATGAGTTCCAGGACAGCCAATGCTACACAGACAGACCCTGTGTCAAAAAAAAAAAAAAAAAATTGTCTCTTATTACATTTAAATTTTATTTTTTTATGTGTGCATGGGTATGTGTGTGTGAAGGTACATGTTACGGTGTGTGTGTGTGTGTGTGTGTGTGTGTGTGTGTGTGTTTGTCCTCTAGGCCACAGGACAATTCTACCATGCTGGCCCCGAGGCTGGGCCATCAGGCTTGCTGCCAGGTGCCCTTACCTGTGGAACCATCTTGCCAGCCATGAAATAACCTCCAACAAACAACAGTATCAGAAAAATAAATAAATAAAAGGAAGTCTCGAAACATCCCTGTTCATTAAGACATGGAAACTTGGCCTGTGGGCCACACCTGCAATCCCAGCACTCCTGAGACTGAGGCAGGAGGATGTCCACAAACTGGGGGGTCCAAACAGGCTTCCAAGACAAGCCTCTTGATCTTGTTTTATTTAAATTCCTGTGTGTGTGTGTGTGTGTGTGTGTGTGTGAGAGAGAGAGAGAGAGAGAGAGAGAGAGAGAGAGAGAATATGCCACATGTGTGCAGGTGCCTCCAGAGACCAGACAAAGGCCTCAGAGCCACGGGCACTTTATGTGGTGTGGGTGCTGGGGATGGAACTTGAGCCTTTTTAAAAAGTTACAAATGGTTCTAACTGTTGAGCCATCTCCCCAGCCCCAAGACCTTTTTCAAAAACAAGAGGGAATGGAAATCTATGGTTGTAAACACAAATGCATTCAGAAAGCGGGAGGCAAGGCGGGAAGACTCCCCTGCCTGCGTCTCTCCTTCACACAGCACCTCAGCCCAGGCCTCAGAAGGCTGTGGATCCTACCTTAGAGCTCTTGCTCAATAGCCCGAGGCCTGTCACTCAGCCACACGGGGCCTGGGTTTCCCGGAGTTGTTGAGAAAATGAAGTCTTGAGCTCAGATGACCTAGTGCATAGCAGGCATCCTCAATGCAGGATTTGCTAATTTTCCTAGAAGCAAGAGAAGGGCCTGATTAGCCCCATGTAGGCTTTTGGGTAGACACCTGGCCAGCTGAGGGAATTTACAAAATCAGCATTGTCAGAGCCGGGCGGTGGTGGCGCACGCCTGTAATCCCAGCACTTGGGAGGCAGAGGCAGGCGGATTTCTGAGTTCGAGGCCAGCCTGGTCTACAAAGAGAGTTCAGGACAGCCAGGGCTACACAGAGAAACCCTGTCTCGAAAAACCAACCAACCAAACAAACAAACAAAATCAGCGTTGTCATGATTTTGTGGCCTTTTGAGTCACTGGAGCTGAAGACCAGAATTTTATCATGAAGCCATGCAGGGGACGGGCGGCGGGGACGGAAGGGGTATGACCTCTTCTAGTCTTAACGTCCTTTCCCCTGACACTTGAAAATTCACTTATTCTTTGGGAAAGCCGGGGTTAAGGGCTGAGACACTGTGTGTGTGTGTGTGTGTGTGTCTGTCTGTCTCTGTCTGTCTGTGTGTGTCTTCTGTTTCTGCTCTCCACCCAGGCTTACTGCATCTACTCTACACCCTGTCTAGGGGCAGGGAAGGGCAGGGGAGTGAGACACTGCTCTGCTGCTCTGCCCATCCTCAAACAAGCCCAGTCACACTCGGAGGTCTCTCCCCTACCTCCCCACTCCTGCCTGCCCTGGGAGGAAGGGGGTATGGTAGAAAGTTTGGAGTCTTTGCCTTCGGCTGGTAGCCACTTGGTATCCTGGATAGGAATCCGAGTAGGTCTGACGGACAGACCTCTGGGACCTTATGGGGAGCCTTAGCTTCCTAGTTTTCTAAGACAAGTAGGAACAGCTGTTGAAACTCCTGAGTTGTGTACCACGGGAGGCTGGAGAGACTGCCTCTGCCTCTGCCCCTACCCCTACCCCTGCCTCTGCCTCTGCCTCTCTGCCCCTGCCCCTACCTCTGCCTCTGCCCCTGCCCCTGCCTCTGCCCCTGCCTCTGCCCCTGCCCCTGCCCCTGCCCCTGCCTCTGCCTCTATGCTCCTGCCCCTGCCCCTGCCTCTGCCCCTGCCAGGTGGCTCCTCAGAGCAGCACTGCAGCTCGCCCTGCTCTGGCCCTGGGAGGCCCCCTTATCTCCCTCGCTGATACTGCTCTCTGTCTCCTCCTGAGCCTGGGCATGCCAGGTCTGCTTGGCAACTTTTGTTTTCCTCGGCCCAGGTACCGTTTAGGCAGGGGATAGGAGAGGACATGGGCGTTACCCATCAGCCACCTGTACTACCTGCCCTCCCCAGTCTTCGCTCTGTAGCCGTGCCGGGCTTTCTTTGAGATGGCTTTCTCCGACTGCCCTGCCTCAGAGAAAACTGGTCCTTTGAAGAGTCACTTGCCCTTCCCAGGAACCACGAAGAATTCTTGAGCTAGGAGAGGCTCCTTTGGGCGTGGGGACGGGGGAAGCCAAGAGGTACCTGACTCTACCCTTTAGGAATTCAGCAAGAGACTGGAGTCCTCTCTTAAGGGACTTGGCTTGGGATTCTCAGGGTAAATAGTATTAATATTTAATAATATTATTCTGGGATCTTGTCAAGGAGTTGGATATCCCGAAGCCACAGTCTGTGACAGGGCCTGCAGAGTTACCTCAGAGGATGTTGCATGTGACGTCTGAGTGGCCTTTGCCTGAGTCTTGAGAGCAGGACAGGAGCATTCTCTTAGGACCCTGTAGATTCCATCTCAGCATCTTTAAGGTCAGTGACTAGAGAAGACCTTGCCTAGCTAATCCCTGGACTGCCCATCTGTTTCGTCTGTTTAATCATTGATTTAACAGAAGGTTCTCAACGTGTCTTGATCCTGGGCACTGCAGGTGGCCTTAAAGCAAGGTCTGTGTGGTGGCATTTCCTTCCTTTCAAAAAGGTAGGAGATCCTGAGTAACAGGAAGTAAACACAGCTAATAACGCACTAGCAGATGACACCTGTGGTTGGGTCGGGACGTGCTGTCCGTCCTGGGGTAGACCTGGATGTCGCTTCACGAGGTTATTTTCCAAGAGGGGGACGGTCGAGCTAAAGAAAGACAATTCTGAGTAACATTGGAGTGCCTCAACGTGTGGCCCTGGGGATACACCTGGGTGAGACTGGCATGGTCCCCTCTTCCTGTCACTAGCCGCTGGGGACAACTCTTCGTGTTGAAGGGCTGGTCGGAGGCCCTAGGGTGAGGTTGGCCCGGGGCTAGGTAACCCGGCCAAGCTGCCTGTGTGTTTCTGGTGCACGTCACCACCTTTCTGGGGAGCCTGGCTTTAGATGGCAGAAGAGGGTGACGTGGATATCTAGGAGATTTTGTGTTTAGTCGTCCCACGCATCCGGGGCACTGGCTCGAATACTCAGAGTAGCTAAACATGAGAAGATGATTCTAGAGTCAGACGCATTGGGACTCGGGCTTCTACTGTTTGGGGCTTGAATCAGTAGTATGTCAGTAATTGCAGCAACCAAAGGAACGGGAGGGGCGGGGCTTAGTAGCCGCTAGCAGTAGCTAGCTCTCTCCCCTTTTGATCTGACATCAGCCACCCTACTCTGTCCCGTGAGCTTCTAGGTCCCGTCTACGTGAAAAGTATTCTTTATTTGGGGTTTGCTGATCAGTCAGACCTGCCATGGACATCTGAGTTGGCACAGACAGACTATAGCAGCTGCTGCGGTATCTTGGGGCCCTGCCCTGCCGCCCTAGCTGTAGGAGGTGCAGGGGTGGTCTCACATCCGCCACTCAGGAGGCTAAAGCCACACCACCTCTGGCCTCACACAGGATGTTGGGGGGGGGGTGCGAGTCGCTAGATCAGTGACATGTTGTGGGAAGCCCAAGCACAGGTGAGGAGAGCTTGGATCCCACAGTTGTGCCCCTAGAGAGCAGGAGAGTTACTGGGCTTGGTTCCAGCACCTCCCGTCCCTTAGGCCAACCAGCAGTGTGAGGACCTCCCAGCAGATCGGCTAACTGCCTGAGCTATTTAAGGCCTTTCTTCTAGAGGACTGTCCTGTCCACAGCTCCAGGACAGATGGGCCCAGCTTGGCCACACCTTGTTTGCATGGGGACAGATTAGCCCAGGCACCCCATCAGAGCTGATTAACCTGGAGATCTCCATGTCCTCCTACCCAGGCATGGTCAGACCTGCCACCTGAGACAGGGGCCACCCTGTGCAGTTGTTCTCTGCCCACGTTCACTGCTCCCTGTTAGGAGGGACGTGTGGGAAGGCCTCTGTGTGTGTGTGTGTGGGGGGGGTCTTTCTAAGTCTTTTTTTTTTTTTTCAGGCAGGTGTCAAGGGGTGGATTAGACCTATCTTGGGCCCAGTAGTGTTCTACTGACAGGGGAATTATGGGGGCTGATAGTGGTGAGTAAAGGAAGTTGCCAGATCACTACCCACAGGTAGCTCTCAGGCCGGTTCCACACACGAAGCACAGATCTGTGTGGAAAATGGTCAGCCGAGCTCCAGTGAGCTACACGGAGTCCTGACTGTCTGCCCCGGCGGGATCAGAACCGGGAGATGGCTCACTCACGGGCTGGGCTGGTTTTGGATGGAGGGTGTGACCAGCAAGGATGGAGACTGAGACTGGGCCATCTTTAGAAGCTGGGGTGGAGAAGCCATTTCCCTACAGAAGCCCAGTCACAAATAGCCTCGCGGTGACCCAAGTGACTGCCGCAGCTCCTTCTTGGCGTCTGATGTGTAGGGGTTTGAGGGCTCCGTGACCCCCAGGGAGCTCCTCAACTCTCCTCTTTGCTGGTTCTTAGTACCTGTTTCACCCCAGCTGACTACTGAGCGCTTCCAGCTTTGGCACGGATATCGGGTCTATAATGCGGTGTCCGTCTACTTTTGACTAAGGTCAGCGTGGCTGGACAGGATAGACAGGAATCCTGTGTCCAAAGAGCAATTCCACCAAGAAGATGGAGACAGCCCTCCCCCACCCCATCACACTGGGGGGCAGGGGGAGGGGGAGCATCTCTTCCCTTTCCATCCTGTGTACCCTGCAGATAAACCAAACGCTAATGCTATAACCCTTTCGAGGTGATTTCCAGTGTATTCTACCTGGCTTCAAAACCCTGTACGCTACTTTCTCACTAAGTAGACTTCTGTTCTGTTCACATCAAGCCTTCTGTCGCAGGCCTGAGCCCCCTTCGCTGATTCCTTGTCACTGGTCATTTAAGGTTGCTTCTTCGTCTCCTGATAGCTTACTAATGCTAGAGATGGACAGGTGGCCCAGCCGTGTGGTTCTAAGTAACATTTATTTTATTAATTTTTAGGTGACGGTGCATGCTCATGCGTGCGAGCGGGTACACACGTGTGTGTGCACGTGTTTGTGGTAGGGCGGACAGGTCTTCAGGCGTCATTCCTCAGGTTCCTGGCCACCTTGTGTTTTTTGAGACCGGAACTCACCATCCCTTAGACTGTGCAGTGAGCCCAAGGAGCCTCCTCTCAGCTCAGCTGAGATGGCAGGGCCACACCTCCACACCAGCTCTTTTAACCTGGGCTTTGGACGTCAAGCTCCAGTCCTCACGCTTGCAAGATAACCCCTCGCCTAAAATATGATGATCATTTTAAGCATTTCCGATCAAGGATGGGCTCAAGTGAAGAAGGCTTTTTTTTTTTTTTTTTTTTTTTAGACAGGGTTTCTCTGTATAGCCCTGGCTGTCCTGGAACGCACTCTGTAGACCAGGCTGTCCTCGAACTCAGAAATCCCCCTGCCTCTGCCTCCCAAGTGCTGGGATTACAGGTGTGCGCCAACACCGCCCGGCTAAGAAGGCTTTTTTGAATCTTGTTGCTAGAGGGTCAGGAAGATGCTTCAGACAGAGCGGTGGCAGCCAGAGCCAGTAAAGGGCCGAAGAGAAGAGGGGCTGCGTGTGGTGGACCCACGGGGCGGTCTTCCCTGAGGACCTGCCTCTGGCTGTCCTTTTCATCTTTCAGGCTTGTGTCTGAGCTATGCAGTGATTTTCAAGTCTCCACGATCTCAGCCTGGACTTGCCCCAGTGCTCCTGGAATGTGTTCCTTATCCTGACCCAAGGCACCATGTCCTGCCTCTTCTACCTGCCTGACCCTTAGTTCTGCCCCATACCTTATGTGGCCAATAATGCCTGTCACCGAGGTCCTGAGTAAGGGATATGAGGAGAAAGTAGCAGGGAGGGGACAGATTTAGACTGGGGTGCGGGAGCATTTGAGCTGTGGAGTTGTGTGGGGGTATCCTAGGCAGTGTCCTGGGTAGAGTACGGTGAACGCATAATGAATGCAAAAAGGCTGACCAGTGACACTCAGCGAGTGCCCCCCCCCAACCCCAGCCCCTGGGCCCCTGGTCAGCATCTTGCTGGGTTTTCTCCTTCCCACTCCATTCCCCCTCTTTCCAGAGGGCATCTCTCCTGGCCTGTCTGCCTCAGGCGCCCTTGGGGGCTGTAGGTTTGCCCCCATAGCTCTCTATTTCCCAGCCGTAGGCTAGGCAGGATGCGCCCCATATCAGACTTCACCGCCCCTGCCTGACTTCCAAGCTCCTCTGAGCTTGCTTATCTGGGTGGATGGCCTGGGGTGGGGGAAGGGGCTTCCTGAACTGAGCCTAGCCAGGCCCGAACCCATCCTCCTCCTCTGAGAAGGGCGTGGCATATTTCCATGCCTTGCCTTGGGGCAGTTACACTGGCCCCAAGCCTGTTCTACCTCTCTACCTTGGTCCCAGCTCTTAGGTGGCTCTTCTGTCTCCCTGGGCAACGGGGTCTCGAGGGCTGAGCAGCAGGGCCCCTGCAAGGTCGCTGAGCCTTAGCTAGCTCTTAGGAACACTCTGAAAGCAGTGTTGACCAGGCATCTGGTCCCAAAGTGCTTGCTTAGCGTTGAGCTCATGGCCCGTGGGAGTATGTGCGCGTGCCCCTGCCTTTTAACTGCAGCCGTATAATTAGGCCCCCCTGTAACAGCCATTCCTCATCGACGCCTTTATAAGCCCCTCGTTTCCGGCGTTAGTCATACTCGGGGTCAGATCTGAGTTCTGCCGCTTCCTATGCACTGGTGACCTTGGGTACGACGCTTAGTGTGTGGCCTGGTTTCCTCTGTCAGGTAGGTGTTCTGCTTAGCCTCTCAAGTGGCTTCTGCCCGAGCTGATGTGTAGAGTTTACCCAGAGCTCACAGACAACAGAGGGCAGAGGTAGTCAGGACCCGGTACCCACATGTTCCTGAGGCTCTCTGGAGGAGGGTTCGCCCTCAGTGATTTGATGTTTCTATAGCGAGCACAGACAACTTGAACAAGAATTAAAGTCATCAGCAGGTACATTCAGGGGTCTGGAGTGGGGCCTGGTCAGCAGCAGGCGCTCAGAGGGGCACTTGGGTAGGTGGCCTGCACTGACTTGTGCCATTCTGACCACGTGGGGCATGTCCCCTCTCTCCTGCCACTCACCACCTTGCTGTGTCACTTTGAGCTCCCGTGGGGTCCTTAGCAGGCCCTGGTCCCTTCTTGTCCCTTCTCTGGAGTTTGCTGGTCTCTTTCCTTTCCCAGGGAGTCATTCCCAGCTTCCTGTGCCTTCTGACCCAGTGACCTCGCTGGGGAGGGGCGAGCCTGCACCCCAGGAGCGGGAGCTGCTGATTTACGAGCTTGCGCCACCCTCCCCCACAGCTGGAATGTCCAGCTAGCCAGCTCAGCTGTCTGTTCCGAGGCAGAGATGGCCGAGGTCTGGGGCCTGTTTTCACTCCAGTCCGGGGAGACCCCCCTGTCCTTGGTGCCCTGAGCTTGTTCTCCGGCTTGTTGTGGGGCCTCAGGTGGGTACCCAGACTTTCCCACCAGCCACCACGCCCCACAGGCTCCGCAGTGATCTTGCTTCCCTAGAGATGTGAAGTCCCTGATCTCTACCCCCCTCCCCCACTGCAAATCGTGGCCTTTGGATTGTCCCCAGTGGGTGACAGTTCCCCGGGGACTGGTGTTTGGTTTGGAAGTGGCCTGTCCTGCTGATCTTTGCATTTGCAGGGGATGTGTGGCTCTACCCTTCTTTCACAATCTGAATGGGATGTGACCCCTCCCAGGGTGGCAAGCCCTAGTTACACACACACACACACACACACACACACACACACTGTCTTGTCCTCTAGAGGCCTTGGGGAGTAGCCTCCAGCAACTAGGGAGCCCCAGTCTTAAATCCACAGGGTCCTTTCATAAGCAGAGCTCTGGCCGTTTAATTGATTGATTACAGAGCAGAGGATCAAGGGCTTTGATTGCCACCAGCAAGTGCTCTAACCACTGAACTATATCCACCCCTGCCCCCAACCTTCAAGATATCTTTCAGGCCTCCCGCTTAGATAGGAAGCACCTCCCCTCCCCCAGGTGAGGCTGGGTGTCCCGTCCCTGCTCCACCTTAAGCACACTTTTTTGGCCTGCCTATGTGACCCCACCCCACAGTGAGCTCCTCACTAAAGGGGCCTGGCTATGTTTGTTTTCTCTTTTCATCTAGAGTGGAATGAAGGAAGCCATGTCTGTAATGGGCCTGAGGCTCTGTGTTCCTAGGAACGCCCCTAGTGCCAAAGATGGTCAGCGGGAGACTGCCACCCACTCATGTCCCCTCCCCCAAGGACAGTACAGAAATAGTTTCCCCTTCAGGCTGGGAATGCTTTCTGTGGTAGGTGGGTGGTTTGGGGGCCTTGAGCTCTTTTCTTTATTAGGTACAGATTAAATGTCTTCTCTTGATTTGGGTACCACTGCCCCCCCCCCCCAGAAAGGACGCCTGTTTAGGGGGTGACAAGAAATAGGGTCTCACTCTGTACCCCTCAATGCCTTTAAACTTTTGATCCTCTGTCTCCCAGCTCGGTCGCCTAGGTTACATGTGTGCCACCATGCACATCTGAAAAGGAGCCCTTCTAGGTGCCCAGTCAGCTCTCAGGGAGCTGCGACTGGGGATCAGCAGTGAGGCGGAGCTAGGATTGACCTAGAGACCCCAACAATCCTCATAGTTCCAGACCTGGGTCCCTGGCACCATGCGGTGGCTAACTGAGTCTCTGATGGGCTCCCTGAAGAGCTGGCCCAGCTGGGCCCATCTTAGCCCTACTTGGGGATTCCTGCTAAAACTGCCCCAGGTCCTTCTCCCACTTGTCCAGTTGAGGCACTGATCAAGAAATCCCACAGGACAGCCCTGCCTCCACCAGCCAGCTGCTCTGAAGGCTCTTTCTGGATTTTTATGTTTTTTTTTTTTTTTTTTTTTTTTTTTTTAGAAAACAGGTTAACAATTAAGCTAGCTAACCTTAGGGCCTGCTGGGCTTCTTTCTTCCTATAAAGCTGGGTAAGTGACTTCCTCCCCCAGCTTCTCCTGCTCCCATTATGGTAACGGGTGGCCTTAGAGCATCGGCTAGGGAGAGAGACAGGCCCAGACCTCCAGGACCCAAGGCCTCACTGACTTCCTGTCCTGGGACCTTGCAGTGGAAGAAGCTCAGGCAAGGGCAGGTGAAGCTGGACTTTAGAAGAGAAGCTGGGGGCTGCCTGGCAGGGGCGCTTCGGGGCCTGGGTGATCCTGGCCTTGGCTGGGCCTGGGCCTGGGCCTGGGTGATCCTGGCCCTGGGAAGCTATGGGCCTGGGTGATCCTGGCCCTGGGAAGCTATGGGCCTGGGTGATCCCAGGCTTGGACAGCTGTGGGTCTGGGTGATCTTGGGCCTTGGGCACCTGTGTCCAGGATGATTCTGGGTCTGGGTGATTCTGGGCCTGGATAGCTGTGGACCTGGGCTTAGGGGCATTTTCTGTTTCTGCAGGTCTGTGGTGGGGGCCACAAACCAAGCAAGATGAGGCGGTTCCTGAGAACTGGACATGACCCTGCCCGGGAAAGGCTCAAGCGGGATCTGTTCCAGTTTAACAAGGTAAGGGGTCGGGGAGGGCAGGGGAAACCCTGGCCTGGGCTCCTCCCCAGGGTCTGGGGCTGGGGAGTGACAATGCCTGAAAAGCCCCCTGAGAATCTTAACTGGGAAACAGGGTGACAGTTCCTAGGAAGAGGTATATTGTTATTGTTTGTTTCTGAGATGGGGTCTCACGGTGTAGCCCTGGCTGTCCTGGAACTCACAGAGATCCACCTGCCTCTGTCTCTTGGGAGAAAGTCTGTGTCACTGTGCTGTCTAGGAACGACATTGGGCCCTGGAGTTGGAATTCCTTGTCCCAGGTCTCTCCCTGACTACAAATGACTCTGGGAGTCACTCCACCAAGTCCCTGTCTTTCTACCTATGACAGGCACAAAACAATCAGCCCTGCCCTGCTTTGTTACAGGGCTGCCAAGGAGGCTAAGGGACAGAAAAGATGAAAGCAGGTTGAGTCCCGAGGTATAATAACATCCTTAGGATGCTGTGGGGGCCCCTGTGGCCTCAAGAACCATTCCCACGGATACTGCCCCAAAGGAAAAAGCTTTCCCTGCAGGCTAGATGCGGGCTTCAGCCTGGGGGGACCAGCACCCGAGGGAGTGGGACAGAGTGGCATCTGAAGCCCCAGGAGCTTTAGTGGCCTACTCAAGGGAGCTGGGCCTCAGAAGGCCAGAGTGGCCAGGCTCAGTAGCTTCCAGTGCCCGCCACCCGGCAATCTGGAGCTGCTTGGGGGTAATTAGCCTTCTCTGTGTGCTTTGATCTATGTCCGAAGTAGATTGTAGGTCAGGGACAGCCCGATCCTTTCCCCTGGGGGTCTGAATCTCCAGCACATGGTCTAAAGGTGGGGCTCTGACTTTTTTGGTACTGAGGATTGAGCCCAAGCCATCTAACCAAGCCATCCCGCAGGAATCATGCCTTTCATCAGGGCTTTGGTATGGGCTTCCCTGTCACCCCGAAAGGAGCTAGTGAATGAATGAAGAACACTCCTTTCTCGGTTCTGTTTTGCTTTTCCACTTAAGAAGAAAGGTAACCCAGATCCAAAGATATCTTTTTTTTTTTTTTTTTTTTTGGGGGTTTTTTTTTTTTTTTTTTTTTTGGTTTTTATTTTTGGTTTTTTTGAGACAGGGTTTCTCTGTATAGCCCTGGCTATCCTGGAACTCACTCTGTAGACCAGGCTGGCCTCGAACTCAGAAATCCGCCTGCCTCTGCCTCCCAGAGTGCTGGGATTACAGGCGTGCACCACCACTGCCCGGCATCTTTTTTTTTTTTTTTAAAGATTTATTTATTATTATATGTAAGTACACTGTAGTTGTCTTCAGACACCCCAGAGGAGGATGTCAGATCTCATTACAGATGATTGTGAGCCACAATGTGGTTGCTGGGATTTGAACTCAGGACCTTCGGAAGAGCAGTCGGTGCTCTTAACCACTGAGCCACCTCTCCGGCCCCCAAAGACGTTTTTTTCTGCTTATGAACCAGGAGAGTGTCGCCTGTCACCTATGCAGAGGGCTTGTATATGGACATCTTCTGGAATAGGACAGCTTTGCGGTTCACATGGTGCCTCAGGAAACTTAGCTGCTGGGTTTTGTTTGCTACCTGGCGCTTCCTAGACCTGAGTCCAGAAGCTGGGTGTATGGACCCAACTCACCTGTCAGACGCCTGCCTCTAGAAGCTTCCCTAAGTCAGTGCTTCTTCCACTGGCTGGCTTTTAGGCCACAGATCATCCTCTGGTGCAGGTGTTAGGAACAGGGTGACACCCGGGGCTTGCCGCCCTCATTCCTGAGGGAATTGGTCATGGGTGCTGGGTGGGACCTGCAGCCAGTACCTGTCAGCTGTCCTGAGTGACCCCCGGGTGCCACTATTGTCCTTGGTGGTGCTAGGATCTCTCACTCGGAAAAGGTGGCCCATTCCAGCAGAAACCAGACAGACTGGCTCAGCAAAGGATAAACCCAGACCTCAGTTCCTGTGTGCTGTGGGTGAGGCTAGGGTGGGGCCGGGGTAAAGGAATCTTACCCCTACCTCTAGTATGCCCCTTGGTGGTCCCTAAATAATGTGACCCCTGGATCCCTGGGCACCATGGAGTGTGGGGGTGGGCTGGAATTCTTTCCTTTTTGATCTGGTCCTACAACTCCACCTTAACCTTGATCTATACAGCCCAAGGCCTGGCTCTACTGTAAGACTTGAATTGGTAAGGCCTTTGCCCTTCAGACTTCGGGAGGGAAGGGCTGAGGGCCTCAAATTCTTTGTCTAGGGGCTAAATAAGAGGGAAGAGCTGGAATGCACCAAGCTAGACCTCAAGGTTCTGAGGGTATGCTGGAGCCGGCAGGGTGTGCTTTGAGGGTAAAGTCAGACTCTGGAGGACTTAAGACTCTGAAGAGTCATCCTGGGGCAGCCACTCGCCCCATGGTCCAGAGAAATGCCGTACCCCTCGAGTGGCTTTGATCATGTCTGCAGGTGTCTGATAGTTTAGAACAGGTAACCAGGTCTCCTCTGTCCGCTCAGAGGATGACCTGAGCAGGGTCTCTTACCCTCCTCACTGGCGGCTCTGGGGCCTGTTGTGCTGAGAGGAATGGCCTGGGCACTATAGTTAGCAGCACCGGGTCTGACTAGATGCCAGTCGTGTCAAGCCTCTGCCCAGATGTGATCACACACAGTGTCTCCAGCCACTGTCAGTTGACACCCGGGGCTTCCCGTTGTTCTTTGTTGATGTAGTTGGAGGGGCAGGGGGAGGGGAGGGGCGATAAAGAAGGAAGGTAGGTATCAGGAGGACGGTGGGGTCTCAGCCAGGAGCAGGAAGGATTCATTCAGAGGAGTGTTGAGGGCTGGAGAGCTGACTCAGCGGTTAAGAGCACTGACTGCTCTTCCAAAGGTCCTGAGTTCAAATCCCAGCAACCACATGGTGGCTCTCGACCATCTCTAATGAGATCTGACGCCCTCTTCTGGTGTGTGTCTGAAGACAGCTAGAGTGTACTTACATATAATAAATAAACAAGTCTTTAGAAGAGTGTTGTACCTGGACTTTTTTGAAGATAGGGTCTCATTATGTAGCCTTGGCTAGCCCGAAACTTGCTATGTAGACCAGGCTGGCCTTTAATTCAGAGATCTGGCTGCCTCTGCCTAAACCTAAGCCTCTCAGATACTAAGATTAAACGCTCGCGGTGTAGCCCACCATGCTCGGTCTGTCTGACCACTTTGATGGGAACAGGATAGAAAGCTCCTATTCATGGAGAAGCATCTGGTCCAATGAAGAGCATTGACCCGACCCCCTCCCCCTCCCTCCTCTCCCCCCACCCCCCACCCCCCCACCCCACCACCCCACCCCCCGTCGCCCCATTCACTCACCGTGAGGCCTTGGCACTTCTCTAGAATGGAAATGACTTAGAAATTTAGGTTGAGTGAGAAGTAAACAGATCAGTGTAACTCGAAGGCTGTCCGTGTCCACGGAGGAGTGCGTGGCTAAAGGTCACAGGATCAAATGGAGCATGGCCTGTTGTCAGACCACACAGGGTCCGCTCCTGCGCAGTGGCTACTCAGGGTGTGGTCACATCTGGGAGCGCCACCCTGCTGGTCAGGCTATCAGGCAGCCTGTTGTGGGCTTGGGGTGCAGCCACAGACAGTGATATCGCCACAAGCCCGCCGCCCAAACAGCTTCCAGATAGCAGCTTCGAAACCAGTTCAGGGCCTTTGCCTCCAGCCTCTTCCAGCCAAACTCCTGTGCACCGGTGCCAGCAAGACGCCTCACACGAAACAGGACATCACCCTAGGGCCATGAAGGTCACCTGTACTTGGGCAGGAGTTGTGACCATAACCAGACAGGGGACCCAGGCTAGGTCGAGAGCTGGGTGCCAGGCATCAGGGCTGGGTGTTACAGTGGTCGGGGCAGGCATTGGGAGCCACACAGCCTGGGCCTTGGTTCCGGTTCCGCTCTCACCGTGTGACTATGTAGATATTGACTAGCCTGTGTGGTCCTCAGTTTCCTCGTCCGTGAAGTGAATATTGCTAAGCACCCTAGTAGAGACTGGTGCAGTGAACAAGTGTAATTGCTTTATTTATTTTAGTTTTCTTTCTATATGTATGCTTTTTGCTTTTTTTTTTTTTTTTTTAATTTGGGTTTTTTCAAGACAGGGTTTCTCTGTATAGCCCTGGCTGTCCTGGAACTCACTCTGTAGACCAGGCTGGCCTCGAACTCAGAAATCCGCCTGCCTCTGCCTCCCAGAGTGCAGGCGTGCACCACCACCGCCCGGCTGTATGCTTTTTTACTTTTTTAAAAGATATATTTATTGTTATATCTAAGTACACAGTAGCTGTCTTCAGATACCCCAGAAGAGGGTGTCAGATCTCATTAGAGATGGTTGAGAGCTACCATGTGGTTGCTGGGATTTGAACTCAGGACCTCTGGAATAGCAGTCAGTGCTCTTACCCGCTAAGCCATCTCTCCAGCCCCATGTATGTATGCATGTTTTGCCTTCCTGTATATATGGGCATCACATGTGTGCCTGGTGCCTCCAGAAATCAGAAGGGGACAGCTCCTGGAACTGGAGTTAGGAATGATTGTGTCCCATCATGTGTGTGCTGGGAACGGGTTCTGTGTCCTCTACAAGAGCAGCAAGTGCTTTTAACTGCTGAGCCCTCTCTCTGGCCCGGGTTTAATCGCTTCTTATGGGCAGCATGGCATAGCACAGTTTGCAAACACCCCCCCCCTTCAGCTCTTTTGTCCCAAGGTCACACAGATGGCTGTGTCCCCACTGCACAGGTAAGGAAACTGAGGTCTCCAGTGGTTGGTCGCCTAAGCATATCCCCAAGGGCATCTCGCAGGGATGGTCGAGGTCCCGTCTGCTTACTGGCTGGGAGGCCTGAGGGAAGTACTGACTTCATCTTTGGAGCTCAGTGTCTACCTGCCAGTTATCACTTGTAACCTCTTAACCACATTTACCTCAAACCCAGTAAGACAGCTTAGGCCCTGTATACGACCTAAGGACCTAAGGGTCTGGCTAAGGGAATGGGGACTGCCTCAGGGGCTGGACTTCCTAGTCAAAGTGAAACCCCCGCTCCTTGAACATTGGGGTCTGCTTGCCCCTCTGGTGAAGCCCTGGTACCCGCCCATAGCCACACCCTGGCGTGAGCAGACCTAGGCCTAGCCTGTGCCGGGCTGCAGCGAAATCCCCACCCAGACCCCCTCCCCCACAGATAAACGTCGTGTTCCAGCCCAGGCCACATCGTGTTCCAGCCCAGGCCACATCGTGTTCCAGCCCAGGCCACATCGTTTTGTTGTGGCTTTTGCCTACATGGGCACCAGTGTCAGGTGACAAGCACACAGAGAGGCCAAGTTGCTTGGGCCAGGAATCTGAGCTTACCACACCCAGTATCTGGCACAGCCACCTCCGGCAGGTGGATGTGCCCCTCCCCCCGGGCCCTAAGCAGCTTCTGGGGCCTCTCTTCTCAGCCCCTGACAGATGCTACAGGTTCCCCAAGGCCTTGGGTTTGGGGGACAGTCCTCCCCAGCTGAGTGCAGGGTGAAGGGTGACACCGCCTACCCACCCCCACCCATCTCCCACAATCTGACGGAGACTTGGGCTAATGTTACCGTTGCGGCTTCTGTTGTCTTTGCTCTCCCTTCCCTGTCAAAAGAGCCTATTGTTCTCTCCTCCCTTGGCAGAGGTCACCTGAGCCCAGGTAGCAGGACAGGGCGGGCTGAGGCGGCGAAGGGAGAGCTTTGGTCTACCTTCTCGTTTTTTATCCTGATCTAGAGTTCTCTGTGGTTCGGGAATCCCATGATTACAGTGTCCCAGAGGCTGTGCCTGCTGCCCACGTGCTGTGGGTTGCAGGGGTGGGGGGATTGGGGGGGTGCACACGACTCTGTTGCTGGTACCCCGTGAGTGCCTCCTTTGAGAAAGGCCATCTCACCCTTCCAGGGACCTAACTAAGGTGGGGAATTACTATCTACTGAGTGTGTAAATGAGTGTAGAACTCAGGGGACTCTGAAGCTTGGAAGTTTACAAGAGTCTCAGCTGTTGTGGAAGGGACAGCCAGCACGGGCAGGGCACTTAGGTGCAGGGTGGTTGGGACGGACACTCCTTCCCGTACCTGCTTTCCCCAGGACACACCCAGACTTCCTAGTTCCTCCCTGTTTCTTCCCTTGGGTCTAAACCACATTCTTCCTCCCTATGCCAGTGGGGGGTGGAGTGGTGGAGGGGGCACTGAGCCTTCAAACGTGCCCCTACCCATCGGGTTCACAGCGCTCAGGCCTGGCTTTGCCTCTTCTGACGAGTCGCCGCTCCCTTGGGCCCTGTCCAGGGAAAGTCCTGGGGGGCTTATGTCCCTTTTGAGGGAGCCCTGGTCCCTCAGCCTTGTCAGCTGGACGAGATGCCCTAGGGGCGGGGCACACTGCAGAATGCCGAGGAGCCTAGCAGCCAGCCGGCCTGGGGACAGTCTTACCCTGGGGTGAGCAACCAGAACACACACTCCGTGTTCCCAAGATGCCTCATGTTCAGTCCAAGGACGTCATGGGTGTCATTCTGCTGAGGCCTAGTGAGCCCAACGGTGCCTGTTCTCAACTGGCCTTTGGAGGAAAGGGAGGAGTGGTCACAGTGTCCGCTGGATCTTAAGGAAGTAGGAGATGGGGGGACGCCCAGCCTTTGCAGCAGGAAGAATTCAAGCAGGATTGTAGACGTGCTTAAGAGCAAATGGGGCAGCATGAGTCTAAGAAAAGCTGCAGATCGGTTTCTCTTTGACTTAACTTCCCCGGGGATAAGAAGTCAGAATAATCTAGGGTAGTATGTTGGTCCAGTAAGACTAGAATAGGAGGTTGGGCTATGCATACTTTTAATCCCAGCATCTGGGAGGCAGAGGCAGGGGGATCTCTGTGAGTTTGAGGCCAGCCTGGTCTACAGAGTGAGTTCCAAGACAACCAGGGCTACACAGAGGAACTCAGTCTTGAAAAACAAACACAGAATATAATAGGAGCCATATATATATAATTTGAAATTTCTAGCATTAAATAATCAGAGTTAATTTAAATAAGATCTGTTTAGGGTGCTGGAGAGGTGGCTCAGTGGTTAAGAGCACTGATTGCTCTTCCAAAGGTCCTGAGTTCAAATCCCAGCAACCACATGGTGGCTCACAACCATCCATAATGAGATCTGACGCCCTCTCCTGGGGTGTCTGAAGACAGCGACAGTGTGTACTCACATATAATAAATAAATTTTTAAAAGTGAATTCTGTTTAATATACTCAAAATATTACTTTACATGTAGGCAATACAGTTATTAGTAAGTTGTTTTGACTTTGTGTGTGTCTTTGGAGAGTTTTTTTTTTTTTTAATGTATATGAGTGTTTTTATTTTTGTGTCTGTACCAGCATGTATGTCTATGTACCATATGCATGCACTGCTCACAGAGGCCAGAAGAGGGCGCTGGATCCCCTGGAACTGTAGTCAGGGACAGCAGTGAGCCCCTGTGTGGGTGCTGAGAATGGAGCATGCGCAGGTCCCCTGCTAGAGCAGCCAGGGGGCTTAACTGCCTAGCCATCCTCCTGCCGCTGACTTGTTTTGGTGGTTTTTTTGTTTTGTTTTGTTTTTTACATTTTATAACAGTCTCAGTTGTAAATAAACTCTTTGAAAAGCTCTGTTTTAAGAGTTGGAGATAAGCCGGGGGTGGGGGTGGGGGTGGGGGTGGTGGCGGTGGCGGCGGCGGCGGTGGCGGCGGCGGCGGCGGCGGCAGCGGCGGCCGCAGCATACGCCTGTAATCCCAGCACTTGGGAGGCAGAGGCGGGGGGGGGGGGGGGGGCGGATTTCTGAGTTCGAGGCCAGCCTGGTCTACAGAGTGAGTTCCAGGACAGCCAGGACTACACAGAGAAACCCTGTCTCGAAAAAAACCAAAAAAAAAAAAAAAAAAAAAAAAAAGAGTTGGAATTGCAGCTTTAAGAGCTTTAAGATGAGGCCTGAGGTGGTCGGCCCCCTTCCGGCTGTTCTAGTAAAGATACTTGAAACCTTTCCCTGTGGCAGAACAGAATGTGCTTTCTTTCTTTTCCTGTTTTGTTGTTGTTGGGGGGGGGGTTATTTTGCTTTTTAAAGATTTATTTATTTTATGTATGTGAGTACATATTTTATTTTATTTTATGTAGCTGTCTTCAGACACACCAGAAGAGAGCATCAGATCCCATTACAGATGGCTGTGAACCACCATGTGGTTGCTGGGATTTGAACTCAGGACCTCTGGAAGGGCAGTCAGTGCTCTTAACCACTGAGTCATCTCTCCAGCCTTTGTTTTGGTTTTTGAGACAAGCTCTCCTGTAGCCCAGGCTGGCCTGGAGGCTGCTCTTGAATTCCTAACTCATGACTTCCTGAGTGCTGGGATTGCAGGTGTGAACCATCCTGTGCACAGTTTGAATATCCATTCATAAGTTTAAGTTGGTTGAAATAAAAGAAACTTTAATCGTCATCTCCAGGGTGCAGTAGCTACCACACCCACAAACGAGCCTTGGTTGCTGTCCTGGGCAGCTCAAGGTGTGAGGCCTCCTACTGGGTCTCAAGCTCTGGAGGGCTTATCCCCCACCCCACCCCCAGCCCCCCAAATTCTACATTCCAAAGGCCTTGCCCTGAACTGCCACTGCTGTGTGGCCAAGGGGAAATGCTGATTTCAGGAACTTGGAGCTTTCTCCTGGCCTCTGCCTTGTCTCGCTTCAGCAACCTGGGCTCAGGCGGGGCCGGGCAGAGCAGGGTCCCGGGAGAGCCCGTCCCGCACAACCCGTGTGAGTTCTCCGCTCTCCTTCTTCTGGGAAATGTTTGCATTCCAGACACTCTGCTATCTGCCCAGACCCTTTCAGACTCTGCATTTTTCACATAGCTGGCCGGGGCCCTCCGCCTGGGGTCCTGCATGCCTGGTGGACCGTCCAGGTACGGCCATTTGCAAGGCAGACTATGTGCCTGCCCCGTCCACCCACCCTGTCGGCCCCAGGGCTCCCCACGGAGGCATTTTTAGAGCTGTCCTCCCTGGCCTGGCCTCCTCCCGCGAGCCACAGGGCTGGACTGTGGGGAGGTGCGGCCCTTGAGTTTGCTCCTGCTGTCGCCAGGGCTTATCTCTGTGCTGCTGGCGGTCTGATAGGGCTGCTGGGTAACACTGGCAGGAGCCTGGGGGCCGCCTCTTCACTCTTGTGCACACTGTGGATTTAGCTAAGTAACTCAGAAGGCAACTGTTACCATTGTGGCCTGCTCTAACTTCAGCGTCTGTGGGGTGGATGGCTGTTTGCAAGCAGAAGCCCCAGTCTCCCGCTTTGGCATTGGCTGTTGGTATCCGCACCTCCGGTCTGTAGCTCCTCACACACCTATGGTGAAAACGCCCAGAGCTGACCACCGGGGTGGCTGGCCTTTGGGAGCCCCGGGAGGGAGGCAGTGACCCCTCAGGAACATTCTCTGGCTGTTTCAGCTCCTTCTAAAGCCTCTAGCCATTGGGTGATCGCACGCAGATAACCTGGAAAACTATACGTGTCTGTGAAAACGTGCGTGGGAGTGTTCCTGTGATTCGATCCAGTCATAGCTCTTCTTCAAAAACTATGTGTAACCGGGTGTAGTGGCACACCCCATAATCCCAGCATTAGGGAGGCGGTGGCAGGTAGCTCTCTAACCAGCCTGGTAGCCTACATAGCGAGTTCTAGGGCAGTCGGAGCTACATAGAATAGACAGTCCTTGTCTCCCTCACCCCCTCAAAATTATACATCTTATATGTATGTGTGTATAGTTATATATATATATATATATATATATATATATATATTAATAGTTATATATAGTTAATATAGTGTGTGTGCTCGCATGTAGTGTAGAGGTCAGAGGACATCTAGGGATAGGGACTACAGAAATCAACGTGTCCTGTTTCAACCCCAAGCTGCGGAGGTGCAGAGCTCAGGGCCCCTCTCCTGACTGAGCTGTGGCTCCGCAGCCCAGCCCCAACCCCGCGGGGCCGTGGGGATTTGATGTCGCACGGCCCACATGCCTCTCCTTGCAGACCGTGGAGCACGGCTTCCCACACCAGCCCAGCGCCCTTGGCTACAGCCGGTCGCTGCGTATCCTGGCCATCGGGACCCGCTCCGGGGCCATCAAGCTGTATCCTTTTCCTGTGCCTGTCGTCATGGGGAGAGGCCAAGGTGATCTCTGGGGCATAGGTAGGTGAGAGCCGGAGAGGGCCTGTCTTACCCTGCTTCCTCTCGGCGAGAGGTCCAAAGGCAGGGAGAGAACTTAGCACGGGAGCTGTGCGTCCTTGAGAGCACTGCGTGGGCTTGTGTGCTCCTCCCTGGCTGCTCAAGTTCCCCTCATGACCTGTAGCTGGAGACTTCGGGACTTGAATTGTACTTGATTGTAGGGCCCTGGGTGTCTAGTGTTGTAGTCCAAGCTAGTTGTATAGTTTTTGGTCCACCCAGGGGGTGACTGGGATACAGTTGGTTCAGCAGGGAGGCCCTACCCTAGGACAACTCCTCCGCCTGGGACAAGCTGGGCCCTGAGGCCTAAAGTCAGGCGCTCCTGATGTGTAACCTACACCCGCTGCTAAGAGGCCTAGAGAAGTTGGCAGACTGGGGCCCACCTTGGGTAGCTGAGCAGGGACCTCCTCCTCCCACACAGTCCTCCCCCTAGGCTCCTGCTACTCTGCCCAGCATGAATGACAGCCCAGGGAGGCTGGGCTGGTGTATACACAGGAGACCAGCAGCCAGAGCTGTGCTATTGCAGACCAGCCTTGCCCCAGCTGGTTAATCATTACCAGCCAGCATCATATCCTGGTTGCCAATTGCTGGTGCCAACTCTCAGGGCAAGGCTGCTGGGGGTGCCCCCCCCCCCACTGTGCCCCATGTTCTCACAGGTGCCACCAGGTGACAGGCAATAGCCTGTTGTTACAGCTCAAGTTGCAGGGGTGGCGTGACGGGAGGGGTGGCCACGGCCTAACAGTTGTGAGGATAGGGAATCCCCCACCCCTACGCGCACACACCCGTCCCGCTGGGGCATCTCTTCCCAGGGTCAGATCACTGAGTTCACCCGGCCATGACCACTGCTCTCTATCCCCACCCTGTGGCCCTGGACATGGGCGCACAGACGCTTGTCTGGGTGGACTCCTAGCTACCCAGGCCACAGACCACCACTAGGGTTGGGGAGGATTGCTGTCCAGCTTCCTGAGGTTTTCCTGAGCCTTCTAGGTATGGCGCCCCCGGGGTAGAGTTCATGGGGCTTCACAAGGAGAACAACGCTGTGTTGCAGATCCACTTCCTGCCTGGTCGGGTGAGCACCTGTGTAGGGCGGGGCCTCCCTGCTGCCTTAACCCTCACATCTCCTGGAAGGGCTGGGCTGGGGGGGAGGGTTTGGGGGGTGGCCCTGGACTCCTTCTCTTTGTCCCACCCTGAGAACCCCAGAGGGGCTTTTGTCCTGAGGCTCCTTGAAAAGTCCGACACAGGCCTGCGGAAGTAAAGGCCCTGAAGGGCGTCAATCTCTTTAGCTACCTCCTGCCCCCTTCCCCCCATTCTCTCCCCAGTGTCAGCTGGTCACCCTGCTGGATGACAACAGCCTGCACCTGTGGAGCCTGAAGGTCAAGGGCGGGGTGTCAGAACTGCAGGAGGAAGAGAGCTTCACCCTGCGTGGCCCCCCAGCGTAAGGGCACAGTGGTTCTGTTTCTTTTCTGGCCCTCCTTACCTTATTCTCCCTCAGAGCTAGGGTGGGCTCCTCTCTTGGGTCCTGTTGAACCGTTGGCAGTGCCTAACTCCTGCTCAGGCTACCATCCCGTGCTCTGGCACTCCTTTAGACCGTAGTGGGCAGTGCCCTTCCCATACCCGCGGCTTCCAGGGCCTGAGAGTGCCAGGCCCTTTCCTCGCCTCCCAGCTCCTGCTCCCTGCCTCCTGTCTCCCACCTTGGTAGGGTGTGAAATTCCCTGGGGCTGGTAAAGACATTGCATCCCTGGGGTTCCCCCCACTTCCCCGGACAGCAGACAGCTCACCGGTAGCTGTCCCTGTCACACAGGTCTCCCCCCAGTGCCACACAGATCACCGAGATCCTACCTCACTCCTCCGGAGAGCTGCTTTACCTGGGCACCGAGAGCGGCAATGTGTTTGTGGTGCAGCTGCCAGGGTTCCGCACGCTACACGACAAGACCATCTGTTCAGACGAGGTGCTGCAATGGTGAGCTGCCGGGCGCCTCGCGTGGGGGCCATGGCCTTCTCCCTTTGGGCCCCAGTAAGGGCTGTTTGCCATTTCTACCCTAGGAGTCTAAGGGGCTTCCAAGTAAAGCCGGCTACCTTCTACCTGGCCCCCAGTTGCGTATCAGTCAGCCCCTGTATCTGTTAACATCGTAGCCCTAAAGTGATTCTGTCAACTCATTTAAAGGGGAGAGAAGGGGCTCAGTCTGGTGGCGCATGCCTTTCATGCCAGCCTCTGCCAGCCGCAGAGGTAGGTAGATCTCTATTGGAGACCAGCCTGGTCTACAGAGTGCGTTACAGCCAGGATAGCCAGGGCTACATAGTGAGACCCTGTCTCAAACCAAAACGGAAAATGGGCTGAAGCCATGACTCAGGGGTTCAGGGTACGGGATAATCTTTCAGAGAACCCAGGTTCCATCTCCACATGGTGGCTCACAACCTCCTCTGTAACTCCAGTCACAGGGGGACCTGACGCCCTCTTCTGGCCGCCAGAGGTACTGCATCCATATGACGCATAGACATACGTGAAGGCAAAATACCCAGACGTAAAATAATAATAATAATAGTAGTAGTGATGGTGATGGTGGTGGTAGTAATAGATAAGGAAAGTGAGTCCAAAATTCCAGTGTGTCAGCAACTCCTTAGTCCTGTGCACGGTGCACATGGGATCACAGATCTCAAAACTCTGAGGACTGTGCCTTGAGGAGCCCAGGTTCAAACTTACCGCATCAGCTGAACTGACTCCACATGCTGTGCAGAGGCCTCCTCGGCCTCCCTGGCCAGCCAGCCTGGCCGAACAAGAGATCCTGTCTCTAAGGCAGAGAATGGGAAGACAATGCATGACCACACATGCACTCATACCACACACAGAACAGCAGCAGAAAACGGCCGTCAAGGCAGCTCAGTACACAAAGTTTAACACTGGCCACTCACACCCCACAACGTGTATGTGATCCCCAGGTAAAAGTAAACAACAACAACAACAAAATGACTTCACAAGAATGCCGTGATTTGCCGGGCAGTGGTGGTGCATGCCTGTAATCCCAGCACTTGGGAGGCAGAGGTAGGCGGATTTCTGAGTTCGAGGCCAGCCTGGTCTACAGAGTGAATTCCAGGACAGCCAGGGCTACACAGAGAAACCCTGTCTCAAAAAAAACAAAAACAAGAGTACCATGGTTTGTGCATGCCATATTCACAAACATGTATCATATACACTGACATATAAATAAAATAAAATTTAAAAAACAAAGGGCCTGGGGAGGTGGCCCAGAGCAATGTCTGCTCTTGCAGAGGACCCAGGTTCAGGTCCAAGCACCCATTCCACAACCATGCGCAACTCCAGTTCCAGGGGATCTGCTGCCCTCTTCTGGCCTCTATGGGTACTGCACACATATGCTATGCTCATACACATAAAATAATTACATCTAATAAAGTAAAATTAAAAAAAATATTTAAAACAAACAAGCACATTTAATTGTTCAGCAACTTAAATTCTGTAAATGTTACTTGTTTTCATTAAAAATGAGTTCGGGGCTAGACAGCTGGCTCTGTGGTTAAGTACTTTCTACTCTTGTTGAACACCTGACTTCAGTTCCCGGCACCCACATCGAGTGGCTCACGGCCATCTTAGCTCCAGCTCCCAGAGGCTCTGCTGCCTCGGGCCTCTACTGCCACCGGCACTCGTGTGCACATGCTTACACACGGGCTCACACATGTATACATGATTAAAAACAGTAAAATTATCTTTTTGGGGGAGTGGGTTGAGACAAGGTCTCTATTCTATACAACTCTGTCTTAGACCTTGATACATAGACCAGGCTGGCCCTGAACTCACAGAAATCCGCCTGCCTCTGCTCACAGTGCTGGGATCAAAGGCGTACACTACCACATTCGGCTATTTTAAATTTATCTGTAAACATTGGAGTCTTGTGGGGCCCAGATTAGCCTCGAACTAGTGTACAGCTGCATTTGATCTTGATCACCTGATCCTTCTACCTCCTAAGTTTGGGGATTATAGTGTCTATCTTCATACCTGCCCCTGAGTTTTCGCGTGTGTGTGCATGCGCACATTTAGTATATAAGTACCGTGTCTCGTTCTACATGACCCTCGCTGTGATGTGGCCAGCCCCACCATCTTCCCAGGCTGGCATGCGAGGTCCCCACCGTTGCACGGGCTCATGGCACTCCCTTGCCTAGGTTACCAGAGGAGGCCCGCCACCGGCGAGTGTTTGAGACGGTGGAGGCTCTGCAGGAGCACCCTCGAGACCCCAACCAAATCCTCGTTGGCTACAGCCGAGGCCTGGTCGTCACCTGGGACCTTCGGGGCGGCCGGGTGCTCAGTCACTTTCTCAGCAGTCAGGTGGGTGCTGTCTGGAAGGGCGGCTCTCCCAGGCCTGTGTGCAGACTGCAGGCCCAACCCCAGCCTCTCATCTCTTCCTCTCTCCCTCCAAAGCAACTGGAGAATGTCAGCTGGCAGCGGGATGGCTCCCTGATCGTCACCTGCCACTCTGATGGCAGCCACTGCCAGTGGCCTGCGTCCAGTGACGCCCAGAACCCAGAACCTCTGCGCAGCTCTATACCTTACGGTCAGTGCTTCTCTGTAGAGGATCTAACCCTGTCTTCTGCCCGAGAAGCACCTGTGGGCTTTTCTGGGCTCAGGATCTGGGCCCAGAGAGATTCGGGAGGGCTTGGTCCAGAGCCACACGGCTGGTTTTCTGGTACCCACTGTGGCTGCCTCTGGAAACTGCACAAAGAAATCCTCCCCATTACAGGTTGACTTGTGGTTAGAGTAAGGGATCTAGGCCTTGTGGGAAACCTGCTCAAGCTAACACTTTTCTTTTAGGTCCCTTTCCTTGCAAAGCTATAACCAAAATCTTCTGGCTTACCACCAGACAAGGGTAAGTTTCGGTGACTTATCCCTTCTCCTTTGTATAGATACATAGCTTCCCTGGAGCTGTCCCCAGGCTCCTGCCCAGGGAGACAGTGCCTACTGAGGACCTTCTAGGATCTTGGTGCCGGGTGGGGGCAGGTTTGTTATTTGTTAGACCTCTCAGTGGATGACGGTTTCTGCAGAATCCCTTCCCGTCCCTTCCTTCAACCTTCCCAGAGAGATGCTGTCAGCTGGAGTTCCTGACTCTGTGTCCACAGCCTCATGTCTTTAGAGGGAATTGTACTTAGTGAGGCCGGGTGTGGGGACAGTTTCGGAGGCCACTGTGCAAGAGCAGAGTTGGCTTCAGAAGCCCAAGGCTCGGATGTCCCACCCCCCCACTGCAGTTGGGAGGAAAGAGTCTACTCTGCCCTTCTAGACATCCCGCAGCCGCCAGACCCTGCCACAAAAGGCTGGGGCTTTGCCCTGCATGCTCCATCAGGTCCCGATGAAGCCCTCACTCGGGACTGTCAGCAGTTGCACGGGGCCCCACCCACCTTTCTCCTGTGCCTACAGGTTGCCCTTCACCATCTTCCAGGGCGGCATGCCTCG
Organism: Apodemus agrarius; assembly: GCA_964023405.1. Classification (NCBI taxonomy): domain Eukaryota; kingdom Metazoa; phylum Chordata; class Mammalia; order Rodentia; family Muridae; genus Apodemus; species Apodemus agrarius. The sequence continues at coordinate 103,473,612 of OZ030015.1, forward strand.
GGCCAGTTATGGGGACCGCCACTGCATCTCGGTGGTCCACAACGGCCAGCAGACGGCCTTCGACTTCACCTCCCGGATCATCGACTTCACCGTTTTGGCGGAGGCCGACCCTGCGGCTGGTAGGCGAGCGCTGCCCTGCACGTTGGGGTGCGGGCAGGTGTGAAAACGAAGGCCGCTGTGTAGATGGAGCTCCTGGCTCTGTGGCCACAGCTTCATTTCTTCAGAAAGAATTGTATGTAGTGAGGCCCAGTGTGGGGACAGTTTCAGAAGCCACTGTCCCAAACCTGCCACCCTCCCGGGTCCCCGGGTCTTATTATCCTTCGTTGTACCAATCACACCTGTGAACCCTCCTCTGCCTCTCCTTCCCTTCCTCCCAGGTGGAGACCCAGTCTGGAAGGCCATCTTGCCAGGCCACACCTCTTGCCTGTCCCAGCCCCTCTTTGAGGGATTTGGCCCAACTCGGGCACTTCTGTGCTGCTGGATTTTTATGCCAGTCCAGATTGGCGAGAGGGCCCTGGCTTAGATGTGGTTGAAGTCTGGGTGGGGTAGCAGGTGGCCACGTGGGGCGAGCCCTGAGTCAGCCTCATAGATGAGAAAACAGACAAAGACCAGCAAGGCTTGGTGTAGACACAGGGAGACCTGGGAACTGTCTAGGAGAGGGAGGCTGCTGCGGACTGACACAGTCGGAACACACACCCGTGGGGGAACCAAGGTTTTTGGTATGCAGGAAGGTACAGGTCCGGCGAGAAATGACAGACAGACACACCAGGTGTAGGTTGAGTCTGAATGCGCTTTACTGTTCTGAGGCAGGAATTTTTATACACATAAGTTGGCATTACATTACTGAAGAAAAAAATTGTGTCCAGTGAAGTATTTACAAAGAATGGTGACCATGAGTATCTGGCACAAGGAAATACAAAATCAATCAGGCATGATCTTCAGAGAACACCTACAAAGCATTACGTCCCTTGATCAGAGTAGCTGTAGTCAATGATAAATTAGTAATTCAAAAGTTCTTGAGAACACCGCGTCATACCCGTAGGGTCCTTTGTTCATGTGTAGTCTTTGTCTAATATCCTGCTTCCTTCTTGTGAGACTCCTTTAGGCTCACTTTGAAACTTAACTGATGCTTTCCATGTCAGGGTGCCAAAGCCACCTAGCCATACAAATTATATATATTGTTGGGAGGTTAATTCTTTAATGTATCTAGGTAATAACTGTATAGCTGATCAAAAGGCAAAGCAGTGGATCTCTAGAAGATAAATCATGGCCAGTGCTGTAGCTCAAAGAATGAACTCTCGTTAGCTTTAATGCCTGGATGCTCACAGCTCTTGCTGCCAAGAACATTTCGTAAGTAAAGAAACAGGTTAAAGAAAAGTCAGACGGGCAAGGCTTGCCACGAGAAATTCAGCTCAGCATTTTCTCCGGCCAAGGAGTCTCACAATACGAGTTCCTCAATAGACAACCTTATCATAGACAAGGCTTTTACCTGTAAATATCACACAGTTTCCACCGAGATTGCGGTTTAGCTGTGGGAATCATACAGTGTCTACGAGATTCCTGTGATAGGAGGGCAGGCTTGCTCCACTGATGACCGAGAGCTGAGGTCCTCAGGGGGCGCAGGCGGGTTGTCCAGACACTCCTGCCCCCAAGTCTTCTTTCTGAGATTCGCACTCCCAGGGAGACCCTAGGCCCGTGTTTCTTTCTTTCTCACCCTCTCCTCCCATCTTGTCGCTCCGGCTGCCTAGAGCTATCCGTCCTCTCCTCTCTTCCGTGATAAGCAGTTCACGGGTGGAGGCCGCTCTGTGGGGACAGATGCTCCCTCTAACTTGCTGCCTGTCCTTGCTTTGGGCCTACGGGGGAAACTGAGGCACTGTGTGGCAGAGAAAACACCATCCCTCCCTTGACATCAGAGGCCTTGGTCATGACACTTCAGCTTGTAGCTCTTAGTTTGCACGCGGCGAGCAGTACAGATTGATGGATCCGGCTCGCAGCCTGGTGCTTCGTCCACAGGCCAGACGGGGCTGGCCGGGTCTTCCTAGCCCTGACTGTTGGCCCGTTCTCCAGCCTTTGATGACCCCTACGCCCTTGTGGTGCTAGCTGAGGAGGAGCTGGTGGTGATTGACCTGCAGACACCCGGCTGGCCGCCAGTCCAGCTACCCTACCTGGCTTCCCTGCACTGCTCCGCCATCACCTGCTCCCACCACGTCTCCAACATCCCCCTGAAGCTGTGGGAACGCATCATCGCTGCAGGCAGCCGCCAGAACTCGCACTTCTCCACCATGGTAGGGCCAGCCCTCACCCGGAGCCCACTCCTGGCATGGGCCCAGGTTCTCTTGGACTTCCTGCTCTCTTCTTCTAGGGGTGGCCCATAGATGGCGGCACCAGCCTGGCCCCGCCTCCACCCCAGAGGGACCTGCTGCTCACGGGGTAGGTGGCTTTAGCGGCTGCTTTCCCATTTCCAAGGGGGACTTGGTGTGGTAGGTGGGAGCGGAACCCTGGGTTGCGCGTGGGAGACCCCAGGCACCCTGGCTGACACAGCCCTCACCAGGCTCCGCCCACAGGCACGAGGACGGCACGGTGCGCTTCTGGGACGCCTCGGGTGTCTGCCTACGGCTGCTCTACAAGCTGAGCACTGTGAGGGTGTTCCTCACCGACACAGACCTCAGCGAGAACGTCAGTGCCCAGGGTGAGGACGAGTGGCCCCCACTCCGCAAGGTGAGGCCAGGAGCCTGGGAACCGGGGGTGCAGGGGACCGAGCTAGGATGCGCCCTCGGCCACTCACCGGCCACGCCCTTCCCTTGGCAGGTGGGCTCTTTTGACCCCTACAGTGACGACCCTCGGCTGGGCATCCAGAAGATTTTCCTCTGCAAATACAGCGGCTACCTGGCTGTGGCAGGCACGGCAGGGCAGGTAGCAGGCTGGGCAGGGTGGGGTCGAGGGCTGAGGGGTTGGATGGCTCTGAGGGGGTGGGGGCAGGAAGCCCTGTCCACGGCCATCATTAGGAGCACACCTGCAGCTTTTCCCAGCAGACGCAGGATGGTTTTGATTCCAGTATCGATGACCCCAGAGTGTTCCGCCTCCAGAAATGAGAATTTGGACTGGAGTCAGGCAGAGGCCTTGGACTTTGGTCCTTTGCTGGGGCTGGGCTGTCTAGCCTCTGCTGAGCTATCGGCCACCCCCACCTCAGGTGCTGGTGTTGGAGCTGAACGATGAGGCGGCGGAGCATGCTGTGGAGCAGGTGGAGGCCGACCTGCTGCAGGACCAGGAGGGTTACCGCTGGAAGGGGCACGAGCGCCTGGCCGCCCGCCCCGGGCCCGTGTGCTTTGAGGCAGGCTTTCAGCCCTTTGTGTTGGTGCAGTGCCAGCCGCCGGCTGTGGTCACCTCCCTGGCTCTGCACTCCGAGTGGCGGCTCGTGGCCTTTGGCACCAGCCATGGTTTCGGCCTCTTTGATCACCAGCAGCGGCGGCAGGTCTTTGTCAAGTGAGCAGGGCGTGGTTGGGGGAGGGGGAGCGGGGGGGGGGGCCTGGGACCGGGACCGTGTGAGGGAGGGCCTCCTTGGGGCCTGACCTGACTTCCCGCTTCCTCAAGGTGCACACTTCACCCCAGTGACCAGCTGGCCCTGGAGGGCCCACTGTCTCGCGTGAAGTCCCTCAAGAAGTCTCTCCGCCAGTCATTCCGTCGAATGCGCCGCAGCAGAGTGTCCAGTCATAAGCGGCGGCCCGGGGGCCCCACAGGCGAGGTGAGACCCCCAGGCTCAGAGCAGCCACCCACGCAACCTCAGTCCGCTCTCCGTCCTTCCGGATCTGAATCCGGATCAAGTAGGTTCGCCAACCGCTTACCAAGTGGCCTTGCATGTCCCACACTGCCTCAGAGGCTCAGCCTCCTACATCCAGAAAGCCGGAGCTGTGGCACTTACAGTAGAGGAAAGACGCAAGCAACCACTGCACACAGCTGCCGCCTTAGTCAGGGTCACTTGCTGAGATGAAAGACTGTGATGAAAAGCAAGTGGGGGGAGGAGAGCGATTGTTTGGTTTACACTGCCCCCTACCACACAGATAACTACAAGAAAGAATAACCCACGGGACTGGAGAAAGTCTGGTGTCTTAGGGTTTCTCTTGCCGTGGTGAACACCATGACCAAAGCATGGGGAAGAAAGGATTTATTTGGTTCACACTTCCACATAATCAAAGGAAGTCAAGACAGGAACTCAAACAGGTCAGGAGCGGACGCAGAGGCCGTGTGGGGTGCTGCTTACTGACTTGCTCCTCAAGGCTTGCTCCGCCTGCTTTCTTATAGAACCCAGGACCACCAGCCCAGGGGATGGCGCCACCCACAGTGGGATGGGCCCTCCCATGTCAATCACTAATTAAGAAAATTCTCTATGGGCTTGATCAATCTTATGGAGGGAGATTCTCAGCTGGGGTTCCCTCTTCTCAGATGGAGCCTGTGTCAGGTTGAGATAAAATTAGCCAGCACAAGCCGGGCGTGGTGGCGCACGCCTGTAATCCCAGCACTTGGGAGGCAGAGGCAGGTGGATTTCTGAGTTCGAGGCCAGCCTGGTCTACAGAGTGAGTTCCAGGACAGCCAGGACTACACAGAGAAACCCTGTCTGGAAAAACGGAAAAAAAAAAAAAAAATTAGCCAGCACAATTGTCCTATTGTTTTTCTGTCCCTTTCAATCCATGAAACGCCGGGAAGTTAGACAAGCTCTCCTCAGGGAATCTCTTACTTGCACAAAGTCCTCTCGGGTCCAAGCAGTCAGATTGGCATGGCTATAGCCAGCCCTTCCCCGGAAGGCTTGGCGTTGATCAAGCGGGTGTTCTGAGGGGCAGAGGCAGAAGCCCGCCCTCAGGCCCAGCCCACCTTCCTGCAGGCGCAGGCTGCAAACGCCAAGGCCGAGCGGACAGGCGTGCAGAACATGGAGCTGGCACCCGTGCAACGCAAGATCGAGGCCCGCTCAGCAGAGGACTCCTTCACCGGCTTTGTCCGGACCCTCTATTTTGCTGACACCTACCTGAGGGACAGTGAGTAACTAGCCTGAGGTTGGGGGCGTAGAACACATCCCCTGGAGGGAGACACCCATGCCACGAGGCTGCGGAGAGATGGGCTCTCTGACACGAGGAAACAGGCAGATGGGTACTTCCGGTGTGAGATCATGGAGGCAGTGCTGCTGCCCAGGACCCCACTCCATTGTACAGACAGAAATCAGACAGAAATCGAAGCCAGCGCCCGCTTTCCCCCCTTCCCCTGGGACTTGCCAGCCAGGCTTTCTGACTAGGTAGTTTTGTTCCACTGCTCACTAGAAGTATGGCGAGGCCCACGGCGTATCGTATCTGTTTTAGAGGAGGGAACTGACGCTTTCAAAAGCTTGCCAACTTGACTCTAGAGATTGAGTAGCAAGGCTGGGTGGAAGCCCAGGTTTCCACCCCGCCCAGCCCCCGCCCCGGGGGTGGGGGTTAGAGTCCCAACCCTTGACTCTATTGGCAGGCTCCCGCCACTGTCCCTCGCTGTGGGCTGGCACCAACGGGGGCACCGTCTATGCCTTTTCCCTGCGCGTGCCTCCTGCAGAAAGAAGAATGGATGAGCCTGTCCGGGCAGAGCAGGGTGAGCCGTGGATGGGAAAACACAGAGGCCTGATCTGCTTGGGTTGGGGAGTGTGGTGTCACCAAGCCGCCCATCAGAGCCCTGTGCCCAACATGCCTCTTGCCCCCAACCCGCCTCCTTTGTAGCCAAGGAGATCCAGCTAATGCACCGTGCGCCAGTGGTGGGCATCCTGGTTCTTGACGGACACAATGTGCCCCTCCCCGAGCCCCTGGAAGTAGCCCATGACCTGTCGAAGAGCCCAGACATGCAAGGGAGCCACCAGCTGCTTGTGGTGTCAGAGGAGCAATTCAAGGTGCCACGTGACAGGGTCCCCTGGATGTCCCCAAGACATCAGTAGTAGTGTTCAGCCCCTGGATGGACGTAAATAAGGATGGCAGGGGGTTGCGTTAGAGTAAGGGCCACGGGGTCACAGGAAACAGGAAGGGATCTTGTATGTGTCCAGCCTTCGACCCAAAGGTCAAGCTGGCAACTCCGAGGCAGGACCTGAGTCTGTCCAGACTGGAAGATGGTGGCCTTGCGTCTTCCCGACCCAGGAGCTGCGTCTAAGGGCTAGAGGGGCATCAAGACCCAGAGGCGCTTGCTGCACAGCATGAGGCGTCTGCTAGAGGACAAGGTCCCAGTGGTGGTGATGGGTGGGAAAACCATGGTCTGGTTATGGAGCGGCTCACGTCCGGCTGCCACCCGTGCCCAGGTATTCACGTTGCCCAAGGTGAGCGCCAAGCTAAAGCTAAAGCTGACCGCCCTGGAGGGCTCGCGGGTACGGCGAGTCGGAGTCGCCCACTTCGGCAGCTGCAGGGCTGAGGACTACGGAGAGCACCACCTGGCCGTGCTCACCAACCTGGGTGACATCCAGGTGGTCTCGATGCCCCTGCTCAAGCCCCAGGTGCGATACAGCTGCATCCGCCGGGAAGACGTCAGCGGCATAGCCTCCTGCGTCTTCACCAAATATGGCCAAGGTGGGTAGGCATGAGGACTAGGGCCTCAGGCTGGGGTAGGGTGAAAGGTCTCTTGGGCCTGCCAGGGACGGAGAGCCAAGAGCATTTCCGATGTGGAGCTCTGCCTGGCAGCCTCTGCCCCCTCCCCGTGGGAGGGAGGCCCTGTCTCAGCCACAGAGCCCAGGAGCCCCAGCTGGCGTTATGGCATTACTCAGGGCTCCTCCGCCTCTCCTCAGGTTTCTATCTGATCTCACCTTCGGAGTTTGAGCGCTTCTCTCTCTCCACCAAGTGGCTGGTTGAGCCCCGGTGTCTGGTGGATTCAACCAGCGCTAAGAACCACAGCCAGCCCAGTAATGGCAATGGCGCGGGCCCCAAAAGGACCTCGGGCCAGGTCAGGTGAGGACGAAGGCCCAGAGGCCTTTCCACAGCTCGGCCCCTTCTGAGCCATCTGCTATCTGGCCAGGATGCCCTCCTTCCCATGCCAGCTGCCAGTCCAGACCTCCACCCCTGTCTGGTCAGACCAATCAAACAGGTTGGCCTCACCCATTCCTCACAGAACCCAGATTTTCAGAACCTAGTGGTGGTCCCTAACCCTCACTGTCTGCCCCTCCACAGGAACCCAAAGAGCCAGAATGATGGAGACGGTAAGACAGGCCTCTCGGGCTGCTGTGTGGGGTACACGGGCACAGCTGGCTAGCCTGGGGTAAAAGAGGAGAGGGGCTGAGGGTAAATGAGAGGGAAGATAGGCTGGGAACAGGAGTGAGCGCTCTCCTGCACCTGGGGCTCTGGCTTCCAGCACTCACTCCCCTAACCCCTGTAATGAGGGCTGGGCAGAGGGCCCGGGACAGGCCCAGCTGACCACCCTGCCTTCCAGAGAAGAAGCCTGGCCCAGTGATGGAGCACACCCTGCTCAGTGACGCCTGTGAGTCACTACGGGGGTCCGTGAGGCTCACGTGAGGGAGCGGGGAGCAGGACTTGGGGTAGCGAGCAAAGCTTAGGAAGCCAGGGGAAGCCAGGGACAAGCCTGTCAGGGATCCCACTGGTAAAAGAAAGTGTCCGGCCTCACCTCAGAAGGCCTCACTGGGTCTCTCCTACCCAGCAGGGGTCCTAAAGGAAATCCAGAGCACACTGGAGGGGGACCGGAGGTAAGTCACTGCAGTGCTGGGGGTGTGGGGGTGTGGACAGAGGCACCCACAGAGAGTGGTGACTCCTTGTCTTTGCCACCTCAGGAGCCATGGCAGCTGGCATCCTCACGGCGTGGCTGTGGGTTACAGGCTCAGCCATGGAGAAGGTAGGGCTGTGGGCACTCCAGAGGAGGGGAGGGCCTGCTGCCGGGGAAGACAGTCCCTAACTGCCACCCCTCTGGGGCCCGACAAGCCATCAGGGCCACCTGAGCCTTCCCTGCCCAGCCTGATCCTATCTGTGTCCTTCCGCAGCAGAGTGAACGGTTCCGCACCCAGGCCGGGGGATGATCGAACACTACTGAGGGCCTTGCCAGCCCGAGCCGGGCCAGGGGCTGCCAGTGCCCTGGTCACCTTCCTGCTGCTGCTCCTGGTCTCCGGAGAGGGGAGCTCCCACCGGGGCCGCCCCTCCTGGGCCCTGTCTGTCCTGATCCTTTTATCAATGTTGCACAGTTTTTATCTCCACCCCCTTTTGTAGTGGGCTGGGTCTTAAATTATAAAATTTAACTGTCTCTGAGTAAAACTGAAGTTTTTAATAAACACCTTGTTTCGTCTTCACTGGAACAGCCTGAGGACCTGCGTTTTTCAGTGGTCCCGGCCCATCTCCAGCCTCTGAGAGAGAGAAAGGGAGGGAGAGAGAGAGGGAGAGGGAGAGAGAGGTATAGAGAACTCCCTCTTTTTTTTTTTGAGAACTCCCTCTTAAAGCATCTGAATCACCAGGTGTTGCTAACTTTCGACCAGTAGGGTAGATAAACAATGTCTATCCCTCCTCCTAAGGCCCCAGGAACAAACTGAGGCATGACTTCCAGAGTTCCCTGGGGGACCAATGGGTTTATTGGATTTCCTACTAGAACACCGGTGAACAGAAACCTCCCCTCAACAGGCCACCCCTGACAAGCCTTGACCCAGCAGGGATGAGAGCTTCTCTGTAGTAATAGACACCCACCCTGGTGGGAACCCCTCCCCCAAGCCACATGCAATTAAGGCACAGCTGGCAGGAACAATGGGCTCCTTGGGCCCCTAAGGTTAGCCCTGGCTGTCCTAGAGCTAACTCTGCAGACCAGCCTGCTGGAACTCAGAGATCTCCTTGTCTCTGTCTCCGAGTGCTGCGATGAAAGGCCCGTGCCAGCACCACAGTCCAGAAAGTTCAGTTTTAGGAAGGGAGGGAGGGAGGGAGGGAGGGAGGGAAAGAAAGGAAGGAAGGAAGGAAGGAAGGAAGGAAGGAAGGAAGGAAGGAAGGAAGGAAGAAAGAAAGAAAGAAAGAAAGAAAGAAAGAAAGAGAAAGAAAGAGAAAAAGGAAGCAAGGAAGGAAGGAAGGAAGCAAGGAAGGAAGGAAGGAAGGAAGCAAGGAAGGAAGGAAGGAAGGCATCAGAACTAGCTTGGTAGCATAGGCCTTTAGTCCCAGCACTCACTTGGGAGGCAGTTCAGGCCAGCCTGGTCTACATCGTGAGTTCCAGGACAGCCAGTGCTATGCAGAGACCCTGTCTCAAAAGATAAAAATAAGCTGGGCGGTGGTGGCGCACGCCTGTAATCCCAGCACTTGGGAGGCAGAGGCAGGCGGATTTCTGAGTTCGAGGCCAGCCTGGTCTACCGAGTGAGTTCCAGGACAGCCAGGGCTACACAGAGAAACCCTGTCTCGAAAAACCAAAAAAAAAAAAAAAAAAGATAAAAATAGGGGGCTGAAGCCGGGCGTGGTGGCACACGCCTGTAATCCCAGCACTTGGGAGGCAGAGGCAGGCGGACTTCTGAGTTCGAGGCCAGCCTGGTCTACAGAGTGAGTTCCAGGACAGCCAGGGCTATACAGAGAAACCCTGTCTTGAAAAACCAAATAAATAAATAAAAATAGGGGGCTGGAAAGATAGTTCAGCAGTTAAGAGCACTGACTACTCTCCCGAAGGTCCTGAGTTCAAATCCCAGCAACCACATGGTAGCTCACAACCATCTGTAATGAGATCTGACGCCCTCTTCTGGAGTGTCTGAAGACAGCGACAGTGAACTTACATATAATAAATAAATCTTTAAGAAGATAAAAATAGAGCCGGGGTAGTGGCGCATGCCTGTAATCCCAGCACTTGGGAGGCAGAAGCAGGTGGATTTCTGAGTTTGAGGCCAGCCTGGTCTACAGAGTGAGTTCCAGGACAGCCAGGGCTACGCAGAGAAACCCTGTCTCGAAAAACAAAAAAACAAAAAAAGATAAAAATAAATGTAAGTAAATAAACATCCACCAAAGGGCCTACATGTTAGCTCAGACACACTTGCAACCAAGCACGACAGCTCGGGTTCAATCCCCAGGCCACACGGGTTGGACGGAGAGAACTGACCCCTGCAAGCTGTCTGCCCTCTGATCACACTCCAGGACTACGGCAAGAGTGTACCCATGTGTGCAGGTGCATGCAGGCATGCGAGTGCTCAAGCACACACATGCACACACACATGCACACAAATACAACTAAAAATCTACCAATAACCAGGTGGTGGGGGTAGACGCCTTTGAACCCAGCACTCCAGCACTCCGGAGGCAGAGGCAGGCAGCCAGCTGGTCTAGACTGGTCTGCACAGTGAGTTCCAGGACAGCCAGAACTGCACAGTGAAACCCTGTCTTGAAAACAAAACAAAAATCCATCAATAACAACTGGTTAGATTACAGTGCATGAATTCATCACAGCACTGCACTGAACAACTGAAAGGGCAGAGAGAAGCTCGGTGAGGGGTTACAAAACCTCAGGGCCGGGCGGTGGTGGCGCATGCCTTTCATCCCAGCACTTGGGAGGCAGAGGCAGGCAGATCTTTTGAGTTCGAGGCCAGCCTGGTCTAACAGAGAGAGTTTCAGGACAGCCAACAAAAGTCTACAAAACCTGTATTTAAATAAATAAATAAATAAATAAATAGGGCTGGAGGATGGCTCAGTGAATAAGAGCACTGACGTCCTGAGTTCAATTCCCAGCAACCACACAATGACTCACAACCATCTGTAATGGGATCCAATGCTCTCTTCGGGTCTGCCCAAAGACAGCGACAGTATACTCACATACATGAAATAAATAAGTCTTTAAATAAATAAATACGTCGTAGGTGAGCCATTGAATGAAACATCGCTGCGCGCTGTTCTCGGTGGGTGGCAGTATTGTAGCCAATGAGGTTAATCGAAGACGTGATTGTGATTATTGCTCATTGAAAAAAGCTGAGGGAGGACTAAGCATGTAACTCAGTTAGCAGAGGGCTTGCCCGAAATCCACAGGGCCCTCCTCAGCCTGGGGGGCGGGGGGGGGGAGATTCACAAAGGTCCTGGCTAGTAATGGTAAGTAGCCTTTGGGGCTGGAGACCACCACCGGCTGCTCTTCTAGGGGACTGGGGTTTGAGTCCCATCATCCCCCATGAGACTCCATGACTCCAAAGGGGTGCACAGGCCTTACCCCGGTTCAAGGTGTATTTTCCTAAGGTATCCAGTTACGTTGTATTTTACAACAGAAGAGAAGAGAGCTCCCAAGTGTTCCCTGCCCAGTCCCTTAGCCACGATCCCTGTCTCCTAGAGAAGCCCCCGCTTAAAATAGCTTCACCCGCCCCTTTTGACTGGCCAGTAGTGAGTCTGGCCTAGTGCCAGGCTGACCTGCTTGGCAAGGGGTCCTGGCGTCGTCGCCCTGTCCACGGCCTTTGTCCACAGCCGCCGTAGCGTCTCCTCTTTCCTCTGCTTCCACTCCATTGTTGACCAACGGGGTCAGGACCCGTTGCCTCCTGCATTATTGATGCGGCTGCCCAGGAAGGGAGACTCCAGGAGGGGGACAGATTGAGCCCAGATCCCTGCAGGAGCAGAGAGCGAGCATCTAGCAACCGAGACCTCAGGGCACCCGTGGGCAAAAGGATCAGGACATCCGGAAGGCAGTCATGGGCGGAAGCAAGGGCAAAGCACCCCAGCGCCGGGCTCGACCCGGGAGACCAGCCTCAGCCGAGCAGGAGTCCGGGTCCGCCAGCGCCGACTGCGCCCCAAGCCGGGACCGCAGGCCTGCCCGCGGCAAAGCCCGCAAGACCAAGCCCGCTACGGAGCTTGAGGCCACCCGAGGCAAGGGAACCGCCGGAGGCCACAGGAAGCCCACCGAAGAGGGGAACCACCGCTGCAGAAGTGCAGAAACCGGAGCATCACGGGAGCCCCAGGAGAGGCGGGGCAGTTCGCAGCGTCTGAGACACGGACCCACGGAGAGCCGTGAGTCCGGGGACAGCTGTGGGGAGCACACGGAGGAGCAGAGGATCCTCGGGGAAGAGGCGCGCACAGGCAAGCGCGGCCGCCGCAGGAGAGGAAAGAATCGGGGACCTTCGACTGGACGAGGCCAGGGAGAGACTCCTGGCGGGGATGGGGACACGTCGGGCGGGGATGGTGGCAGCTCGTGCCTGGACAGTGAAGCCCGCGAGGCCCAGGACAGCAGCAGCCAGGGCGGTGGAGCCCCCGAGCGGCCACCCAAAATGGAGCCTTCGGATACCAGCTCAGGAGGCGCTCCAATCAGAGGACCCAGCTCAACTCTGGTACAGGGCAAACGCCCTGGCAGCAACCATCCAGGCAGCGAAGGACACGCCTTGGAGCTCCAGAGCAGGGAAGGGTCGTCGGGGACAGGGCCTCAGAGAGCGAGTGACGATTCCCGGACAGATACAGACTCGAGCCCCGGGAGGGCTGGGCACAGACGTCTCCCACAGAAGACCCCAGGAACCTCAAGTGACATCCCTGCGTCCCCGGAGCTAGAGCTGGGCAGGGAAGCTGCAGCCTCCAGCGTCCCCAGAGGCTCTCAGAGTCCTCGAGACTCCAGCGCGATCGTAGACACCAGTGGCGTCGGGGCGCAGCCAAAGGCTGAGCTGCCCGGCACCGAGCCTGAGACAGCGGAGGCTCCCGGGGCTCAGCGCCTCCGGGTCGGAGACGTGGCGGGGAAGGTGCAGGTGGCTGCGGGAGAGAGCGACGCGGGGGCCGGAGAGCGAGCGGGTGCAGGGGACCCAGGACCCCGGGACCGGACGCCGCTGGCCACGCTCGTGATGCTGCGCAGGCTGCGCTCGAGGCCCCCAGTCGGGGCGTCTCCCCAGGTCGCCGGTGGCATCCGCGTGGGTCTCAAGGCGCGGCTGCAGCGCGTGGCGCGGGCCCTGGGCTTCCTGCGCTGGCTGCGACTGCGGGTGGAGCGACGTGGGGCGGAGGCGCGCGCCGCGAGCCCGCGGGAGTGCGAGGAGCGCGGCCGCGAGAGGGCGCTCGAGGCGCGGGGAGGGGCGCCCGGGCTACGGCGCTGGCTGGTCTTACGCCTGGCCTGTCGCCTGGTGGGGCTCCGGCGAATGCCCCGAGCTCCCCCTGGCGGGGGTCTGAGCCCTCCGCCGGCTCTGAATAGCTCAGTCTCTGATGATGCATCAGCCATCAAGGATCCAGCTCCAGATTCCAAATTCGCGGTGGTCTTCCCCCGGATCCATAATGCCGGGAAGGAGTCGGGCAGCAGCAGTTCAGGAGCGTCCGCGGATGCTCCCACTGGAGAAGGCCTGGTTTCATCCCCTGCTGGGGATGCAGAGGATAGGGAGGAGCAAGAGGCTAATGGAGAAAGGGTGGTCAGGTCCCGTCAGGCTTCCTGCATTTTCTCAACTGCCCCCAATGGAACCCCACCCGATGAGAACCGGAGCGAAGCAGAGTCAGAGACCTTGGAAGCTAAGACTGGAGTGCACTGGGCACAGGACTCTAATCCCTGCGAAGACCCTAAGCTTGGCGCTGATACTCTGCTGCCCCAGCTCACTCTGGAGACTCGCCTGCGGCAGAATAGCCCCCGTAGGTCACCAAGGGAGCGTTGGGAGCCAGAGGATGACGCTGAGGCAGCGCTGGAAAGGGACCTGGAGCTGAGCCCCCAGAGGGACGTAGAGATGCCACCCTTTCTGGGTGCTAAGACCCCGAGTCTCCCAGAGAGCCTGGAAGACACTGAGGACCTCGCCAGGCTGCGGTGAGGGGCGCAATGTCAGATCTGCTGCCCCTGGCTCGTAGTTTCTCATGATTCATCCCCCACTCAGAACTTGCAAACTCATATGCACCCTTACTGAATCAAGAGAGGATGTTTGAGCCGGGCGTGGTGGCGCACTCCTGTAATCCCAGCACTTGGGAGGCAGAGGCAGGCGGATTTCTGAGTTCAAGGCCAGCCTGGTCTACAGAGTGAGTTCCAGGACAGCCAGGGCTACACAGAGAAACCCTGTCTCGAAAAAAAAAAAAAAAAAAGAGAGAGGATGTTTGTTTCAAAGAAAGACAGATTTGGGGTGCAAGGTGCCTTCCAGATCTGCAGCCCCGCTCCTTAACTATTGATTGAACCTGGGGTGTCTCCTGCATGTTGATCTTTATATAACCCCAGCCCTCTTTATATGCATATATACATATTATATGCATATATATTATATGCATATACATATTATATGCATATATACATATTATATGCATATATATAATTGAGACAGGGTTTCTCTGTGTAGCCCTGGCTGTCCAGGAACTTGCTCTGTAGACCAGGCTGGCTTCCAACTTAGATATCTGTCTCCCAAGTCTCCCAAGTGCTATAATCACAGCCACAGCTAGTACTCTCTCTTTCTCTCTCTCTCTCTCTCTCTCTCTCTCTCTCTCTGTGTGTGTGTGTGTGTGTGTGTGTGTGAGAGAGAGAGACAGACAGACAGACAGACAGACACAGAGACAGAGACAGAGGAGACACAAAGAGACAGAGACACAGAGATAGAGACAAAGAGACACACACAGAGAGGGAGAGGGTTGCAAGCTCTTGAGCCCCGTGTACACACGCAGAGGTCAGAGGAGCTCTTGCAGAAGTTGGCCCGCCCACCCTGCCACCCTGTCGTTTCCGGGGCTCACACTGGTTGTCACAGGCTTGGCGGAGAGCGCTTGTACCCGCCTAGGTATCTTGCTCCCTGCCCCAAGCCTGATTTTACCTTTTAACTTGTCGAAGAATCTCACCGGTTGCCCAGGCAGAAGGTGAACACGTGGTACACTTGTCCCAGCCTCCCGAGTCACTGGCATGACAGGCGTCCCCCCAGGGGATGGGGGGCAGCTGCAGAGCCCCGCTGACAGTGGCACAGCCACTTTACCTCTGCCCTGCTGTCCCGACAGGCTGGTGTGTGACAGCTCTGTGCTGCTGTGCCTCAAGAAGAGGTTCCACCTGGGCCGCATCTATGTAAGGGGACCACGGGGTAGGGGTGGAAGCTAGATTTCCTCTCCCCTGTGGGCAGGGAGCCCCCTGGCATCCCCGAGGCCTCTTCATCCTTAGACTGGGGGGTAAAGCCAGCTCTACCTGCATCCCTCACAGACACGTGGGATAGGCTGGTTTGGGGTGCCTCAGAAAGAACATCCTGTTTATATTCTCACACCCCCTTCTTATGAGAGCCCCTGCTTTCTTTACCAGACTTTCGGGGGACCCCTCCTGCTTGCTCTGAACCCCCACCAGTCCCTGCCTCTCTTCTCGCCAGAAGTCTTGGCCAGCTACCATCCCAGGAAGGCCCCAAACACCACGCCGTATGTGACTTTGACCCTTTTTTTTTTTTTTTTTTTTTTTTTTTTGGTTTTTCGAGACAGGGTTTCTCTGT
Source organism: Apodemus agrarius (assembly GCA_964023405.1). Lineage (NCBI taxonomy): Eukaryota > Metazoa > Chordata > Mammalia > Rodentia > Muridae > Apodemus > Apodemus agrarius. The sequence continues at coordinate 103,488,913 of OZ030015.1, forward strand.
GTAGTCCTGGCTGTCCTGGAACTCACTCTGTAGACCAGGCTGGCCTGGAACTCAGAAATCCGCCTGCCTCTGCCTCCCAAGTGCTGGGATTATAGGCATGCGCCACCATGCCCGGCAGACTTTGACCCTTTGACTCTGTGCTTAAGTATCTGTCTTACTGAGTGAGTGCCAGGGTCTGTGGGCACATAGATTATCTTAGGACGCCCCAGAGAGCCATCTCTGACACCTTCTCATGCCTCTGCTGTTCTCCCCCCGCCCCCAGACACATCTTTGCCATCGGGGCAGCAGCCTATAGCCTGTCTCAGAGTGCTGGACAGGATTCCTGCATCCTCCTGGGGTGAGTTCTGGCTAATGTGCTTGCCTGAGCCCACAGGATGCCCTAACTATTGGTCCCTCGGCCTGCTGGGCAGCAGTTCAGGAAGACATCCTCGGGACTGTCCTGAGGCCATCCCGAGTGTTGCTATGTAGCCCTTCTTTCTGGTTATTCTGCATGGACCAGGTCTGTCCTCTCTACAGTATAGAAATGGCTTTCCTGCAGTATGTCCGTCCCCACTGCCTGGGCTCAGTGGGCGGTCCCCTGTGCCTCCTCCCATCCTTAGCCCCTCCCTCCTGCAGGGGGCACAGTGGCTCAGGGAAGACTGAGACTGCCAAGAAGATTTTGGAGTTTCTAAGCAGCATAGGGCAGAAGCCGATGGAGGCCAACCGAGCTCAGGTGAGGTCTGGCTGGAGGCACCTGGCCACTTCTCAGGCCATTTCCTGTGGCTTCTCACAGATCAGCCCCCAAGGTTTTCCAATGCAAGGGAGTGGGCTTAGGCCTTTTTATTTTATTCTATTTTATTGTTGTTGGTTTTGTTATTTTTAAGGCGGGCTTTCTCTGTGTGGTCATGGCTGTTCTGGAACTCACTCTGTAGACCAGGCTGGCCTCAAATTCAAAGACCTACCTTCCTCTGCCCCCAGAGTGCTAGGATTAAAGCCATGTGCTACCATGCCTGGATATTTTATTTTATTTTTGGTTTTATTTCAAGACAAGGTTTCTCTGTGTAACCCTGGCTGTCCTGGAACTCACTCTATAGACCAGACTGGCCTCGAACTCAGAAATCCTCCTGTGTCTGCTTCCCAAGTGCTGGATTAAAGGCATGTGCCACCACTGCTGGGCTATTTTACTTTTTAAAAACAGCATCTCATGTAGCCCAGAATGGCCTAGAACTTCCTACGTAGTTGAGAATGACTTTGAACCTCTGATTCTCCTGCCTGCCTGCGCCTCTCCAGTGCTAGGGTTACGGTGTGTGCGGCCATCTTAGTTTTATGTGGTCCTGGGGGTTGAGCCCAGAGCCTCACGAATGTAATATGAGCCGCTCTACAAATTGAGCTACGCCCTCAACCCTTTTAATCTGGGGGAGGGGTGTCTGATGGGGCTGACTCCACGGAGGTCCACACAACTAGTGGAATAGAGACCTCTCGGTGGGTGGTGAGTTCCAAGGCCATCTTAAGAACACCCGAGTCTCCCAAATCCTCACACAGCTAGAGGACGTCCTGCCTGTGCTCGGCAGCTTCGGCCATGCCAAGACCATCCTCAATGCCAATGCCAGCCGCTTCGGCCAGGAGATGCGCCTCTGCCTGCAGCAGTGAGTGATGGGGGTGGCGGGCTCGGTGGCACCTGCGAGGGGCTACTCTTCTCGGGAGCAGGGGTACTGTCTTAGCCTCAGCCCCTGGGCTGCCCCTTCAGAGAAGGGGCGTGCCTACCCAGTCTCTTTTACCCCCAGGGGGGTTACTGTGGGAGCCTCTGTGTGCTACTATCTTCTTGAGACTTCCAGAGTAGTGTTTCAGGTAATGGCCAGCCTCCTGCCCACCCCCTCCCCCGCTCTGAGGGTGGGAAAGAGAATGGGGCATAGCCCTCAAACCCTACTCCCCGCCGAGCCAGTTTCTCTACCCAAGGCCCAGGCTGAGCGAAACTTCCATGTTTTTTATGAGCTGCTGGCGGGGTTGGACCCCACGGAACGTGAGCGACTCTCTCTGCAGGGACCTGAGGCTTACTATTACCTCAACCAGGTAGGGTAGAGGCTCTCGCAGATGGCACGCCCAGTCCCAGCCATGGCTTTCGGGACACTGTGGGACGCCAGGCATTGTCCCTCCACAAGCCTACCCTTCTCTGCAGGGCCGAGCCTGCAGGCTCCAGGGCAAGGCTGATGCCCAGGACTTCAAAGAGCTGGTGAAGGCCCTGCGGGTGCTGGGGTTGTGCGCAGAAGAGCTGACTGCGGTCTGGGCTGTGCTGGCCGCCATCCTGCATCTGGGCAACATCTGCTTCTCTTCTTCAGAGGTGGGCTCCCTTGTAGGCGGGACCACGGAGCACACCGGATAGGCAGTGATGGTTTTGCACCATCGGGGCAGTGATGACGCCAAGCCGTTATGCGCGGAGAATCACAAAGCCCTGGGCTGCCTCTGAAGGCGGGCAGACCCCTATTGCATAGATGAGGCCAGTGAGCCTCTGCCCTTCTGCACCCGCACCCCTCACGCCTCTTTTTGTCTTTAAGACGAGTGCATGGCAGCCGGGCGTGGTGGCGCACGCCTGTAATCCCAGCACTTGGGAGGCAGAGGCAGGCGGATTTCTGAGTTCGAGGCCAGCCTGGTCTACAAAGTGAGTTCCAGGTCAGCCAGGACTACACAAGAGAAACCCTGTCTCAAAAAACAAACAAACAAACAAACAAACAAACAAACAAAAAGAGTGCATGGAGCTAACCAAGAAGCTACTGGCTGATGGGTACTGGGGGGATCCGGTGACACTTAAAAAAAAAATTACAAAATTTAATTCTCATGACAACACTGTGCCCTAAGGGTAATGTTTCCCCCTAGCAGTAAGCAGCCAAGGGTCAGGGAGAGAAATAGATTAGTCAGAATGGCTTAGCTACTTAGAAAAGACAGCCAGGACTCGCACTCCTGGCCTTCGGCCCCAGAGCCTGGCTCACTGCAGCCCAGAGCTCCTCATATGCTCTTGGCCCAGGCTGGGTTTGAACTCACTTTCCCAAGTGCTGGGATTAAAAGCCTGCACCGCCACAGCTGGCTGCCGCTGGCCGTTTGAGTAACAGCTGGCTGGGTAAAGCAGAGCCCTGCCCGGCCCTGTCTGAGGGCTGCTGCCATCACCCAAGCAAAGCTCTTCCTGTCCCTCCTCTGTCTAGCGGGAGTCCCAAGAGGTGGCTGCTGTGTCCAGCTGGGCTGAAATCCACCTGGCAGCCCGGCTGCTACAGGTGCCACCAGAGCGCCTAGAGGCAACAGTCACCAAGAGGGTTGTGGTGAGCCCAAAGGGTGCTGGGAAGGTGGGAGGAGTAACCTGGAGCACCAGGAGTATGGGCCTAACGCTGAGCATCTCTCCAGGACACACCCTACGGCCCGGTCTCCAGACCTCTGCCAGTGGAAGGTGCCATTGATGCCAGGTAACCTCGGGGATCGGGGAGTGGAGCCAGGTGTGCTGCCCTGCGGGTGAGGCTCACTTACGGTGCCCACAGGGATGCCCTGGCCAAGACCCTGTACACAAGGCTCTTCACCTGGCTTCTGAAGCAGATCAGTGTGCGGCTGTCCCCACCGAGGGAGGCGGACGGTGCGGCCGCCATTGCAGTTGTGGATGCCTTTGGCTTTGAGGTCACCCTGGAGAGGGGGAGGGGCGAGGCAGGCCCATGCCATTCCACCTCCTCCCTGTGCTGCTTGCCTGTCTGACCTGTGTCTTTGCTAGCTCCTTCTGGGGCTACTGAGTGGAATCTTGGTTGGGTGCCCCTGGGTAGGGATGGAAAGGGAACAGGCCCTGTCCTGTATCTTGGGGTCTTTTGCATCTGGTTGAGGCTGGCAGGGAATTTTGGGGCTCTCTGTCTGCTTGACTCCATCTGCATGTTCCTGGGAGGAGGAGGACTCCAATGCATGCGCCTTTGCCAGCTGGGCCTGGAAGCCCCCCTGGGTTCCGTCTGGGAGGGGCTGGAGCCCACAAGTCCAGAGCTATCTGCTTTGTCCTGCCCCTTGCCAGCTGTGTGACCTCACACAGCTAATCAATCCTTCTGAGGCCAGTGTCCCCAGCAGTACAGCAGGCCTCACTCTCTACGGGGACATTGCTGCTTCGGAGAGTTCTGTCCTGCTTGGCTTTATAGACACACGGCCACAACCCCGGGCTGGGTTTGTCACCTCCCACATACCAAGGAGGAAAGAAGTGGGACCTCTCAAATCTTCCAGAACTGTCACAGCTGTGCACCCCTTTCCTGAGTGTTACCCCCTTTTGTGGGAAGGGCTAACAACAATTGGGCTTGGCTGTCCCCACCCCCAGTTCCTGGATGGGCACTGTTCACAGCCCCGTGGGTCCTGCCCTCCTTAGAATGTCCCTCCCTGACCACCACTCTGCTCCGGAAGGGAGGGCTGTAGGCAGATCTGCTCTGGTGTGCATCACGGGTGTGCACAGCTATGCCGAAGCCGTCCGGCCTTGTGGTGGTGTGCTGAGGCTGCAGAGGAGAATGGCAGAGGCAGGCTGGCGGGCTTCCTGGAGGTGGCAGCAACATGAGACTATGGGATTTGAGTGCCATCGAGGAAGAGGCGCTCTGCAGACCCTCTCCGGATGGGCACGACCAGAGCTCAAAAGGCTCCTAATGGGAGCAGAGGGCGGGGTTGTGGAGAGCTGGAGGGAGGACTGATGTCCGGCTGAGGCAGATCCAGGATGTATAGCCTGTGTAGACTGCACTCCATTTTGGCTTGTTCCTCTTGGCTGCAACCTCAGCTCTGGGGTATCACTGCTTTGAGAGTCCTGGGGAGGAGGGAGGGGCAGCTCTATGTGCCCCACCCCCACCTCCTGTGCAGATCCCCCTTCTTGTTCATTTGTTCTAGGCCCTCCGGGTGAACGGCTTAGAGCAGCTATGCAGCAATCTGGCCAGCGAGCGCCTGCAGCTCTTCTCCAGCCAGAGACTGCTGGCCCAGGAGGAGGTACGGAGCTGCGCAGGTGACAGTCATCACAGGATGACCCCCAAAGCCCCCTTCCCGGGGCGGTGGGAAGGGCTCGGCCCTTACCCTCCCTTTACATCTATGAGAGGAGGATAATCTCTTGTGCAGCTCTGTGATCTCGCCCAGCCCCAACAACTGTGGGCTGCTAGTCACCAAATACTGCGTGTTCCTAGGAGGTGTGCCAGCGGGAGCTACTGAAGTGGGCGCCCATTCCGCAGCCTCCAAGGGAGTCCTGCCTGGATCTCCTGGTGGGCCAGCCCCATAGCCTCTTAAGCATCCTGGACGCCCAGACCTGGCTAGCCCAGGTGAGAGCCGTCAGTGACACTCAGGGTCAGGGATAAGGACTGGGGGAGCCTAGGTATCCAGGATAAAGCCTGCAGGGCTTCCTGGGATTCAAGCAGGCTGTAGGGTCAGAGACGAGGCATTCTGTACAGTCTGGGGAAGAGTCCTAGACTCCCACCGAGCACTTTAAAAACTTAATTTTATGTGTCCGGGTGTTCTGCCTACATGTATGTGTGTGTGCTGTGTGCATGCATGGTACTGGGGAAATCAGAAGAGGATGTCAGAGCCTCTGGAACTGGGGTTAGGATGGTCATAAGCTGCTGTGTGGGTGCTGGGAGGAGAACCCAGGTCCTCTGGAAGAGCCGCAAATGCTCTTAACCACAGAGCCATCTTTCCAACTCCTTCGTTTTTTGTTTTGCTTTTGTTTTGTTGAGACAGGAAGTTATATATGTAACTAGGCTGCCCTTAAACTCCTGATCCTTATGCCTTCACATCCCAAGTGCTGGGATTACAGGCGTGTTCCACCAACGGCACGCTACAGACACTCCTTGGGCTGGTAACTGGCTGTCCCGTATAAACATTCCCCATTACACATCAGCATCTGCCTCTTTATATTCGAACTCCCGGAGAGAGCGGACGGTGTGGATTGCCAGGTGCAATCAGGGGGACCTACCTCTCCTCTACGCTAGACAGAGCTGCAGGCGGGCTGGGCCTGACTGAGGAACGCCAGCTCTGCCTGAGGGGGACTAGCACTGAGGGATGAGTTTGTGTGTAGGGACCATTCTGCAGGGAAAGGCCTGAGACGAAAGATTCAGTTCTTCCCTTCCTGGAACCCAGGAGAGTGGGAAAGAAATGGTAAGGGCTGGAGAGGTGGCTTAGAGGGTAAGCAGAGGACCCGGGTTCAGTTCCCAGCATCCACATGGTGGCTCACAGCCGTTACTCTAACTCCAGCTTCGGGAGATCTGATGACCTCTTCTGACCTCCGTGGGCGCCAGCCACACATGTGGGGCATATACAGATGAGCAAGCAAAGCAATGCTCGCATTAAAAAGGAAATGCATCCAAAAATAATTATTTATTTAAAAAACTGGGCTAGGTGTGGTGGCACGCGCCTTTAGTCCTAGCATTTGGGAAGCAGAGGCAGGAGGATCTCTGAGACGTCAAGGCCAACCTGGTCTATAGAATGAGTTCTGGTATAGCCAGTGCTACACAGAGAGACCCTGTATCAAAACAACAACAATAACAACAGAGGGGGGATCTTGGGGTTGAGGAGAGAGAGAGAGAGAGAGAGAGAGAGAGAGAGAGAGAGAGAGAGAGAGAGGAGAACCTGTGGAGGATGGGGACAGGCAGCAGTGTATAGTTAGAGTTCAATGGTAGAGTATTCGCCTGCTGTGTGTGAAACAGTGGATTCAGTCTGGGCAGTCTGAGAGCAGGCAGATCTCTTAGCTCCAGGCTATCCTGGTCTACAAAGCGAATTCCAGGACAGCCAGGTATACACAGAAAAACCCTGTCTTGAAAAACTGAAGAAAAAGAAGAAAAAAAGATAATTAACTCGATTTTTGGATTCTGATATAATCTCCACCTGATGTGGTCCTGAGTGCCTGTCTATCAGCACTCACAAGGTGGGAGCAGGCGAGAAACAAGTTTGAAGCCAGCACAGCCTGATGTAAGAAAGAAAAGAAGAGAAGAGAAGAGAAAAGAAAAGAAAAAAAGAAGGGAAGGGAGGAAGGAAGGAAGGAAAAAAAGAAAGACTGAAGGCTGATGAGCTGGGCAGTACAATCTGGTATATGAGACTCAGTTTCCCACAATAAATAAGTAAGAACCCCAGGTGTCTGGTGGACAGTTTTGTGGAGTCACAGGAACATGTGTAGGACCCAGACCTCTGGGAACTGAGGTTGCAGGGTAGATACCAAAAATAGAGTGACCCTGGGATGGTGGTGTGGCTCAGTAGGAGGAGGGCTCCCCTAGCAGGCACCCAGAGGCCGAGGGTCCACCCCCAGCAAGGTATAAACTCAGGTGTGGTGATGCTGTTCTACAGACCGATCCAAACCAGAGCACTGGGTCTTGGGAGTTCAGCTGTGCCTCCTTGCAAAAGATCGCCCCCAGGTGGACGGTGAATTGCTTACATTCCCTGACAGAAGGGTGGAGAGGGTCACAGGACCCTGACCCTCACTGCACGTGGCCAGGGGAATAACTAGCATTCATAGGCCAGGGACGACTAGGAGAGAGGGCTTCGGCTTCGCATCCATGGTAAGACAGGAGCGCACACTGGGACGCAGACTGGCCACTCCACCCTTGAGAAAGGAGTGAGGCCAAGGGTGCATACCTGTGGTCCCAGCACTCTAGAGGTAGAGGTGAGGAGGGTCATCCTCAGCTACACGGTGAGTTGGAGGCTAGCCCGGCCATAAGGGACGGTATCTCAAACCAGCCACGAAGAGTGGTGACTGGTATCTTTAATCCAACCTTTAATCCCCGGCGGTGTTCTGGGCGCAGACGCAGGTGGATGGTGAATTGATGCGAATTCAAAGCTAGCCTGGTCTTCATGGGGAAAAGAGAAACTCCTCATAGGTGTTTCTCTAGTCCCTTGTTTTCTTTTTTCTTTTTTTCTTTTTCTTCTTCTTCTTTTTTTTTTATTTTTTATTTTTTTAATTTTTTTATTTTTCAAGACAAGGTTTCTCTGTGTAGCCCTGGCTGTCCTGGAACTCACTCTGTAGACCAGGCTGGCCTCGAACTCAGAAATCTGCCTGCCTCTGCCTCCCAAGTGCTGGGATTATAGGCATGCGCCACCACTGCCTGGCTCCTTATTTACTTTTTTGTTTTGTTTTTATTTTTGTTTTTCGAGACAGGGTTTCTCTGTGTAGCTCCGGCTGTCCTGGAACTCACTCTGTAGACCAGGCTGGCCTCGAACTCAGAAATCTGCCTGCCTCTGCCTCCCAAGTGCTGGGATTACAGGCATGCGCCACCACCGCCCAGCCCTTGTTTACTTTTTTAAAAATCTGTTTTTATGTGTGGATGTTTTGTTGTTTTGCATTTGTCTGAGCACCATGTGTGTGCCTGGTCCTGGGTAGACCAGAAAAAGGCATCAGATCCCCCGGAACTGGAGTTACAACTGGGAGCCACCGTCCATGTAAGGGCTGGGAACCGAACCTTGGGTACTCTAGCAGAACAGCCGGAGCTTTTACCCACTCCTTAGGTTATATAAAGTGACCTGTAACAGCTTGTGGAGAGGGTGTAGCTGGAACAGTTCTGACATCTGTCAGAGCCTCCAACTCTATTTTCTTTTAACTCCTTCAGGCTTCCTCAGAAATATCACTTCTGGGGCTTGGCGGAGGTGGGTCCTGAGGTGACCTGACCTCAAATAGTACCTGGCTGTTCCAAACAGAAAGTCATGGAGAAAGGGAGCACACTGTAGGGACTCTGCTGCAGACCGAGCTGGCTCTCCCTGTCTGAGGAAGAGATCTGGGAAGACAAATCTCCCTGTGTCTAGGTTGTGTGGGGCTGCGGTTTACAGGAAGGAACAGGGTGGACACGGGGAGCACGTTCGCACAGGACCTGAGAAAGGGTGGCTCCTTCCTTGCCAGGCCACAGACCACACCTTCCTCCAGAAGTGCCACTATCACCATGGTGACCACCCGAGCTACGCCAAGCCTCAGCTGCCCCTGCCAATCTTCACGGTGCGGCACTATGCTGGGACCGTCACCTACCAGGTATCCGCCCTTGGGCAGAGAATGCAGGTGACTCAACAAGGCCCTGTCATCCGAGTGTCGGCCCCTCCCAAGCTGAGTCACCTACCAGAAGACGAAGTCAGATTCCAAGACGTGGCACTGTATCTTCACGTGAGCCTCAGGCCACACCCAGTTCTGAGTGTTAATTTTATTTTATTTTTATTTATTTATTTATTTATTTATTTTTTGTTTGTTTGTTTGTTTTTTCGAGACAGGGTTTTTCTGTGTAGCCTTGGCTGTCCTGGAACTCACTCTGTAGACCAGGTTGGCCTCGAACTCAGAAATCCGCCTGCCTCTGCCTCCCAGAGTGCTGGGACCACAGGCGTGCGCCACCACCGCCCGGCTTTATTTTTTTTTTTAAAAGACTTATTTATTTTATGTATATGAGTGCACTGTAGCTGTCTTCAGGCATACCAGAAGAGGGCATCAGATGCCAATACAGATGGTTGTGAGCCACCATGTGGTTGTTGGGATTTGAACTCATGACCTCTGGAAGAGTAGTCAGTGCTCTTAACTGCTAAGCCATCTCTCCAGCCCCGTTATATTTTTTGTTTGTTTTTTGGTTTTGTTGTTGTTGTTGTTGTTTTTGTTTTTTCGAGACAGGGTTTCTCTGTGTAGCCCTGGCTGTCCTGGAACTCACTCTGTAGACCAGGCTGGCCTCGAACTCAGAAATCCACCTGCCTCTGCCTCCCAAGTGCTGGGATTACAGGTGTGCGCCACCACATCCGGCTTTGGATTTTTTTTTTAACATTTGTTTTTATTTTATTTTATTTTATTTTATTTTATTTTATTTTATTTTATTTTATTTTATTTTTTTATTTTATTTTATTTTATTTTAGTTTAGTTTAGTTTAGTTTAGTTTAGTTTAGTTTAGTTTAGTTTTTCAAGACAGGGCTTGAACCTGGGTCCTCAGACTCAGCCGCAGGTGTCCTACTGGCCCAGTTTATTATGCACTTTGCTCTCTTGACCGTTGAGCCGTTGAGCCATCGTGCTTGTCCCTTAACACCTCTCCCTTTTAAGACCTCTTAAAGTTTACTTTGTGTATGAGAGTTTTCCCTGCATGCATCTGTGCACCTGGTGTCCTCAGAAGTCATCAGAGCCACAGATCCTTTGGGACTGGGGTTACAATTGGGTGTGAGCTGCTATGTGGGTGCTGGGAATCAAACCCAGATCCACCAAAAGAACGGCCAGTGCTCAACCGGGGGTGGGTGGTGGGGGGTGGGTGGTGGGGGGTGGGGGGTGGGGGTGGGTGGTGGGTGGTGGGTGGGGACATCTCTGTAGCCCCAAGTCATCATTGTCCATTGTCTTTTTTTTTTTTTTTTAAATAATGTCTTGGTGTTTTATAGGAGTTTTTGTTTGTTTTCGAGACAGGGTTTCTCTGTGTAGCCCTAGCTCTCCTGGAACTCACTATGTAGACCAGGCTGGCCTTGAACTCAGAGGTCCTCCTGTCTCTGCCTCCTAAGGTGCTTGAATTAAAGACTTGAGCCACACCCCTAGCCCTTGTTTTGGGTGTTGAGACAGGGTCTCTCTCATATTGCCTCATCCGGCCTCTAACTTTCTTTGTGGCCAGGGGATGACCTTACATTTCTGATCCTTTTGCCTCCAGTCCCCAAGCGCTGTGACTGCAGGTGTGCAGGGTTTAGGCAGAGCCGAGACTCAGAACCTGGGGCTTGGGCGTGTTAGGCAAAGGCCCTGCCAGCTGCACTGCAGCCCTGCCCCTGAGATTGGGTTTTGATTTAAAACAAAGAAACAGCCAGGTGTCCATGCCTTTAATCCCAGCTGAGGCAGGAGGATCTCTGAGTTCAAGGCCAGCTTGGTCTACAAGAGGGAGTTCCAGGACAGTCAGGGCAATATAGAGAACCTGTCTCGAAGAAAAAAAATAAAAGACAAACCATCCTGAGTTTTACGCGGAGAAAGGCATGAGGATAATCAAGAGAGTACTGCAGAGGCGGAGGGCGGAGGAGACTTTTCTCTGCGGTAGGAAACTGTTCTACAGCGCATGCCCCGAAAGAGGACAACTTTACTAAAACATGGACCCATCCGTGGGATGAACCAGAAAGGCCAGGCGCCAGCAGGACCATGCGACGCCAAGAAGGCCCATCTGTCTCTGAGGTATGGTGCATACCCAGCCTCCCGCGGAGGGGCTGAGCCTCCGGCCTCCTCTCTCGCAGGTGCACAAGTTCATAAACAGAAACAGGGACCACCTGGACCCCGCCGTGCTGGACATGCTCGGGCAGAGCCAGTCACAGGTGACCTGCAAGCTTTGGGGGGCTAGTCCTTGACACCTGGACAGAGGGATGAGTGTGCGGGGGACGGGCTGCTTGGGGGGGGGGCTGTGTGGTGGGTGGACAGTCCCGGGACGGAAACGGCTGAGACCCATCTCACCGCACACAGCTCATGGGCAGCCTGTTCCAGGAAGCAGAGCCCCAGGCTGGGCCTGAGCAGAGCAGACCCACGCTGGCCTCCCGATTCCAGCAGTCCCTGGGCGACTTGCTAGCTCGGCTAGGCAGGTGAGAACTGCGCCCTTCCACTGGACCCCAGAGGACGGCGTGGAGGGTGGCCTGATCTGTGACGGTCCCCTTTCCACTCAGCAGGAGCCATGTCTACGTCATCCACTGTCTCAACCCCACCCCTAGAAAGGTGAGCTCCCTTTCCCCAACCTCACCCCTGCCGTACTCTCCTCCGGCCCTTCCCTCCTCCCTTCCCTCCTCCGGGGCCCTCTCCTCTCAGCCCTGTTCCCGACTCCAGCTCTCCTTGACTGTGTCTCTGGCTCCCAGCTCCCAGGTCTCTTGGATGTGGGACACGTGACAGAGCAGCTGCGTCAGGCGGGCGTCCTGGAGATCATAGGCACCCGGAGAGCCCACTTCCCCGTACGAGTTTCCTTCCAAGTCTTTCTGGCAAGGTAGGATTCCATGGCGAGGTAGCAGAAGCCAACACCTGACAGGGAACAGTCCCAGATAGCCGGTCCCGGCAGGGCACCTGACATCCAAGAGTCTTCCCTCCACTGTTCCTTACACACATGCACGCCCACACACGCACACTCACACATGTACACTCACACACACTTGCTCACACTCAATTCTATATTTGCCTTGTCGTCTCAGAGCTAATGTCCTGCTAGAGATGACCTGGGCCCTGCCTGCCCTGGGACTTACCATGCAGTCCATCGGGTACAGCCAGGATCATGAGGCTGTGACTGAATCACTGAATGACAGACGGATGGATGCGGGATGGCAGGCGCAGGGGCAGCCATGGGGAGCAAGCCGGTCTAGGGCGGACAGCGAGGGTGCAGCAGCCTTTGAGGGAGCGCTCAGAAGCGCCCAGGAAAGCTGGTGACTGAGTAGAGGGTCTACTGAGCTTTGGCTTGGACCTGCCTCTCGCCACCCCCTCTGCCTGTGACTGTCCTAGCGTGGGATCAGCCTGGGCTGAGGGGTGGAGCCCGATGCTGGCACTAGATGAGTGCAGTGAGTGTTGTCCTTGAGCTGGAGAATGACAGGTGAGAGGTGAGAAGGTGCTGTCCTCGCCTTGGGACAGTTGCCAAATCGCTGACTGTCACCTCTTCCAGGAAGCTCTGAGCTCTGGATGATGGAGGACATTGTCTTGCCAGCCTCAGCTGGGTCTGCTGATGACCTGCCCTGCCCTCTGCAGACATGCGTCCACCCCACCCCCACCCCGTGTTCGTGTGTACCAGGCACCCCAGAGAGCCACTGGGTCACACCTGTTGCTTCTCTAGCCTGGCCTGGCCTTGTGGCCCTTTTCCCCAGAGCAGAGGGCTCACCTGCCCCGCTCTCTGGCGGAAGTCAACACCCTGCCCGGCTCTAGCCAGGTGATTTCACTGTCAGCATAACACGCCCTAGATCAGCTGGGTGTGTGTGTGTGTGTGTGTGTGTGTGTGTGTGTGTGTGTGAGAGAGAGAGAGAGAGAGAGAGAGAGAGAGAGAGAGAGAGAGAGAGAGATGGGCACCATAAGCTTGCTGGTACTTGTACAGGCCAGAAGAGGGAGTCAGATCCCCTAGAACAGCAGTTACAGGCAACTGTAAGCTGAGTCACGGGTGCTGGGAACAGAACCTGTGTCCTCTGCAAGGGCCGAGAGTGTTCCTAACTGCCGAGCCATCTCTCCGGCTCTGGAAGATGGTTAGTTACTGTTTTTGTTTAAGACAAGATTCCTCTGTTGTAGCCCTGGCTGTTCTGGAACTCTCTCTATAGACCAGGCTGGCCTCGAACTCAGAGATCTGCCCACCTCTGCTGGGATTAAAGGCTTGTGATAATAGTCTTAACCCCCCACCTGGCTGGATAATAGTCTTAACTGTCCAGATCGCCTGCCCTGTGGTGGTGTCTGTGGAAGACTGCTCTCGATCATTGATCATTAGTTAACAGGGAGGCCTAGCCTGACTACCAGTGTCATTCTGTAGGCATGGAGTCCTGAATTGTGTTAGAGAGAACGGCTACGCAAGGGCGGGCATCCAGGGCTCTCTGGCTGTGGTATGGCGTGACCAGAGGCCCCAAGTTCCTGCCTTGATTGGACTGTGCCAGTGGACTGTAACTGGAATTAAAGCCAAATAAACCCTCCTCCCCTAAGTTGCTTTGCGTCAGGGAGTTCTACCATAGTAACAGAAACTAGGACACAGGATTTCCCAAGTTGCTGATTGGCCCAGAAATCGAGTAATCATCAATGGGTTCACATTCAGTTGTCAATCAAGTGTCTTAAAACAAAACAAAATGACAACAACAACAACAACAACAACAACAACAACAACAAAATGGTCCTTGCTCTTCTGACCTCATCTCTCTGCCTTATGAACAGGTTCCGCGCCCTGGGGCCAGGGGGACAGAAAGCCGTCTCTGACCAGGAGAGGTGTGGTGCCATCCTCAGCGAAGTGCTGGGGGCAGAGTCACCGCTCTATCACCTTGGAGTCACCCAGGTACATGTGAGTGCGTGGGGGATAGGCATAAGAGAAAAGGAAAGACCTCGTCTGCGCTAAACATGGAAAAGCTATGTATGGGGTGGCCCTTCCCAGTGGGAGAGAGGCTGGCTGCCAAGAGTGTGTGACCAGATGTAGGGAGACTGAGGCCAGAGGAGAAGAGGAGGCCTGTCCAGTCTGCTCCCCGATTCCCCCCACCCCCCACTCCCCGAAGCCTGCCTCTGCCCACAGGTCCTCCTGCAGGAGCAGGGCTGGCAGCAGCTAGAACAGCTGTGCGCTCAGCGGCGTTCACAGGCCCTGCTCACGCTGCACCGCGGCCTCCGAGCCTGCATCACCCGTCAGCGCCTCCGGCTCCTGCCCCGGATGCAGGCTCGTGTGCGTGGACTCCAGGCCAGGTGAGCAGCTCCTTGGGGCCAGGACCAAAGTGGGAAGGTGATGTTGTGGACACCAGGCTGGCTTCAAACCCATGATCCTGCTGCCTCAGCCTTCTGGATCTGAGATGACATCCCACCCACCGCCACATCTGGCATCCAGCAGCTTCTCCGTCCACCCTGGCCAGATGCTGGAGATACAGAGACAAAGGCTGCAGGGATTTGGCCTCCCGGGCTAGCTGCAGGGGAGGGGTCAGATAGGGAAGGTAATGCAGCCAACCTTGAGGGCTGAGAAGAGGATGAAGTGAGCACCATGTTGGGGAACACCATCACAGGCGACCATCGCTACTATCTAAGTGTTGTTTGTTTCCGAGACTGGGCTTCTCTGTGTAGCATTCCTGGCTGTCCTGGAACTTGGTTTGTAGACCAGGCTGGCCTTGAACTCCAGAGATCCACCTGCCTCCCGAGTGCTGGGATCAAAGGCGTATAACGCCACCACCACCCAGCGCTGTTCTCTGTGCCCCAAACACTTTCACCACATGACCTGAGGCACAGTGCCCGCGAAGTCACTCCCCACTCCCACCCCCACGCAGCCACCGCCTTCTAGAAATTCCCTGTGTGTTCTCTGGCTCTTGATTTGCCTATTCTAAGTATTTCCTGTAAGCCATCCTACAGGCCAGTTCCTTTTATGCCTGGGCCTAATTTACCTAGCTTTCAATGCCTTCAGAGTCCATGTCGTAGCATGGATCAGAACGTCGTTTGCTTTCTGTAGCTGAATAATGTTCCGCCTTTCAGATTCACAGCGTCTTGCGGATGGCTGCGTGGATCTCTCTCATCCCTTAGAATGTGGCGATAGATACTTAGAAGTATCTATTGGGCTTTACGTGTTGGGTCTGTACCCGGGAGAGAACTGCTGGGTTCTCTGTTCCGATCTCTGAGGGTCTCCCCCACTGGCTCTCACGGTGTTTAGGTCAGTCTATATTCCAACCAACAGGGTAAACAGCGCCTCACATCTTTGCTAATTCATGTCTGATTTTGGTTTTGGTTTTTTGAAACAGTTTCACCATAGCTTCCACTGGTCTGTAACTCTCTATAGACCAGGCTAGCCTACTCAGAGATCCCCCTGCCTCTGCCTCCTCGAGTGCTGGGATTAAAGCTGTGCGCCTCCAGCCAGGCACAGGTTGATTTTGCCTTGATTTCTCTAATGACTCCTGATGCTGAGCGTGTCTTCACGTGTGTCTCACCCGTGTATGGACACGTCTGTTCTAACCCACAGCCTGTTGTTTTGTTTCATCAGCATTTCGGGAAAAGTATATATTTTATTTTATTGTTTTATTTGATGTGTTATGGGTGCTTTCCCCGAACGTTCGTGCAGCATGTGCATACAGAGTTCTTGGAGGTTCGAAGAAGGGAGCAAATCCCCTGGAACCAGCGTTTCAGACGGTCGTGAGCCGCCGTGTGAGCGCTGGGGACCCAGGTCCTCTGTGGGAGCAGCCAGCGTTCTCCGGGCTCCGGTTTGGCTGCTCTTGAGCAGGATCTTACTGTGTAGCCCAGGCTGGCCCTGGCTCACAACCATCCTCCTGCCTCAACCTCTCCTGATCACTGGATATACACCACACACAGTTCTCTTTCTGGCTGCCATTTTACTTTATGGGTATGGGCATTGCCTGCAAGAACGTACATGCACTGTGTGTGTGCTTGGTACCCACGGTGTTCAAAAGAGGGCATCGGCCTCCCTGGTACCAGAGTTATAGTTGTGAACCATTATGCGGGTGACAGGAACTAAATCCCGGTCCTCTGCAAAAACAGGCATTCTTAACCACTGAGCCTCCTCTCCCAGCCCTCCCCTGTCTCTGTTCATAAGCTGCAAGAATTCTCCATATTTTCTGGATATCGGGCCACCACTAAGCATGTGACTTGGTGGTTTTCTATTCTGAGCCTTGTCTTCTTCCCTCCTTTGTACTGTCCTCTGATGCGTGAAAGTTCTGGACTGACTGCTGGGTTATTTGATCAATGGATTGAATTTTCATGCTGGGGATCAAACCCACGCACTTGAGCATGCGAGGAAGGACTGCAAGTGAGCTGTGTGTGTGTGTGTGTGGTCTCTGTGTATACGTGTTCATGTATGTGTGCATATGTGAATGTGCCTGCTGTGTGGATACTCCTGTCTGCACATGAGTGTGGAGATCAGGGACTGACACCAAGACTCTCTTCCCTGGTTGGTTTTTCTCAATCTTTGTTTGCTTCTCTCTGTCTCTCTGTCTCTCTGTCTCTCTGTCTGTCTGTCTCTTTCTCTCTGAGGCAGGGTCTCACTTTGTAGCCCTGGCTATCTATAAGCTCACTTTGTAGATCACGTTAGCCTTGCATTCACTGAAATCCTCCTGCCTCTGAGTGCTAGGATTAAAGGCCACAATATCTTGCTCTTGACTGTCTATCTATCTATCCCTTTTTCTTCGTTCTTTCCTTCCTTTCATGAGTCTGTCCTAGAATTCGCTGACTCGGCCGGTCTGGGTAGCCCGTGAGCCCCAAGCATCTGTCTGCCTCTTTCTACCTCCGCGGCACTGAGGTGACAGATGTCAAGGTCATCGATGTGCAGCCTCCTCTGGCTTTTCTGGGTGATGCGGCCTGGAGCTCAGCCCCGGGTGTCTGTGTGGCCAGCGCTTTACCAGCTCAGTCATCTTCCTGGCCCCCAGGCTCCTCTTTATTTATTTAGTGTATGTGTATGAGTGCTTTGAATATATGTCTGTGTAGCACACGTGTGCCTGGAGCCCATGGAGGTCCAAAGAAGGAACACGTAGACAATCTGACAGTTTCCCAGCTATGAGAGCAGTAAATAAATTAAGGGGCTAGAGACATGGCTCCGTAGTTCAGAACATTTGTTGTTCTTACAGAGGACCAGAGGTCCAGTTCCTAGCACCTAGGTCAGGGGACTTTAACTGCCTCTCACTCCGACCCCAGTGATCACACGCCCTCTTCTGGCCACCTATGAATCCTGCACTCACATGCACATAGACACACCCACACATATATGCCTAATTAAAAATCCTAAAAGCTGGAAGTGGCTGCACCTGTCTATATTCATAGCACTCGGGGTGGGGGGGGGCAGAGGCAGGTTCAGGACCAGCCTGATCTACATAGTGAAACAATCTGAGAACAAAACATTTCCTGGTTTAACGTAGCATTCTGTTCTTTGGACATTGCTGTTGAACATCGGGGGTTTCCGCCGATCCAGAGTTCATGTTCACACAGTGGTCTAGGTTTAGAGAGGGTTCGGGTACCAGGGAAGAAGCTTACGTTTTGGGTCCCACCCTCCCCCACATGACTCCTATGGCCTCCAGGAAGCGATATCTCCGGCGGAGGTCAGCTCTGGGACAGCTGAACACCATCCTCCTGGTGGCTCGGCCCCTGCTCCGGAGACGACTGAAGCTACAGGTAAGAGGGTTTTGGGAGTGTTGGTGGATTGTGGGGAAGCTCAGGACAGAAGCCAGGTGGCCTTGGCTGGCCAGGTGGCAGAATCCTGACAGCCTGAACTTGCCAGGACTGAAATATCAGACGGAGCCCACTGCTTGCTGACTACCTCTATCTCCTGTGCCGGCTGGGGCCCTGTGGCTGTTCTTTCTCCCCCTTTTAGCCTCAGTTCCTCCTGTTCCCTCCAGGCCCCCACGGCCCCCTTCCACTCTCTCTTGCCTGATGACTCCTATGTGAACACCATAAAGCAGCTCAAAGGTCAATGCCCACAGTCTGCCCCCCCTCCCTGGCTCCTCCCCAGCTGGACTTTGTCCCCTGAGACCATTTGTCCCCTTCTTCTTTACCTCTTCCTGGTGCCCTAGCAGACGGGCAGTGACATCCACAGCCTGGTGACGGTGAGATTGGAGAGGGGATAAGGGTGGGTGAGGCCGGGGGTGGTGGAACCCTCTGGGTCTGTGGCATTCCTTTGCTGTCATCCTGTCACCTGGAGACAAGAGGGGACCCTTGGGGACGGGCTGCTAGTGGTGTGGGGGACATCAACTCTTGCTGGGTCTTTCCCACAGCGTTCCTGTGGTGGCCCGCACAGCGGGGAGCCCCGGGGGGAAGTGTCAGAGATGGTGAGTGACCTTGGAAGTGTGGGGGTCTTCTGTGGTGTGAGCCTGGCACAGTGTGGGGGAGGGGGCGGCACCTAGGATACTATACTGTCCCTGTGTGCCTCCTCAGCAGAAGACTCGGTTTCCCTCAGAGGCTCTAGAGACCCGATCGTCTGTTCCCAGGATGCATCCTTGTTCTTTAGGGGCACTTATCAGTCTGGAGATTTGGGGAGGGGGGTGCACCTGGTCTTTCTCGGCTGACCTTTGGTTCCTGATCATTGGTTCACCCCACCAGGATCTGGGGCGCTTGGAGATCCCAGCCCAGCTGGCTGCTCTGCTGGAGAGAGCAGAAGGTGAGTCCCCTCACGCTGCTCCGCGGGCCCCACCTGCCTCTTTCCCTGAGCCACTCACCGGCACGCACGCTTGTCTGTGGTAGTTGGCAACCTGACAGGAAGAGCGGCAGTCTTGAGTGTCCTAGGCTGCCTCTTGTGTCCCTTAACAGACCACCAGGCCATGCTGACTGGGAGTATCACGGAGTCCCTGCCGCCTGAGGTTCCGGCCCGGCCCAGCCTGTCTCTCCCTCCAGACATTGACCAGTTCCCCTTCTCCAGTTTCGTGTCCTCCAGCTTCCAGGTAAGGCCCCTCCAGGCTTGCAGCGCTCAGAAGCTCCTGGGCAACAGGCCTCCGCCTTCTCCTGGGCCATCCCCGCGGTCAGCAGAGGGGCTTGGGAAACAGTCCTTACACAGAAGTCTCTGACGCACAGGCTCAACTCGGCCACACCTTTACTGTACCCGTGGCATTGCCCTGCGTTATAGCTGTGTCCTTAAAGCAGGTTTAACAACAAGCGAAACTTCCCATGCTGGAGGATTAAAAATGAAAGCAGGAGTCACATCGGCATGGACAAGAAGATTCTTGTGTTTATTTACCAATTTATTTTGATTGCTTTATTTATCGAGACAGGGTCTCACTACATAGCCCTGTTGTCCTGGAACTCACTTTGTAGACCAGGCTGGCCTCAAATCCTGAGATCCACTGGCCCCTGACTCCCGCATGCTGGGACGAAAGGTGTATGCCATCGTGCCCAACCTTATTTTAATAAAAAAGTTAAAGATGGGATCTTAACTTCGGGAGTCCTGGCTGGCCTTGAACTCCTCCCGGAGATCATCAGCCTGCCTCCCAAGTGCTGGGGTTAAAGGCACAGAGCACTCCACCTGGCTTGGCGTCAGGTAATGAAAGAACAGTTAGCCGGGCAGGGGTGGTGCACGCCTTTAATCCCAGCACTTGGGAGGCAGAGGCAGGTGAATTTCTGAGTTTGAGGCCAACCTGGTCTACAGAGTGAGTTCCAGGATAGCCAGAGCTACACAGAGAAACCCTGTCTTGAAAAAGAAAAAAAAAAAGGAAAAAGAAAAGAACCATTAAAGGGTGGGGAGCTTCTCATTGGGTAAGAGTGCTTCCTGAGCTCTCTCGAATTCAAATCTCCAGCGCCCATGTAAGAAACCAGGTATGACCCTACACGTCTGTAACCCTAGTGTTAGGAAACAGTCAGATGAATCCCTGGACTTGCCGTCCGTCCGTCCAGCCTATGCAAAACAGCAAGCTTTTCAGTTCCATAGCAGACTCTGTCTCAGGGCAAACAAGGAAGATGACTGCTATCCTGCTGGGGCACACCTGCATATGCATGTCCATGTAATATACACGCATGTATGCACATGTACACACTCGCGAGCACATGCATGCACGCGCGCGCGCGTGCACACACACACACACGTATACCTTTCTTCTTAGGGTACACACTCCTTGTAGGGGGGTGTCCTTGAGAAACAGCTGCTCTGGTCAACTCAGGACAAACACTATGTTACCCTCCTTCCCTCCAGAAGCCAATACTGCCTCGACCAGGGCAACCACTGGACGAGCCCCTGACGCGGCTGAATGGCGAGAACCCTCAGCAGGCTCTGGAGATCAATCGGGTGGTGAGCGGCCCCTCTAGGAGGGACAGGGTGGCTGCTGCAGGGGCGGGAAACGTGCAGGGGAGCCCTGTGCTCCCTGCCCTGACTTCCGTGTCGACAGATGCTCCGGCTCCTGGGCGAAGGATCCCTGCAGTCGTGGCAGGAGCAGACCATGGGCACGTTCCTGGTACAGCAGGCACAGCGCCGCCCCGGGCTTCGAGATGAGCTCTTCAGCCAGTTGGTGACCCAGCTGTGGCACAACCCGGACGAGCAGCAGTGTCAGCGTGGCTGGGCTCTGATGGCGATCCTGCTCAGCTCCTTCCCCCCTACACCTGCCCTGGAGAAGCCATTGCTCAAGTAGGAAGCCCGGTGGGCGGGGCCTGTGGGTGGGACCCTGTGGGCGGGGCCTGTGGGTGGGGCCCTATGGGGACCAGATCCCCCACCGCCAAGTTTGCAGCAGCCCCGGGTTGTCCCCACAGGTTTGTATCTGACCATGCCCCCACTGGCATGGCAGCCCTGTGTCAGCACAAGCTGTTAGGTGCCCTGGAGCAGACACCCCTGGCTCCCATGACCTCAAGGTCCCATCCACCTACGCACCTCGAGTGGACGGCTGGTTTACGCCGGGGCCGCATGGCGCTGGATGTGTTCACGTTTAACGGTGAGGCCTGCCTCCCTGCCCTGGCTCCCTGGTCTCCTCCTGCCTCAGCCATCTTACTGCCCTGCCCTGTGACCCTCACGCCCTCTGTCTGGTGTGGAGAGCCCTGTGTCTCTTACTCTCCCTCTAACTGCCCCTTGGCAGAGGAAAGCTACTCCGCGGAAGTGGAATCCTGGACCACGGGAGAGCAGTTTGCAGGGTGGATCCTACAGAGCAGGTATGGCGAGCTCAGGGTGGGACAGTGCTGCAGACTGACCACTGACTGCTGCTCCCCACTGTGTACGCGCACGCGCGGGCCCAGGGATAGATGCTGTTCCTCGGTGAATAGAAAGAGAAGGTTTTGGACTCCAACTGTAGATTCCAGAGAGAAAACAGAGATTCCAAATGACGGGCCCTGTGACAGCATAAGGCCCAGATCCTAACTCAATAGGCAAGCGAATGGGACATTAGAGCCTGGAGATAACCAGAAGGGCTTTGAGGTACAAATAGGAGTCTCAGGGTGAGACTCCTGAGCGAGGCTGAGCTCCTGGCTCACACATGGGAAGGGGACATCATTAGGGAGTCCTCCCTCCCTCAGAGACAGCCCTCCATTCCTGAAGGGTTGTCATCTGCCCATTCCTGATCACCCCCATGCCTCTCTCCTGTCCCACCAGAGGCCTGGAGGCGCCCCCTCGTGGCTGGTCTGTGTCACTGCATTCTGGGGATGCTTGGCGGGACTTGTCTGGCTGTGACTTTGTGTTGGACCTGATAGGCCAGACTGAGGACTTGGGAGACCCAGCGGGTCCCCACAACTACCCCATCGCTCCTCTTGGTTTGTATGTGCCGCCCATCTGCCCTGTCCCCAGCTGGTAATCCCCACAGCCACCCTGTTGTCCTCCGTGATGCATAGCTGTTGTAGGCCTCTCACCTAACAGTGTGCACTCTTCTTGGAGGTGACGCCCACAGCAGTCCCTTAGCGAATCCACTCTTTCCCGCAGAGCCGAGAACATCCCCCCAGTCCCTGGTATCCAGGCTCCTCCTCCGCCCCCAGGACCCCCTCCAGGTCCAGCCCCAACACTGCCCAGCAGTGGCCCTCCGGGTAAGGCACACTGAGGTTGGCAGGGTACCGGCGGTCGACGCCGGGGTGGCCTCTCAGCCCCATAGATGCTGGAACTTACTCGTGCCCAATAGGTGAGGCCTACAAGCCGGGAAACCTGGACGGCTTCTTGGACCACGTCTTTGAACCAGTGCTGTCCCCAGGCTTCAGTGTGAGTGGCCTGCTCCCCATTCCCTTTGGGACAGGGGCAGGGCTGGGGCAGGGACTGGGGCCTGTTCCTCCGAGGCTCTAGCTCTGACCCTGCACGTTGTCCCTTCAGGATCTGGAACAAGGCTGGGCCCTGAGCAGACGTATGAAGGGAGGAGGCTCTATTGGGCCCACCCAGCAGGGCTACCCCATGAGTGAGTAGAGTGTGTGTCTCTAGGGCCTCCAAGGCCCAGCAGCGCAGCCAAGGGTGCTCTGAATCTCCGCCGGCAGCCGGGATGGGAGCTCTGGCCAGCACCCCTGCAGCCAATGCTTTTTCTCTTTGCCTGGGGCTGGAGGGAGGAGGAGTTATGTGGGGGCCGAGGAGGACTGGACCTGAGAAAGCCCGTTCCCTTAGTGTACCCAGGTATGATGCAGGCACCCAGCTACCAGCCAGCTATGATGCCCGCACCGATGCCCATGATGCCAGCCATGGGCACAGTCCCCACCGTGCCAGGTGCGGCCGGGTTAAGGGAACCAGGAGAGATGCTAAAGGTGTTGGGGAGGGTCCTGCTGGGAGTCTGCCTGATACCTGGGACGGAGAGAGTCAAATCCGGCATGGCACTGGACATCTGCTGTTCTTTCCAGCCATGATGGTACCACCCCAGCCGCAGCCTCTGATGCCCACTTTGGACTCCAGGCAGCTGGCAGTACAGCAGCAAAACTTCATCAACCAGCAGGCGATGATTCTGGTAAGAACCATGGCCGGGCGGTGGGGCTGCCTGGAGCGGGTGGGCATGGGGGCGGGGCCGGCATGGGGGCGGGGCCTGCCCAGGCTAGCACTGGGCTTGCCTCTTCTTTTCCCAAGGCCCAGCAGATGACCACCCAGGCCATGAGCCTGTCCCTGGAGCAGCAGAATCAGAGACGCCAGCACCAGGCTCCACCCCCTGTGGCTACCCCCCAGCCTCCACCCTCTGTGGCTGCCTCTCAGCCTCCACCCTCTGTGGCTGCCTCTCAGCCTCCACCCTCTAGGGTGGCCTCCCAGCCTCCACCCTCAACCATTGCTCCCAAGGCCAAGAAGCCTCCTGCCCCCCAAGAGAAGCCAGAGACTGACCCAGAACCTTTGGATGCTCGCTCGAGAGTAAGAAACCTAGGCTAGGCAGAGCTCTGGGTCAGGTCCGGTGTGTGACGGGTGCCAGGTAGATACCAGACCTACCAAGATGAGAGACACCGGGAGGAGGGTGGGCAGGATGGGGTCCGAGAAGCTACCAGTAGGGTACGTCGCCGCGAGGACAGGGGCTGTCTGGAGACTGCTCTTCATTCCTTCCTTCTGCCAGGAGGACTCTCCAGAGGAGCCTGAAAGCAGGCCTCAGCGTCCCCGGAGCTTCCAACAGAAACGGGACTATTTCCAGAGGATGGGTAAGGGTGCTCAGGGTGGCAGCCATGTCGTTAACTGATGCCTGTCGCCTGGGGAGGGGGGGCTGCGCTGCTGCTCCTCCGCCAGTGTGGCCAGGAGCCCAGCGAAGGAGGCTGGACAGACACAGGTGACAGAGGAGGCCACCCGGCATTTTCAGGGCAAGAGCCAATCAAGGTGAAGACGGTGAAGCCTCCAGCCAAGGTTCAGATCCCCCAGGAGGAGACAGAGGAGGATGAGGATGACGAGGAGGAAATAGCGGGTAGGTGGTGGCGCCGGCTGCGCGGGGTGGGCGGGGGGAGGGGAGGGGGAGAGGGTGGCGGCTCGGGCTCTGGCTCCGTGGTTCCCATTGCGAGCCCACAGTGTTCAACTGTCTTCTCTCTTCCTGGCAGAGTTGTCTCCTCCTCCTCCCCCTCCCCCAGTCGTGAAGAAGCCGCAGAAACAAAGTAAGACCAAAGTTGTAAAGAAGGATGAGGTGCAAAGTAAGACCAAAGCTGTAAAGAAGGATGAGGTGCAAAGTAAGACCAAAGCTGTAAAGAAGGATGAGGTGGAACCCGCAGAGGAGGAAGAACCGACCCAGGACGGGGCTCCCCCAGTGCAGAGCCCCAACTCCAAACCTGAACGCCCGCAGCCCAGCAGGGCTCCCCCGGTGCAGAGCTCCAACTCCAAACCTGAGCGCCCGCAGCCCAGCAGGGAAATCCGCAACATCATCCGCATGTACCAGAGCCGCCCCGGGCCTGTGCCGGTGCCTGTGCAACCCACCAGGTAGCCCGCTGGGGGTGTGGCCAGAGCCGTCTCTCTCCTGGGGCGGGGGGGGGGGGGGGGGATGGACCTGTGCGCTACTAACTTTCTCTCTCTCCCATGAGGCCCTTTAAAACTTTTCAGAAGAAAAACGACCCCAAGGATGAAGCTTTGGCTAAGTTAGGAATAAATGGCGCCCACTCTCCCCCATTGGTGAGCGCCCCACCCCCGACCATCCATCTTCTCCAGGGCGTGCGTGGGCTGATTTGCTCAGGGATCCTTTCAGGGCTTTCAGGGTAAAACTCGGCCTTGACCGTGGGCTGGGCCTTCTCCCGCAGCCATCGCCTAACCAAGGGAAGAGCTCGCCACCCGCTGTGGCCCCTCGACCTAAGGCTCCACCTCGCCTGGAGCCCTCCCTGTCCATCCGGGAAAAGCAGGGACCCCTGCGGGACTTGTTTGGCCCACGTAGCCCTGACCCACCTACAGCCCCGGCACCCCCGCCTCCACCAGAACTCCCACCGCCTCTGCCTGGGGAGCCCACGACCCCTTCGGTGGAGCCTCGTGGTGAGGAATGCCCTATCCAGGGTTGAGCCTCTTTGGGTTGGTAGCACTTTGTGACAGCTTCTTGGGACTCATGGCAGAAGCCATTTTGCTGAGGCCAGCTGTTTGGGCACCTGGACCTTGGAGCCCTAGAGACCTGGATTCCTCATTCCTATCCAGGGTAGGGCAGAGGGACCTTGGAACCTGTCTGGCACTAAAGGACTGACCTTTGCAGGGTGTTGTCCTTGATGCAGACCTGACAGATGTGTTTTTGTGTGCATGGGAGGTGGGGGGGGGACTCAGTGGCTGCAGGTAGCCATGGTCAGGGATACAAGGAAAAACTCAGGACCAGAAATGAAGGCAGGGTAAGGCCAGGAGTCCCAGCTGAAGTGGTTGGAGGCCGAGGAGAGCAGGCCAGGATGGGGGTCTCCAGCACCTCAGTGCCAACCCCGCTGGTCAGGCCTCATCTTAACGCTCTCCTCTCTCCTGCCAGCCCTGCCAGAGCCCATGGAGGACAAGGGCATCTCCACAAAGCTCCTTGTGCCCTCCGGAAGCGTGTGCTTCTCCTATGCCAATGCACCCTGGAAGTTGTTCTTACGCAAGGAGGTGCGCACAGGGGTGGGGCCTCGGGCTTCTGGGGGTGGCTGGGCAATGGTGGGCTGTGTGAGGTCCTGGCCCCAAGCCCAGCGCACCTCCTTCCCTCCTTCCACATGAACCACTTTTTTGTTTGTTTGTTTGTTTGTTTTTGTTTTTCGAGACAGGGTTTCTCAGTGTAGCCCTGGCTGTCCTGGAACTCAACTCTGTAGACCAGGCTGGTCTCGAACTCAGAGATCTGCCTGCCTCTGCCTCCCAAGTGGTGGGATTAAAGGCGTGCGCCACCACTGCCCAGCTGAACCACCTTTTCAAAGCTGGCTTTTGAGGCTGGGCCTGGGAGGGCAGGGGTAGGCACAGGAGGGCACAGCCGGGTGCGATTTCAGCTCTCTCCACTGTGCCTTAGGTGTTCTACCCCCGGGAGAACTTCAGCCATCCGTATTGCCTCAATCTGCTCTGCCAGCAGGTGAGAGCCTGGCCACACCCATCAGCCGGCCACACCCACTGATCAACTGTGTCCCAGAACCCTTGCTCAAACCTGGGCCTCGGTAACAGCCAGCCCCGGGTGGCCCTCAGAGAGCACTGCCTTTGTGCAGAGCCGTGCCTCACAGGATCCTTACAAAATAGACATGGTGACCAACCTAGTTTTGTAAATAAGAGGGCCAAAGTGTAGGTGGCCCAGGCTGTAGCACACACTAGGTGCTTCATACATGGTTATTGCTTGGTTGCTTTTGGCGGGGCGGTGTATCTCAGCTGATACACTGTGCCAACAGCAGCAGATCGCGGTGCCGAAGGGAGGATTGTGGTGGGCGTGGGGAGGGGGAAGGAAGAGCTCTAGGTTTGGACATGATCCTGGGCTTTGGGAGCCTTCTGCATTGTCCCCCATCCCTCTGCCTGTCTCCCACCTGTCTCTCTGCGGGATTCAGCCGGCACTGCTGGGTTATGTATGAACCACCCCTGGGCCCCTGTGATACTGCCATGGGTGAGTTCTGGCCTCCAGACCTGGTGCTGACCACCTTGCTCTGCCCGCAGATCCTGCGGGACACCTTCGCAGAGTCCTGCACCCGGATCTCACAGGATGAGCGGAACAAAATGAAAGGCCTTCTGGGTATGGGTCCTCTGCTTCCCCTGAGGGAAGCTGGGGTAAGGGGGGTGGGGGTGGGGGCGGGAGGATGGCTGGCCCCGCCCCTGAGGGGAGGTGTCATGGGAGCAAGGGTATCATGGACCCCCCCTGCCCACAGGAGACTTGGAGGTGGGCCTGGACTCCCTTGACTTTACTGAAGACAGCATCAAGAAACGCATTGTGGTCGCTGCTCGGGACAACTGGGCCAATTACTTCTCACGCATCTTCCCAGTGTCGGTCAGTGGCGTGGCGTGGCTCAGTTCAGCTGTGGAACTCTGTGCTCAGTGGCTCCAGACATCTGGGCCGGGTGCGTGGCTGACCCACTCGTCCCTCCTGACAGGGTGAGAGCGGCAGTGACGTGCAGCTGCTGGGTGTGTCCCACCGGGGACTGCGGCTGCTGAAGATGACCCAAAGCCCCAGCTTCCACCTGGACCAGCTGAAGACGCTCTGCTCCTACAGGTAAGCCGGGGCAGAGCCAGGCCTGGGCGGCCGGGATGGGTCTCTAGCTCACACCCCGGCTCTCTACACAGCTACTCCGAGGTCCTGGCCCTGCAGTGCAGGGGCGGATCCACCCTGGAGCTAACACTGAAGAATGAGCAGCTGATACTGCACACGGCCTGGGCGAGGGCCATCGAGGCCATGGTGGGACAGTTCCTGAGAGAGCTCAAGAAGGCAAGTGTGGGGCCTTGTGCTGCCTGGCGCCCCCCGGGCTGAGCTTAGGTCAAGGTTCCTGGCACTCCTGGGGTACTGGGTGGGAGACCCCAGCAGGTAGTGGCTTACCCACCTGCCTGCAGGACTCCGGCTACGTCATTGCCCTGCGCAGTTACATCACCGATGACAACAGCCTCCTCAGTTTCCACCGCGGGGACCTCATTAGGCTACTGCCAGTGGCCAAGCTGGAGCCAGGTATCCCCAGGGCTGGCCGAGGGGGGCTGCCTCGGGGCAGAGGCGGAGGTAGGTGACCCGCCACTTGGGAATGTGCCCTTTAGGCTGGCAGTTCGGTTCTGCCGGGGGACGCTCCGGACTCTTTCCTACTGACATGGTGCAGCCGGCTGCTGCCCCCGACCTCGCCTTTTCCCTGGGGAAGAGAGACAGCTGGCAGCGCAGGAGTAAGAAAGAGCCGGCTCGGGAGGTGAGGAAGACAGAGGCGGTGCAGTGACACAGGCCTAACCTGGAGACTCGGAAGGAGAGAGCAGGGTCGCTTCGGGTGCTGCCTGGTGGCCTGTGCTCAGTGTGTCCCTGTCCTTTTCCCTCTCCTGACTGTTCGCCATTCCTGAGACTGTAAGCCACGCCCTCTAACTCTGGTACTTATAGAGGATGCTTAATAAATAACCTTGGCTTTGCTGGCTTCTGGTGTCACTCCTCTTGGATCTAACTGGGTATGCGGACCAGGGCGCGCGAGTGGGTACAGGGCCTCTGGGCTAGATGGTGGGTACTGGGGCGGTACCAAATTTCCTGTGCTCCCAGCGCCCCACCCATCCCAGGAAAGGAGAACCCAGTGAAGATGCCACCTCCCTTTCAAGCTTCAGCTCTTTGTCTGCTGACTCCCACCACTACACCATGCGGGAATTTGCCCTGCGCTACTTCCGGAAGCCTCATACCTGGTGAGTGCCCTGAACTAATCCCCGTGCCCGTCTGTCCTCAAATTTCCCCAATAAAAGTCCCACGGAGTTGCTGGGCGTGGTGGCGCACGCCTGTAATCCCAGCACTTGGGAGGCAGAGGCAGGTGGATTTCTGAGTTCGAGGCCAGCCTGGTCTACAGAGTGAGTTCCAGGACAGCCAGGGCTATACAGAGAAACCCTGTCTCAAAAAACCAAAAAAAAAAAAAAAAAAAAAAAAAAAAAAAAAAATGCCCACGGAGTCACCAGGCCATTGGTCTTCCCATGGGCTTCATGACCTGGGACGAGGGCAAAACCAATGGAGCGGGGCTGTTTTCCTCCGCCCTTTACAGGCTGGCCCAGATGAGTGAAGACACCAAAGAGAAGGCCGTAGCCAGCCTGATCCAGTACACTAAGGCAAGGGGCCTGCTGGGGGAGGAGGCTGGCCCCAGGATCTGCCTTCTGCCTCCCATGGCCCTGGATGACAGCTAAGGCTCTCTGGCCACAGGACCCCATCCAGGAACCCCTCACCAGCTCCTGCAGTGAGGACACAAACGGGAAAGCCGTGGCTGGCTTCAAGGGTGAGTGGCTGCGGGCAGCCTTGGTCCCCACGTGCGCAGTGGCTTTGGGCCTGGGAACCTGGCTCCTCTCTCGCTTTGCGCTCTCCCTGGATCTGCTCATGTGTCGACTTAGGAAGTCTGCCCTGCCAGCTTGGGTTTCCATCCGTGGGCTGTGTGGCATCTGGGGCAGCCGGCTGACACTGGCACCCTTGGGGTTTCCCTGGGTCTATTTCCTCCTGGACCAAGTTAGACACCTGTCCTCCCTGGTGCATCTGGAGGGTGGGTGAGGCGCCACATGTGAGCCATGCCCTGCTAACCGTGCTCGCATCCTGCCTGCAGCTCTGATGCAGTTTATGGGGGACCAGTCTAAGCCCCGGGGTAAGGACGAGCTGGCTCTGCTCTATGAGCTGCTGAAGGTAAGCAAGCACTGTGTGCCAGGGCCTGGGGCGCCCTGCCTGCCTGCCTGGGCCTGAAAGGGACTCTCCACACCCCCCACCCCCAGTTTCTCAATTTTTTCAAAAATACTTCATCTTCAAAACGGCTCATGGCACTACTTTTCACTATCTGCTATGCAAACTACAAATGCTTGCCTAAGAGCTGAGGGGTGCGCTCTTTAGTGTGCTAGATTGAAAGCTAAAGTCCGGGCTCAGTGGTTAAGAGCACGGACCACTCTTCCGGAGGTCCTGAGTTCAATTCCCAGCATCCACATAGGTGGCTCACAACCATCTGTAATGGGATCTGATGCCCTCTTCTGGGGTATCTGAGGATAGCTACAGTGTACTCACATACATAAAATAAATAACAGGGTTTCTCTGTGTAGCCCTGGCTGTCTTGGAACTCACTCTGTAGACCAGGCTGACCTCGAACTCAGAAATCCACCTGCCTCTGCCTCCCAAGTGCTGGGATTAAAGGCGTGTGCCACCACTTCCCGGCAATAAACAAATCTTAAAAAAAAAAAAAAATAGAAAAACAAAACAAAATTCATGAGAGCATTAATAAAAAAAAAAAAAAAAAAAAAAAAAAAAAAAAACTTAAAAAAAGGGCCGGGCAGTGGTGTGGCACATGCCTTTAATCCCAGCACTCTCGGAGGCAGAGGCAGGTGGATTTCTGAGTTTAAGGCCAGCCTGGTCTACAGAGTGAGTAGCAGGACAGCCAGGGCTACACAGAGAAACCCTGTCTCTAAAAAACCAAAACCAAGGGGCTGGAGAGACGGCTCATCAGTTAAGAGCACTGCCTGCTCTTCCCAAGGTCCTGAGTTCAAGTCCCAGCAACCACATGGTGGCTCATAACCATCCGTAATGAGATCCAGTGCCCTCTTCTGGGGTGTCTGAAGACAGCAACAGTGTACTTACATATAATAAATAAATCTTTAAAAAAAAAACAAAAAACCCAAAACCAAAAAAAAAAAAAAAAAGGAGAGTGTGCATGCACACACAGCATGCCCGTGGGGGTGAGAGGGTAACTGTGAGAAGTGATTCCTGTTATGTGGGTCCTGGGTCATCAGGCTTCGTGGCACGCATCTTTACCCACTGCCATCTTACCAGCTCTACAAATACATTTCAAAATACATTTGGAGCCAAGCGTGGTGGTGCACGCCTGTAATCCCAGCACTTGGGAGGCAGAGGCAGGCAGATTTCTGAGTCGAGGCCAGCCTGGTCTACAGAGTGAGTTCCAGGGCAGCCAGGGCTACACGGAAAAACCTGTCTCGAAAAACCAAAAAAAAACAAAAACAAAAACCCATTTGATTCCAGTTACTCCTAAACACGCAAGGCAGGCACTGGGCACCTGTAAGATGTTAGAGGCTCAGCCATCGCAGGGTCCGCTCTCACAGGAGAAAAAGGAGCAGGTGCTGCTGAGGTGGAAGCTTTGTGACAGAGCTTTGGAGGAGGGACAGAGCCGTGTGTGTGTGTGTGTGTGTGTGTGTGTGTGCGCGTGTGTGTGTGTGTGTGCGCGCGTGTGTGTGCGCGCGCAAGCACACTCAGGCCATTACATGGGCTTTGATTTTCCAGTCAAACCTATGACTTGATGGGAATCCCACAGGGTCACTTTGGCTGTTGCTTGATAGTCTCAGGACTTAAGGAGGAGGAGGGGAAGTTACTGTGATGACCCCAAGGGAGAGAGGGGGCTGGTTTGGGCCCAGAGGCAGCAGCAAAGCGGGGAGAGACAGATAGGGGGTGGGGTGTCACAGTTTACTGTGGGTGTGAAGCCAGAGAGCAGAGAGCAGCCTGAGTGAGCAGGCCTGGGCTGGCAGAGGATCTGCTGTAGACATGAGAGGTCTAAAGTTCCTGATTTCTGAATGGGGTGATTTCTGGGGGCAGGAACCGAACCAGACAGGGGAGCTGTATAGGCCATAGGTGTTCAGAGAAGCCAAAGGCCTGCAGCAGAGCCGGAGTGAGCGGAGATGGCCAAGAGCGGTCAGAGCAGCAGTGAACAGGCAGCGGTCACGGCTGCCCCTTTCACTACGGCGTGAGAGCACTTGGCTAGTTCTGTTAAATTTTTATTCTGTGTGCGCTCCGAGGCTGGAGGAGAACCTGTGGAGGATCTGTTCTCGCCTTCAACCACGTGAATCGCCGGGCAGGACTTGGTCAGGAATATCCTGACGCCACTGAGCCATTTTCCCAGCTCCTGGTCAGCGTTCTTTTAGGATTTAATCGTGATTTATGTGTACCCAACACGTGCAGGTGACCGCAGAGGCTAGAAGAGAGGGTGTCAGGTCCCCTGAGGCTGGAGTTCTAGGCGATCCCTGACGTGGGTGTTGGGAACTGATCTCTAGTCTTCCACAGGAGCAGCAAGAGCTCCTAACTGGGCCCTCTCCAGCCCCACCGCCTAACATTCCGAAGGTCCTGGGTTCCATCTCCAATGGAGTATAAAAATAAGTGACCAGTTAGGCTGGGCAAATGCTGGCAGCTGTTGGGGGCGAAGAGAAGAGGTGGCTGCTGGGATGTCACCTCCACTCAGGCCCCGGGCTCTGCTGGCCTGCCTCTGCCTTACCAGCTCGTGCCATTCCCACAGCTGTGCCAAGAAGACCTCAGGGATGAGATGTACTGCCAGGTCATGAAGCAAGTGACAGGACACCCCCAGCCGTGAGTGGGGCCTGTGGGTGGGGTAGGGGACTTGGGTGGGAAGAGCACTGTGCTTGGCCCGCCTGAGACCCAGCCCTGCCCTGCCCTGCAGGAAGCACTGTGCCCAGGGATGGCGCCTCCTCAGCCTCTTCACGGGCTTCTTCGTGCCATCTACCACGCTGATGCCCTATGTGACCAAGTTCCTGCAGGATTCCAGCCCCAGCCAAGGTGCCAGGGATGGGAAGAGGGATGTCCAGGATTGAGAATGCCACGCCACGATAAGGGCGTGGACACACCCGTGACCTCCATCATTCTGGCTCTCTGCAGAGCTGGCTCGGAGAAGCCAGGAGAACCTCCAGCGCACAGTTAAATACGGGGGACGCCAGCAGCTGCCGTTACCTGGTGAAATGCACGCTTTTCTGGTACCAGGAGTGGACGGCTGGGCTCTCCTATCATCGGGTGGGGCGGCAGTGCTGACGGGAGCCGGGACCTCGGGCTGCTGAAGACTGACCTTACAACTTACCCGGCAGAAAGGGCAAGGAGTCCGTTCGCTTCTGATCCACCTGCCTGGGGGTGTGGACTACAGGACGAACTCAGAGACATTCACGGTGAGTGGAGCTACCATGGAAGGGGCTTGCTGCCTCCGCTCTGGGCTCGTCCCCATCATCACGGCCTGTCCCGTGTGCCCAGGTGGCAGGGGAGGTGCTGGAGGAGCTGTGTGAACAGATGGGCATCACGGACGCGGAGGAGGTGCAGGAGTTCGCACTCTTCCTCATCAAAGGGGAAGGTGAGCCCAGGGACCGGGACAGCCTGACCTGCCCAGGCCGCGGTCTACGCCACAGAAACAGA
Organism: Apodemus agrarius; assembly: GCA_964023405.1. Lineage (NCBI taxonomy): Eukaryota > Metazoa > Chordata > Mammalia > Rodentia > Muridae > Apodemus > Apodemus agrarius. Next base: position 103,521,538 of record OZ030015.1, read on the forward strand.
TTCTGTGCTGTGTCTGTGGTCAGCGCTGACACGGGTCCCCATACAGGTGAGCTGGTTCGGCCACTGTTGTCCAGTGAGTACATCAACGCTGTGATGACAGACCAGGACATGAGCCTGCACAGCCGGCGGCTCGGTTGGGAGACTCCACTGCACTTCGATCACCCCACCTACACGGAAATCCACTATGGCCAGGTCAGCCCCCTGCCCAGAAACTGCTGTGCTAAGAGAGGGCAGTTCCTGTCTGGGCGACCTCTAGACTCCCCTCTCCACAATGATGATCTGTGGCAAAAAAAGCCAGCAGCTGCTGGGGAAGTTGTGACACAGACCTCCCTCCCAGGTGCTCCGGGACTACCTGCAGGGGAAGCTGATGGTCAGCGCCCAGGCAGAGCCTCTACTCGCCCAGCTTGCTGCCTTCCAACACCTCAACAAGGAGAGCCCTGGTCCTCCATCAGAGTGAGTGAAGGTGGCCCCTGCCCACCGCCTTCAGAGCCCAGACTCCTTCACTGAGCCTATCCAGATCCCGACCAGACGGGCCTAGAGTAGTAAATACCTCCCTTCCCGCCCCTGAGCAAGGCCCCAGGGCCCTTCTCCATAGGTGCCCCAGGCGGTCCATGCCCACAGGCTGAAATGACCCTGGCTGTGCACCCTAGGCAAGAGCTGCTGTCTTATATTCCCAAGCCACTGCAAGGGCAGGTGAACACGGCCAGCATCAGGGGGCTGGTGGACCAGGAGCTGAGGCAGATGCAAAGGTACAGCAGCAAGAGAGCACAGATTGCCTTTATCGGTAGGTCCACGTCCAGGCCTGCCGCCTGTGAGGGTCAAGGCCCGGGGGGGGGGGGGGGAGTGGGGGTGGGGAGGGGTGAAGGCGGGAGGGGAGGAGGCCTCTATCTTGCAGAGCAAAGTGGGGTAGGTCCCAGAGCTCAGCAGCGAGAGCCTTGCCCTGTTCCTCCCACAGAGGCCGCGGCCCAGCTGCCCCTCTTTGGCTACACTGTGTATGTGGTGCTCAAAGTGAGCAGGCTGGGCCTCCCTGGGCCCATCCTCCTGGGGCTCAACCGCCAACACCTTGTCCTCATGGACCCCAGCTCCCAGGTAGGCAGTATCTGTTCTTGTGCCGGCTGGGACCCCGGTCATTCCCCACACAATTCCTCGCTACCCCTCACCCGGGCGGGCGGGCGGGCGGGCGGGCGGGCGGGCGTCAATCTCTGGTTATTTGCTGCCCCAGAAACTCTGCTGCTCCATCACCCTAAAAGACCTGCAGCAGCTGCACCTGCTGAGCCCACTGCAGGAGGATGGGCCCCCTGGCCTGGAGCTCAATTACGGCTCTGCTGACAACCCCCAGACCATCTGGTTGGAGCTGCCACAGGTGAGTGACCAAGCCTGTAGCCCCTAGGAAGGAAGTGTGTGTCCTCAGCCGAGGTGGTGGGCTGTGGAGGGCACTGAGCCATCTCTGCCCACAGGCCCAGGAGCTGCAGCACACCATCGTCTTCCTGCTGGGCAGCATGCCCACTCAGTGGCCAGGTCTCCTCTGAGGAGAGTGGAGAAAAGGCAGCGAGTGGCCTCTCACTGGGCAGTCTGCCTGGTCCTGCTCTGAAACTGCAGCACAACCCCACGTGGAGGCCGTAAGGCAGGGGCTGTGACTGCACCTGGGAGAGGAAGCAGACACACTCCCTCTGAGGCGGACTGGAACAAGGACTGGGGCTGTGGAACTGGGTGTGGGCATAAGATGGCTAGCCTGGGGAAAATGCCTACTCAGCTCTAAAGCAGCCCAAGTAAAAGACCCAAGAAAAGACTGTGTGTGAGCATGTGTCTCCACAAGGAGAACTTTATTCTCTTAAATATCTCACTTGTGCCTGGCCTTCCTGACCAGCACAGCTCGGGGCTTGGAGAATGGCTGCTTCTCTCCCAGGGAGCTCTGCCTGGCTTCTCATACCACCTGGCATCTCATGGAAGTGGGCAGTGGAGGCCCAGAATGGGCCTCGCCCGGGTAGAGAACTTAGGTCCCCCCCACCCCCTTTGGCAGCAGCCATATTATCTGGGGACCTGGCCAGGAGAAGCAGGCTGTGAGAAAGGACCACGAGGGATTTAAATGGGAAGGTGGGCTGACCCCCGACCTCCCACTTCCTCTAAAGTGAGGTTTGGGCATGGTGGCACAGGGGCGGGAGGGGCGGCAGGTCATCGCTGGGGGCCACCCAGACCGTACCAGTCAGCTTCGCTCTCACACCGCGCACGGCTGTGGAAGAACTGCTTGATGAGGCTCTGGGCCTCTTCCTTCACTGCGGACGAGGGGAAGGGACACAGGAGAGGGTGAGGACCAGTCTCCGGCAGCATCCCTCCCTCCCTCAGCACCGTCTGACCCTGGCCAGGCTGGCACTCACCACTCCTCCCGTGAGAGGGCTGCTGAGCCAGCAAATGGGAGAGGTGGCGGGCGAAGCCCTTAAACAAGTCCTAGGAGGCAAAGGAGGGCGAGCCGAGTTACTCACTGCCCAGGGCCAGGCAGGTGTCGAGTGGGCAGCAGCGGCTCTGCCCGCCCGCATTCGGGGTACCCAGCCCTGCCAGCCCCACGTCCCCGCACTGACTGTGCTCCAGGCTGACTCGGCCTACCTTGGATGTAAACCTGCCCTCCTTGTAGAAGGGGGTCAGGCACCTGACCACAGCGTCCGCGGCCTCCTTCAGGGAGGTGCCAGATGCCGGGAGCGGGCAAGGTGCTCGAGCCACTCTGTCCTCGGGGCTGGGGTCACTGGCGCTGCCCTTAGCTTCCGTCAAGATGGAGGAGTTGGTGGAGGGGCGAAGCCTCTTCGGAGCCCTCCTCTCTGGGTTGCCCTGTATGGGCACATGGGGGTGCTTTTGGGGTCACTGGCTCCACCCCTTTTTTTTTTTTTTTTTTTTTTTGGTTTTGTTGAGACAGGGTTTCTCTGTGTAGCCCTGGCTGTCCTGAAACTCACTCTGTAGACCAGGCTGGCCTCGAACTCAGAAATCTGCCTGCCTCTGCCTCTCAGAGTGCTGGGATTACAGGCATGCGCCACCACCGCCCGGCTTCCACCCCTCTTCTTGAAGGAAGCCTACACCTGAGCACCATGTGCCTTTCTCCAGCCCATCCCACTTGCTGCTAGAGTATGAGAAGTGACTGTCCCTGAACCCTTGACCAGGGCAGGGCAGCTCCCTGCCTCCCCACCAGTCTCCTCTCCCCCGAGCTCCCAGCCCTACAGTACCTGCTGTGGTCTGGGCCGCTTGTCTGCTTGGGTTTCCTTTAGAGGACTAGGCTGACCTCCGGGGACGCTCTGGTCTCCGAGGGAGCAGGTGCTGGCGGGGCCGGAGGGAAAGAGGCATCAGAAGTCTGGCTCTAGCCAGACTCAACCCAGGCTCCAAGCAGGGCCCGCGTGGGGCGAGCTCCAAGCTTCCCAGGCCCAGGCAGCTCAGGGCTCGGGTGCTGCCATAAGAACTGAGGGCTCCCCGACACCCAAACACTTACCTTGGCCTCTCCCTGGGACACTCAGGCTGAAATACAGCAACTGAATGTCCCTGGGCTCCAACCTCTTCTGTGCTCCTCCCCGGGACGTCCCCACAGGAGGGGCTGGCATCTTCTGATCTTGGGACTGGAGCAGGGCGAGCTGGACATTCTGTTCTCTGACGGAGGAACCGAGTGATACTCTGGGAATCCTTGCGGGCTGCTGTGGCTAGGAGCTGCTGTTTCTTGCTGACTCTAGCCTTGGCACTGCCCTGGGAAGACCCTTTTGTCTTCTCGGGCGAGGGAGCCCCACAGTTAACACGGCTTCCAGGAGCCTCCTCTTGGTACCCAGGGTGGGACTTGCTCCTGACTTCATCTTGAAGGTCACAGACCCAGCCTGGGGGCTCCTGTTCACCCTCCAGTATAGCCTCTGGGGCTTGCTTCTGGGACTGAGATTTCCCCAACAGTTCCGTGGCTGTCTGGAATGGGCAGGGGCCTTTGGAGAAGCCAGCTCCTACTCTCTTGGGTTTGAGCTGTGAGGAGAAAGACACAAGGCTTAGAACCCCAGACCTCCTTAAGGGGGTCTGTGGCTACGGTGAGAGGTTCCCGGGAATGTGAGAAGTTGACCAAGACGCACTGGGGATCAGGCCGATGGGAGAAGCAGCCTGACTGGCAGATGACGCACAGGAGGCAGCGCCGCTGCTCTGTGACCCTTTCTGACATCTGGGTTGGGCAGGGCTGTGTCGCCAGGAGAGGAGTCTGTCCCACTGGAGGGCAGCGGAGCTGTCCCTGAACCTAGGCTGACAGTGGGTCCCTGCTGCTCACCGAGTACACATGTGAGGTTGGCGGGATGTCATAGTCGTTGGGCTCCAAGGGTTCTGCTGTGGCACCACAGCTCCTCGCGTCCCTTTCCACGTCATAGAGCTGACCATCCTTGGAGGCTTTGTGGATCTCCGCTACCTAAAGAGGACCAGGCAGGGAGACCCTGGCACTCACAAGCTACTGCTTAACCCCATCCCAACCCTCCAACTCTGTTGTGCTTATGCAGCACGGCAGGAAGCGGGTGCTGGGGAGCATGAGGTCTCACTGACTGGGGTCAGTGGCTCCAGGGCCAGCAGGCCGGCAGATGGCCCGAGTACAAAGAGGCTGCCCTGCCTCGTCCTAAGCCCGTGGCTTGCACCCTTGGCTTACCTTCTTCAGAACATTGGCCTTGTAGAGATTGACCATCTTGGCATTTCGGAATGTCTCATACTCCAGGTCCACAGCCTTGGCCTGCAGGTCAGCTCTGTGGAGGAAACACGGACAGAACAGGCAGGCCTAGTGAGGATGGGCGCGGGGACTCTGCAGAGAACTCTCGGAGCCCTGCGACAGCCTCTGGTGCAGCCAGCAGGGCTGCAAGGACTGGGCCCCATGGAGTCAGATGAGGCATTCTCTGAGGGAGTGAGCCTTGGTTCCTACCCTGGGGCTCTCAGGAGGCTTACCCCTGAGTGGGCCCTGCAGCCTGGTGGTTACTGTTCAGAGCCTCCTCCAGAAGTCTCAGGCAGTGCTCACGGGCCTATGAGAGTGAAGTTGAGGTCACCTCCCTCAGGAGCAGGGAGGGGCCCTGAGGGCCGCTGAGGAGCCGCCCCTCTCTTACCTTCACTGTGAGCTTAGGGATCTTCCTGCTTGAAGCGTCTCTCAGGGGACAGTCTTCATCTGAGGAAAGGGTAGGAGTGTCTTTCCATCTGACAAGCGCCTCCGACCCTCACCGAGCCTCCTGTTTACCCCCAGGCACAGCACCCAAGCCCCTGGGAGCATTTCAGTACCAACCTGGGGGTGTGAATTCTTCTATCTTGGGCTCTTTTCCCTGAAAGGCAGACAGCAGGAGGCACATGAGGCATCCTATCCTGCTGCAAGTCTAGAGAAGGGACTGAGGGGTGGCACTCGGGACCATCCAGGACCCTGCATGGACCCCTGTGTGTTTTTTTTTGGGGGGGGCAGTGCATTTCACACAGAGTTCTGCTATGTAGTTAGTCTCTGGCCTTGGACTCTGGCCTCTGCCTCCTAAGTGCTAAGATTGGAGTCGTGCGTCACCACTTAGGTTTAGGCTTAAGATGTTAACTTGGCAAAAACTAGAGGCAAGTTAGACCTGAGTTGAACGGCCTCCCGCAGACAGGTCTGGGGGACATCTTCCTGATGGACGGGGAAGGCCCAGATGACTGTGGGCAAGTGGTCCCGGGTTGTGCAAAACAGCCATCTGAGCAAGGGAACAGCATTCCTCCGCGGTCCCTGTTCAGTTCTGCCTCCAGGTTCCTGCTTGAGCTCCTGCCCTGACTTCCCCTGATGCTGGACTGTGACGTGGAAGCATCAGCCACATGAACCCTTTCCTTCCTGTGTCGCTTTTGGTCACACGTGGTGTTTTCTCATGGCATCGGAAACCAAACGGAGCCCCGGAGCCCCGCCGAGGCCTCTGCCCCTTACCTTGCGCAGGCGCATCTGCTTCTGATAGAAGAGATTCCACTCCCGTTTGTGGGCCTCATCTCTGCCCTCATCCCCGCTACCTCCAGAACCTTCATCATACCTAAAGGACGGGCTAGGTGAGAGCAGCCATGGCCGGGGCTCTGCTCTTCCCCAGGAGGATCATGGGTCACACTGCAGGAAGGCCACCTTCGGCCTGGCTAGTACCAGCGGAGTGACTGCATTTCACGGCTCCTCACCTGCTGAAGCCCCCATAGCCCCTGCGGCCTCCCTCATACAGCTCGGGATCGCAGCCGTTCCCCTGAAAGGGCCCGATGCAGGTCTTGCTCCAGCTGCTGCTGTGCTCCAGGGCGTCAAGTTTCTTCCTTGTGGCTGCAGGACTCTGGCAGTAGTCACAGCCTTTGTTGCAGGCGGGTGGTGCATCCCCAAAGTACTTAGCAATGGCAGCATGGCGGCACCTAGAACAGGCAGTGCCACAGGACTGGGGCTGAGGCCGCCAGGGTTTGCTCATCCTGTCCCCAAGCACTGGCTGAGTCACCACCCAGCACCACACTCAGAAGGAGTCTCACATCTTTCAAATGCCTCTGCAGGTTTACTTTAAGTATATCAGGAACCATAGTGCCTGGGGGGGGGGGGTGTCAGATCACTGGAGTTTGTTATGGATGGTTGTGAGCCACCATGGCGTGCTGAGAATACATACACGCTCTAACCTCTGAGCCATCTCCCCAGTTCCTGTCCTGCACCCTTCTATCCACAAGGCTGGGGAAGCATCATCTGGTGCTGTGCACTGCAGCGCTGGGCCAGGGAGGGGAGGCAGTGTCCCCCAGGGATGTAACGTTGTAACATACTGGGCGTCTGGGGTGCAGGATGCAAACCTCATTCTGTCTGGTTACCCGTGAGCTCCAGGGCCCTGCTCTTCCCTCTGCCCAGGGAGCTGGAGTGCCCAGGGTGTCAGGCTCTGCCACCGAGGCAACATCAGGCAGGCATTTCACCTTGACTGCCGCGGCCTCTGCTACACTGCAGTGGAGCAGTGCTACTTATAGTGGAGTGTGACAGGTGCCACCAGGCTGCGAGCACTGGGGAGAGTTCACTGAGGGAGAGGAGGAGAAGACAGGACAGGAGAGAGCCTAGCCTGGCTCTAATGCTTGTCTCTTTCTTTTTCTTCCCAGTTATTTAGAGACAGGGTCTCACTATGTAGCCAGGGCTGGCCTAGAGCTTACTGAGTACTCATCACAGTAGACTGGGATGGCCTCAGAACTCAGAAATCTGCCTCTGCAACCACACCTAGTTTTGTTTATTTGTGTGTTTGTTTTTAAGGTAGGGTCTCACTACAGCTCAGGGTGGCCTTGAACTCAGGAGCTTCCTGCTTCAGCTCCCACTTTTTTTTTTTTTTTTTTTTTTTTTTTTTTTTCAAGACAGGGTTTCTCTGTGTAGCCCTGGCTGTCCCGGAACTCACTCTGTAGACCAGGCTGGCCTCGAACTCAGAAATCCGCCTGGCTCTGCTTCTGGAGTGCTGGGATTAAAGGCGTGTGCCACCACCGTCTGGCCTTTTTTTTTTTTTTTTTGCTCCCACAAACAGTTCTCACTGGTATCTTGATCTTTCCTTGGAGACCTCCAGCTTCCCGGGCCCCCACCATGAGCTCTTCTGCCCTAGGCTGAGACTGTACCTGGCATAGCTCCTAGTACAGACAATTCTCAACCAGTGGGTCTCAAGCCCTCTGGGGGTTGAATGAATTTTCATAGGCTTTACCTAAGACTATCCTCCCAAAAAACATGTTTATATTACAGATCATAACAGTAGCAAAATTACAGTTTTAAAGGAGTAATGGAAATGATGTTATGGTCGGGGGTCACCACAGCATGAAACTGTATGAAAGGTCACAGCATTAGGAAGGGAGAGCCGCTGTGCTAGAGGCACAGCGATGCCTAGAGCAGCCACCATGCCTGTCACTAGTGAGCCACTTAGCCAGGGAGACCCAGCCTCGCTAGAGCCAGCCTCCCTCTCCCTTCCGCCTCCAGACGGTCCCCTGCGGAAAACCACCCTCTGCCCACCCGGCGCAGGAGGCCACTGTCCTACCAGGGTCCTTACAAACAGTCATTTCTAGTGCCAGAAATGTGGTAAGGGGTTGGGAACCGGCGGAAAGCTGTCCTGGCAGGGCTGTCTGAGTGCCCAGTCCGAAGACTAGCCGGCACTCTCAGCTTCGGGACAGAGGGTTTTCTTGGTCTGAATACTGCTTGCAGACCTGACCCTACGCAGCAGGCTAGTGTAATGAAAGCGAATTGCAACGCAACCTTCTAAAGAACTAGGGCCCCTCCAGCAAAGTGAAGAACAGTCCTAAAACTGCAGAGAAATGGCAGGAGATGGCGGAGACAGCCACTGGGGGGCGCTCTTGCAGCCAGCTCCCACTAACACTAAATATACACAACAAATGTTCCCTCTGCTCAAGACAGTGGTGGCCTGTCCTGTCTCTGAGAAGCTTTGGCATCTAGGCACTGTGACCATATGGTTGTCTACACCCTGTCCCCAAGCTCTGGCTCACTGGGGTTTTGTGCTCAGATTCAAAGGGTTCCATTGACTGCAGAGCGGAGGTCAGTTCTCCCTCTGCAGCCTGGTCTGCCTGTGGCAAGACTGACAAATGTTAATGGGCCACCAGGGCCAGCATCGTGGAGACAGCTGAGCAGAATGAGGCCAGCAGTGACCTTTCTCTTAGAAGAACACAAGGCCCCTCACCAAAACAAGCAGGCTACTTTTAAGATCTCTAGGACCCTCATCTTCCCTCCCTGATGCCCTCGGGTACTGAAGGCAGACTACCACACCAGAGGCCGTTTGAAAGCTTGCTGACTTGCTTCGGTGGCCCTGGAGCTCCTGTTTTTCTTTCTGGGAGAGGACAGAAGGAGCAGCCAGAGAGTGGCCCAAGAGACAGGCTAGGGTGGTCAGGGACACAAGCCAAAAAGGCCATCCAGAAGGTGGCGGGCACTCAAGAGGGAGTCACTCCACCCTCTTCCTCCAGCAACCTCAGACGGAGCCCCCTGGGGTTATTTCCACAGGGAAGCACAGCCAACCACTTCTGACGTTAGCCCAGCCCCAGCCCTCCGCCTACAGCCTACAGCCTGGCCCACAGGCAGGGGGCGGGCAGAACAGGAGGAAGAATCAGAGAGGGAGCCGGAGAGAGAGCGGAGTGGACCTCCTAGGCAGGAAAGGCGCTGGGCAAGGAGGACAAGCTCAGGAGAGGGCTCCCTCGGGCTCCTCCTCACAATTGTAACCTGACACCTCGATCTCCAGGACAACCAACAACAAAAAAAAAGCCGAGGTGCAGAAGCTGTCAGCGGCCGCCGCAGCAGCCCAGAGCTAGCAAGCACCAGGAGTGAGGCAGGAGAGTGGCAGCCCAGCGCTGGTGAAGGAGTCAAAGGTGGTGGCCAAAGGACTTCGAGGAGGTACACGGAGGCTCTGTCCTGAGACACCTCTTCGTGGCTCCCCAATACCTGAGCTTCCAGGTAAGAGACACTGGCTAGAGGTGACAGGATCGGGCAAGGGCAGCCAGGGTCTCATACCTCTCTGGTGGGGAGCCACAGCTTAGCATGAACTCAGAGAGGAACGTCTTGGGGGACACACTAGGCCACTCCTGTGTATGTACACCTGAGCGCTCTTCCCCTGGGACCCAGTACTAGAGACGGGAACTGTACTGCTGGCGGGTGCTGCACAGGGGCTGGGGGCTGCTGACCATCGACTGAAACTTTTTCTATTCAGTGAGTTTAAAATAGGGCCCCTGCGCTTGCTGAGCCTCCGTTTCCCCAAGGATTAGGGCTGAGCCCTCCCTGGCTCTCAAGAAGACTCAGGACAAGGTATCCCCAGTCTGCGCAATGGCCTCTGGCCCCAGGACCTAGTAGAAGTGGCAGCAGACCTGCCTAGCTGGGTGCTGGACGAAAGCAGCAGTGTCCGTGTCTTTTGGAGTTCTGACCTGCTCACTGCTGTGTGCTTTCGGCTCAGGATCAGCCTAGGGAGGAGTCTCGGCACCCACTTACATTTGTAGGACCCCCCTTGATCCTCCTTTGGCAATGATCTCTGAAAACTGAACCAGGGACATGCACCCCTAATCCAAAACCCAGGTTTGGAGAGGAGTTTGACTACACTGACGAGTTTTGGGAAAGACCCCAGGATTCTCCTCCACACTAACCACTGTAACAGGTGCCCTGAGACAGTTCTTCAGTTCATTTTGGGCAGCGCAAGCACAATCTTCTTGGGCAGGGCCTCACAAGGGGGGGCTGCTAACCCCTCCTGCCTCCTGTCCTTACACTGGGGTTCAAGTCCCCTTGAGACTTTCCTTCCAAAGCAAACACGCTGTTGTCCAGTAAGAAAGAAAAACATCATTTAGGTTTGGGAACCAAGGGAAGGGCCCAGCGGGGAGTGCGCCTGGCTGGGCGGGGCGGGGCTGGGCAGCTCACTCCAGTGGCAACACTAACAAGTGTGCAGCGGAGGGGCTGCACTGCAGCTGAGCCGCAGCGCCGCAGCCCCTGAGCTCGGAGGGAGGCCCGGCTCCTAAGGCTGCAGGAGAGCAGCTCACTTAGCTTCTAATGGGCACCAGAGCAGGAAGTCCTCTCCATTGTCTGGAAAATTTGGGGGCCAGGGCAGCAGAACCACCAAGGCTTCAAGTACCCACTTTTGATTCCAAACTGGAGCCCCAGCAGAGCTGGAGTGGCTCAGACACTCAGCAGGGTGCACAGTGGGCATCTCCGCCCTGACCTCTCAGGTCTCTCACATCTGTCCATCTGTCCACATCTGTCCATCTGTCGGGGATGCCTCATTCGAGATGCTCAACAGGACAAAAGTGGCAGAGAGTCCCCGAGACAAAACAGGGTAGATCAAGCCATTGGTGACACTCTTATCAGGCACAGGCACACTGCCTGCCCTCATCCACACGGGGAGCTGGAGCCGGACGATCAAGTTTACAAAGAGGAAGTAGAGAAGCTGTGGTTCCGAGCTGCAGCTGTCAGGACAGCCGCTTACGTACAGCAAGGACCTCCATGCCACATGCCACCCCCGGGAACACCAATCAGTCCCCCTGGCTCGGCCAGGTTCCTTCTCTGTTGTGCTAGCTCTCTCTGCCCACTGCCTGTGGAGCATCCACAGAAGGTTCCAGATCTGCTATACAAGGAGCCTGGGCCTCAGTGGGCCTCAGTGGCAACCGAGCCTGTTCCCCCTTCCTGGACCAGAGGAAGCTACCATTTGCTCTACCAAACATGGCATTAAGAGAGACTCTAGTTCCCCCAGGTTTGGGGTATAAAGTATGGTTTAGATATAATTGGGTGAACCTGGGACTGATCGTCCGAGAAACACAAAATTACCAGTAGCTTTGCTTGGCGTCACCCAAACCGTCACCAGTCAGCGGGGGCCGGCTGCGGGACTCCCTCTCCCCCGACCATGGCTGGGGACCAAGGTCACCTGACAACCCCTGGTTATATTGGGCACCAAGTGTCCACTGGCTCTGCTTTAAATAGCCCACTGGGAGAGTCTGGAGACCTGCTGGAATGTGCCTCTCTCCTCTTTGGAGAACGAGACCCCTTTGCCCCCCCCTCTGAGATGTGCTTGTTATGTTGGGTCAGAGCTTAAAATAACAAAACATCAACTGCCAAGCAAAGTGGGTTCCTCTTCAGCCCTCTGAAAGCAGAGAGCCATATTCTGCAGCCCCACTTCTGCTGGTAAAGCAGACAAGACCTAATGCCCCAGGGTTACATCCCAGGGCAGGCATGGGGGGGCCACGTCCTACCTAGCTGACTATAGAAGCCCTGGGCACAAAGTTATGAGGCTGCCCATACCAGGTGGTCCACATTCTCACAGGGAAGAGCTCAGGTGCATAGGACCCAAGTCTGCGGTTCTCCGACTCCACGAGCCATGCAGAATGCAGGGAAGAGTAGGGAAAGGCACGAGGGAAACAGGAGACGCTGGGAGTGACTCTGAGAGCTGGACCTTCTGATCAGCAGGTCCTGACTCCCCGCACAGCAGGCCCAGCCCCAGCCCACTGCCTTCTTCCTGCTCTGGGAGCTGGACATTGCTAGACCCTTCAGCTAGACCAAGGGTCCCAACCCCACCATCCCTGACAAAGCGGTGCCTCTTTTCCCCCAACCAGTCTCTCTCTAGGTCTTAGGGTGCGGCACACAAGTGAGAAAGCTCTCCTGACCACCAACCTCCTGCCTGCTTCTGCTTTTAAGGAGTGTCTCCATTGGGCTCATGAGGCAATGTGGGCACATTGCCAGTCAGGCTGAACAAGCCAGACCAAACACAGATGAAGAGGGAGGGTCAGAAAAACCACAGCCCTGGTTCTCAACCCTACGTACACTATTTCTGGGGGGTAGGAATGTTACAGAGGTCCCAGGGCAGGAGAGTGAATACATCACTGTTCTTTTGCAAGCATGATCCAAACGGCTAGAGGCGGCATCTCTTTTGGTCTCACCAGAAGGGCCGGTCTTAGGTTCACAACAGCAGGACACATAGATCTGTGCCTTTAGTAACAATACAGGCAGTTCTCAAAAAAGCCTGGTCTGGCCTGGCCGGGCGGTGGTGGCGCACGCCTTTAATACCAGCACTTGGGAGGCAGAGGCAGGCGGATTTCTGAGTTCGAGGCCAGCCTGGTCTACAGAGTGAGTTCCAGGACAGCCAGGGCTGCACAGAGAAACCCTGTCTCGAAAAACAAACAAACAAACAAAAACAAAAACAAAAACAAAAAAGCCTGGTCTGTCCCACTCTGGTGGTAATGAACTGATAAAAATCTATGTCCCTGTCCCACAAGAGGTGATATTGACTGTGCTCAGCCCATGGGCTTCCAAATAGCTATGGCCTGGTTCCTGCACAAAGTCAGGCAGGCCTCCCTCTATCAAGAGCTGCCCCACAGGGCAGCGGAAGGGCAAAGGCTAGGCCCACCCTTGTCTTTCCTGGCACTTGTCAGGCCCCACCCAGAGAAAGCCCCGGAGCCAGGCCCCCCCTGGGGCTTCTCCTCTCCACTCCAGCAGAGATAAAGAGCCTGTCTCTGGCACGGAGGGGGCGGGGGAGCCAGGATGACTGCGGCAGTCCTATGAAGGGCAGATGAAGACAGAGAAGCGACCACGTGACTGGGACGTAGCTCCCTGGCACAGCGTGTGCCTGAGTAAGAAAGGCCCCGAGTCCACTGCCCAGTAGACCAAAATGAAAACCAAACTAAACACACAACAAATTCAGAGAAGGCACGGCGGACTTTACAGAAAGGAAACTCAAATGTTTGGCAGCTGTGGTCCAGTTTCTGAAGAACTGTTAGGAAAGGAGGGCAGCAGCCAGGGCCTACGTGACTAAGAACTCGGAGGAGGTTTGAAGGGGCCTGGCCTCCTGCTCGGCCGCTATAGGCCTCACTCTCAGAGGCTGCACAACACATGGGCAGAGCGCACACGTGTAGGATGCCCCTATCTCACGACCTTCAGGGTAGTTTCAGACCTGCTGTGTGCCAGGCAGGAGTGCTGGGAGTGACCAGTCACACACAGCAGAAGGAACTGCCTGCCCGGTTGAGACCAGGGCCAAGGTGGCAATCATCAAAGACACGCCCATGGTCACCTGCCCCCATCCCTCAGGAAGAGCCAGTTTGGGTGAACTGGCACAAGGCAGTCCCTGTCGTAAGGGGAGGAGGCGCTTATGCTTGATGGGCCTCAATGCGAACTCTGCTACTCACTGCCTAGGCTCTCTCCAGGAGCCCTGGACAGTCACTACTCTGCACTCAGGCCTTGTCTGGTTACAACAGAACAGGTCCAGGCCAGGAGGGGAAGAGTTGGTTGAGCCAGTCCTAGAACGCCTGCTCCCATCTGGATAAGTGAGGCCTACAGAGAATACTGTGTGGTCCTTTCTCGCTTACATAACAGTAACATGCGTGAAGACACTGGCCTGGAGGAGAAGGGGGTGGTTTCTTGGGAACTCAGCTTCGCAGCCTTCAAGCCACAACCCCTCCCTCTACAGCTGATTCCAGTTAGAGTCCTCATGAACCTGTTCTTGGAGTCTGGAGTCTCCTCCTACACAGAATCCTAAGGCCTGTCTTGTTCCCCTGAGGGCATCTAAGGGAGGCACCTGAAAAAAATCAGAGGCGGGCCAGGAAGCTGTGTCAGCAGGAGGCACCCTAGCAAAACCTGGTGCCGGTGCTTCAAGACAAAGGAATGTAACAGGATAGTCATAACATCTGATGGTCAGAACCTTCACCAACTGCAGCCTTACCTGATAGCCCCTCAGAGGCTCTCTCCAGGTCAGGATTATCACAAGGTTTCCTTGCCTGGGGTAGCTCCAGCCGGGTGTGGGCAGAGGGCTACCACAGAGCAGACTTCCCTGATTCCCTGTCTCCCTCTGCCTGGGATGCGCACGCGGAACAGGGCTGAGACAGACAAACCTGTTCTGCAGGCTATGGTGGGAGAGGCTGGTTCACTGGAGCTACCTCTGAGCAGCTGGGCAGGGACTCGAGGCTTCTCACTGTCCCTGTTGTTATAGGCCGGCAGGAGCCAACCAACATGGCAGCCACAGACTTTGTGGGGGAGATTCGCTCTGTGGGAGAGCGGCTGCTGCTGAAGCTGCAACAACTCCCCCAGGCGGAGCCGGTGGAGCTCGCGGCCTTCTCCATCCTCGTTCTTTTCACAGGCAAGTGGGGCATCTGGCCTGACCCTTTAGCTCTGTGCCCTCAGTGTCCCACAGGTTTGCCCCAATACCTGGGAGACCAACCCGTGGTGCCAGCTGGAAGGCTGGCGAGTCTCCATCGGAGAAGTAGGAAAAGCAGTGTCCCGGAGGAAGCTAGGGGATTTGCCACATCCCCTGGCATTGCCTGAATTGCTAGGCAGTGCTGGGAACTCGAAACCACCAGGTGCCAGCCATGAATTGAAAGGAGTCAAGGGGCAGTGGAGGAAGAGACAACAGGACCCTCAGCCTCTCCTGTCCTTCAGCGTTTGGGGGGTGGGGTTAGGGCGGGGTGGGGTGGGGTGATTCTCCAGAAGGAGGGTGGGCATCTCTTCTTTCCCTGGCTTTCAGCTCTGGGCCCTTCTCTCCTTCAGCTACTGTCCTGGTGCTGCTGCTGATAGCCTGTAGCTGCTGCTGTGCTCACTGCTGCTGCTCAGAGAGGAGAGACCGGAAGACCCCGGTGCGGCCCAGAAAACCCAGATGAGGGGCAACAGCCAGACGCCCGAAGAGAGAAGCTGGACTAGAGCCTTCCAGTACTGACAGGCTATCATCACGGCCACTTTACTCCTCCAGACAAAGGCCACCTGGCCCCAGTTCTGGCACTGCCCAGGTGACAGGACAGACATCTGGAGTCTTATCAAGGAGACAAGTGTCACTCGATCTGCCGGTGGACAGGGCTTAGCTGGGGCTGTTTCACACTCACAGCAACACCTGGGCCTTCTGCTAAGCTGACCCTCTCAAGGGCCCCATACTTCAAGAGGGAGCAGCTCATACTTGTCAGGAGCTGGCCCTTGGGGCTCTGCTGACTTATGCCAAAGAGAAGTAAGCTAATCAGGGCCTGTGCACTTTATCAGACTCCAAGCCTCCTGTGAGGGGGAGGAACGTGGCAGTATTCTGGCTGAAATTTGTCTGCTTATTTCCAAGTAAACACTTTTTGGTTACGTGTTTATGAGGTTTGGTTGGGCTCTTGTATCAGGAGGGCAGTGCCCGGATCCCAGGGCACGGCCGTTGACTGCTCTTTCTGGGTTAGTTCTTTGTGTGCCCGTGAAAGCTGGACAATCACACAGGAGGAACGTCACGAGGGCATCAGGGCCATGGAACCAGAGGAGCGACATGGCAATATTCCTGTTCTGCAGCAGCATAGCGTGCTGGCTTCCCGACCCCTACTCTGTTGCGTGATGGCGGTTGTTGCCCTGGGATAGGTGGTAGGCCCAGGAACACCCCATGCCATTCCCTGCTGTCCTAACTCTGTCTGTACACCTCACACTAGCAGCCTCGGGGCCCTGGATCCCCCACATTTCTGCAGTTGAACAAAGGTAAGGCTCTTAGTACTGTCTCTCACCTGTCTAGACCCGGATGTTCTGGTCCTGTTCCTATTTGTGTGCTGTCTGGACTCGGCTCACACACCCTCAGCTGACACTCGCCAGCTCTGGGACCCAATCCTCTTAAGCTAGGTTTCCTTCTGGTGAGACGATTAATCATGGCACCTGCTTCCTGGGATGTGCTAGGAGCACAGAGCAAGACTGCCCGCGTCTAACAGTGCTGGCATGCTCTAGAACTCTAATTAGGAACTATCGTCCCCGCACCCCTAAGCAGGGCTAACCAGACACGAGGGCCCATGTTAAAGAGCGGCGCTGCCAAAGTGCTTTCATGCCACCATAACCCCAGGTTACTTTCTTCCAGATACAGAGCTACAGAACTCAATGTGGGGGAGAGGGACAGACATGAGTCCCCATACATGTCAACAGGACCAGGCCGGGGCTCTAATTCCTCACTTCTGACCCCTCAGTCTCTACAGCATGCAGCTTGCTTGGGAGCAGAGCCCGCCTACCTTGAAGTCAGCTCACGGGGAGGGGAAGTCAGTCCCTAGCCCTCTAGCCGGCAATCCAGTTCTCACTGGCTGGTCTGACTAGCTGCTGTCTACAGAGCTGCCTGATGGGTTTGGGTTCTTGGAGAACCAGAAAGAAAGTGTTTCCAAACAAAGAAAAGAAATCTAAGATTCCACATGTCCTTGGCTCCTAAAAATGGGAACTCAGAGTTGACCAAGCCCTTACTTTAATCCCAGCATCGGAGGCGGAGGCAGGTGGACCTATGTGAGTTCCAACTGGCCTTTTCTCAAAAACAGAAACACAGGGGGTGGGGACTTAGCTCAGTGGCAGAGCACTTGCCTAGCAAGCACAAGGCCCTGGGTGCAGTCCTCAGCTCTGAAAAGAACAATAACAAAACCACAAACTGCCACCAACAAAGCCTGAATGATGATGGTAAAGAAACTAAAATTCACCTCGCTGCCTTTAAACTCTTTCTGTGTGCTGCGAATGAAGCCCGGAAGATTGTGAGAACTCGGCAAATGGTCTTCCACTGAGCCACATGCCAGCCCCTGGAGGCTGTCTTCAGCTAGGCTCCGATTCATGAGGCCCACAGCAGCCTCTCAGTGAGGACTACAGAGGGGCCTGGCTTCTCTCGAGCTTCTGCTTTGGTTCGTTTTCTTTCTTTCTCTTTCTTTCTTTCCTTCCTTCCTTCCTTCCTTCCTTCCTTCCTTCCTTCCTTCCTTTCTTTCTTTCTTTATTGTTTTTCCAGATAGGATTTTTGTGTATATAGCTGTCCCTTGCTGCCCCGAAACCCACTTGGTAGACCAGGCTGGGCTCAAACTCAGAGATCTGCCTGCCTCTGCCTCCTGAGTGCTGGGACTAAAGGCATGCGCCACCACCAGCAACCCCTCTTTTTTTTTTTTCAGAGACTGGAAACTATATGCATTATATTGGTACTTCCATTACATTGGTGCTTTGCCTGCATGTACATCTGTGTGAGGGTGTGTGCTGCAGTCTCAGACTGGAATTACTGATAGTTGTCAAGTACCATGTGGGTGCTGGGAACTGAGCCTGGGTCCTCTGGAAGGGCAGCCAGTACTCTCAATCACTGAGCCATCTCTCCAGACCCTTCATTTTTTTGTTGGTTGTGTTTGTTTTGATTTTTTTGTTGTTGTTTTTAAAACAATCTCACTAAGTAGCCCTGGCTGGAACCCGAGATGCAGAATCCTTTAGCAGCTAACTCCTGGCTGGCGTCTGCCTCTGCAGTGCTGGGATTACAGGCATGCTCCACAAATCCTGCTCTTGTCTTGAGCATTTTCCGACAGATACGGTCATGTAACTATCCCTATGCTTCAGGCTTGTAGATGCCATTACTGCTCCATGGACAGACAGGGAGGTTCAGTCTGAGTGACACTAGATAATGTGGGCAAGCTAGCCTGCCTGGTTCCCGTGCCCTGCTCACCACACCTAGGGCTCGAGGCTCTAGGAAAACAACACGAAGGGTTCTGACTCCATTATCTCTATTAACCAACCCTACATCCAAACTCCCACACCCAAACTCTGCTTCAAGATTGCTTCTGTGTGAGTGGGTGGGACTCTAACATCTGAGGACCAGTACAGGGTTCAACCAGGCATCAGAAGAAAGCCCCAGGAATAGGGGAAGGGACTGGAAACCCCGAATTCTTCACTCCCAGCACTGTCGGCTGGAGGTCCCTGGAAACGCTTGGTTCAGGGGCAGCAGCCCAGTTTCTTCCAGACTGTTCTATAAGCAGGATTTCATTAGTATCATGAAGAGCCTTCCTGTAGGGTGGCTAAGACTGAGGCCTCTCCTTTGCTAGAAGATTCTAGTTCCTAGTCTAGCTGCAGAGCAGGGGGTACCAAGGACCTCCCTGGACACAGCACAAGAAGCCAGTTCCTGCCCCGTGCACGGCACATCCTATAAGATAAGCAATAGCAGCCTGACATACACAGGGATGGATGGGCAGTCTTAGTTCACCTAACTGGAGGGGAGGCAGATGTCTGCCATGGTGGGAAACAGAAACAGTCACTGCTGAACTGGGATGTCAGAAGATCGCTGGTGATCAAAGAGGAAGCTTCAGCAGACTGCATCAAACTTGGGGAGGGTCCTAACCGTCACTATCCTATGCCATTCAAGAGCAAGCCACCTCAGTGCACAGCTTGCCCAAGGCCTCAGTGCCCACCAGCTTGCCCAAGGCCTTCCCTCTCACATGGGCTCTGTTCTAGCAGCGTCTGTTCTCAGTTCCTCAGAAGGATGAGATCTGCACATTTCATTGGCTGAACTTGATGCCTTATTGCAAAACCAAGACCAGAAAGAACCATGGCAGCAGCACTTGGCAGAGCAGACAAATTTTGTGAAATACTAATACTTTCAAGGCAATTTATAACAAAAACTACTATACTGACACAAATGAGTATTGCAAATTTCATATCAAAACATACATGCACAGATTAATTTTGTCCTAGAAATGTTCTCTTCCTCTTTGGGCCCTGGTTCACGCCATGGAATGCTGTCCCTACCTCAAGTCTCTTGTTTAAATTTGTTTTTCTGTGTTTGTTTGCCTACATCCATGTAAGTATCTAGTTCCTCACAGTGGCTGAGACACCAGATCTTCTTGGGTACAGCAGTTATTTAAAACTAGATAAGGGCCAGGCGCATGCCTGTAATCCCAGCACTCTGGGAGGCAGAGGCAGGTGGATCTCTGAGTTCGAGGCCAGCCTGGTCTACAGAGTGAGTTCCAGGACAGCCAGGGCTATACAGAGAAACCCTGTCTCGAAAACAAAAAACAAAAAAAAAACTAGACAAGGGCTGCAGAAATGGCTGGGCGGGTAAGAGCACTGACTGTTCTCTTGAAGGATCCAGGTTCAATTCCCAGCACCCATAGGACAGCTCACAAATGTAACACTAGTTAAGGAATACGACATCTTCACAGACATACATGCAGGCAAAGCACCCATGCACATACAATAGAAATACAGTATTAAAACGGCTAGGCCAAACAACCCTCCTATGAATGACGCATTTCTTTCTACAGACCTGATTTTTTTTGTTGTTTTAAGACAGGGTCTCAGTATATATCTCTGGTTGACATGGCATTCACTCTGTAGAGCAGGCTGGCCTCACAGTCACATACCTGCCTCTATCTGGGTGCTGGAATTAAAGGTGTGTGCTACCACACCTAGCTGAGATTTCTTTTTTTTTTTCCTTTCTTTTTTTTTTTTGTTTTTTGTTTTTGTTTTTTTTGTTTTTGTTTTTTTGAAACAGGCTTTCTCTGTGTAGCTCTGGCTGTCCTGGAACTCACTTTGTAGACCAGGCTGGCCTCGAACTCAGAAATCCGCCTGCCTCTGCCTCCCAAGTGTTGGGATTAAAGGTGTGCATCACCACTGCCCGGCTTCTTTTGTATTTTTAAAGATTAGTCTTTTATGTATATGTATGAACGCCTGGTCCCTTCAGAGGCCAGACAAAGGTGTTGGGTCCCCTGAATCTAGAATTATACGAAGTTGCGGCCACCCGATGTGAGCGCCGGGCACGGAACCAGGGTCCTCTGAAGCACAGCAAGTGCCCTAGCACTGGACCCACCCCTCCAGCCTGTGTACCTGGGGTGGGCACTGGTGCCCCTTGTGGGTGGGCTAGTCTCTCTGAGGAGGGGCTGCTGCCCAGCTCTGCCTGCGCCTCTACCTTGCAGTTTTGATTTTATTAGAGCAAGAGTTTGAACACACCTGCAAAAGAAACTGAGAATAGAATGTCACCAGGGAGAGGTCAGCAAGATGGCTTAGGGGGCAAAGGTACCGGCTGGAGAGATGGCGCAGTGGTTAAGAGTACCAGCTGCTCTTCCAGAGGTCCTGAGTTCAATTCCCAGCAACCACATGGTGGCTCACAACCATCTATAATGCATTCTGATGCCCTCTTCTGGAATGTGTGAAAACATCATTCATATGCATAAAAATAAATATATATTTCCACCAAACCTGAAGACCTGAGTTCAATTCCTGGAACCTGCTTCCACAAGCTGTCCACCACTCTTTCCCCCCATGCACACAGAGAACATGGTGTGCGCGTGCGCGCGCGCACACACACACTGTATAAAAAAATTAATGTGGGGGGGGGCTGGAAAGATGGCTCAGCAGTTAAGGGCAACTGACTGCTCTTCCGGAGGTCCTGAGTTCAATTCCCAGCAACCACATGGTGGTTCACAGCCATCTGTAATGAGATCCGATGCCCTCTTCTGGGGTGTCTGAAGACAGCTACAGTGTACTTACTTACACTTTAATCTTTAAAAAAAATTAATGTCACGAGTTTTACAAAATGTGCCAAAGTTTAGTTATGTTTCTATTGTTTCAATGGGAATGTGGAGTGATACCAAAGTGGTCGCATGGGTATTAATAGAGACGCAGCTGTCTGCTGTAAGCCACAGGGCCTGCGAGCTCAGACTGTACAGCTGGCTCCAAACCCCAACTGTACCAGCTGCACAACCATAAGTTGCTTAACCTCTTTGTTCTCTGGCTGTAAACTGGGGTTGTGGTTATCATTACTGCCTCATGTTTATACCATGCCACCTTCAATGTTGTGATCATAGAAACAAGCACGACTGCCATAAACCAGTCTGGGGACAAACAACTGGCTCTTGATAAGAACCTGACTTAACTGATGGGCACAAACATACCGGGGTGTGCCAGAGTCCAGCCTGCTGGCAGGCCAGGAAGTCAGTGAGTTTTACACAAGGAAATGGCAAGCAGCAGGTGACCCAGGGGTCACTTCAGCCCGACAGAGGACAACGCTTTCCTGAACTTGCTCATCACCCACCAGCCACTCCAGGATCCTCAGAGGATCAGAATGACGGAGACGCGTCCCAGACACCAATAGCAAGTGAGCTTCCCAAGCCTCCGACAGTATGACTGACAGCTGCGGACCGACCACCCTCCAGACGGAAAGGCCCGTCTCTCTGATCTTACGATGGGGCCCTAACCCTGGCTATGGCAGGCCCACATGCCTGAACTTTGAAAGGAGTCACCAGTGGCCGTGAGTTCCACGCAAGGATGTGGAATTAGCCTCCTCCAGTGAGGCCAGGCCCGAGGGAGGCAGGCGCAGCTCCCAAGGGGAAAGACTCCCTGTGACAAGCACTCCTACCCTTACCCAGGAACCTGCTCCAGGCAGCTCCTGCCAGAACTGCAGTTAATCATTCACCCAAACCACAGGAAGGAAGGAATGCTCCCAGCGAGCTCTGAGCGCTCTGGATGAATCTAAGACCTAGCTCACATCAGCGAGGCTGACAGGCGGCCTAGGGCCCAGACCTCTCCTTCTCACCCTAACTCAGTTTGCCCTCTCTCAGGGACTCAAATCTCAACCCCTCCGATGCCATCACAGAAGGGCAGAACCCTGATGGAGGGAGTAAGGGAGGGAGTGGCAGTTGCCAGGCGACCAGTCTAGCCCACCTGTGTTTGCTCTGGTGTGGTCAGGGTATTTGGCTACTCCCTGGGCTGCCAACAATAGTTTCTTTGAGTTGGGGCACAGTTGTGGTCATCTGGCAGCCTCTTCCACCCAGGAACCCTGAAGTCTGAGGCCCGAAGGACAATCCTGACTTGCTTGCCCTCAGAAGACTCAAGACTATTAGCAGAAGAACCAGGTAATGACATCTTTCTTCTTCCTCCATTCCCCAAACGGCTGCAGCTCCACTCATACCAGCTCCGCTTCTGGAACACGGCAAGGCCTCCTGCTGCCCGCTGTCTCCAAGGACACTGACTGCCTCGGCCACGCTTTCCTCCTATCCACCGCTAACGCCTGTTTGTTGTTGTTTAAAGACTTATGTGTGTTCTTGTGTGTTCTTACATGTATGCATATCCACAGATACATTCCTTGTGTTCTCAGAGGCTAAAAATGGTGCCCTGGAACTGACATGGTGTTAGACTGTGAGCTGAGCAGCCCGTGCTCTGAACTGCTAGCCATGTCTCCAGCCCATCTTTTTTTTTTTTTTTTTTTTGAGAGAGAGATTTTCCATTCCCAGCTGGCCTGGATTCCTGGGCTCAAGCAGGAATTCAGCCTTCTGAGGAGCTGAGACTTAAGTACACCATCACCCACTAGGCTGCTAGGCTCTCAAAATGCCTCGGAGATTGGGACAATAAAAGTAAGAGGAGGCCGGGCGTGGTGGCACACGCCTGTAATCCTAGCACTTGGGAGGCAGAGGCAGGCGGATTTCTGAATTCGAGGCCAGCCTGGTCTACAGAGTGAGTTCCAGGATAGCCAGGGCTACACAGAGAGACCCTGTCTCGGGGAAAAAAAAAAAAAAAAAAAGAGGAGAAGCTGGGCGTGGTGGCACATGTCTGTAATCCCAGCACATGGGAGGAGGGGCAGGTGGATTTCTGAGTTCGAGGCCAGCCTGGTCTACAGAGTGAGTTCCAGGACAGCCAGGGCTATACTGAGAAACCCTTTCTTGGAAAAAAAAAAAAAAGAGGAGACTTAAAGACATGTATTCTAGGTTCTAGCTAAGAAGGCCTCAGGGACAGGAGAAATATTCTAGCTCATAGCAGAGTTTTTCAAGAATGAACCAGAGACTCCGGAGGTAGCCCCCAGCAGCTTCCAAGCAGGGAATCCCATTTCCCATTTCTTGATGTTAGAGACTTTGACTCCCCACAGTGCTGGCTAGCTAGCTGTGTCCCGCTGTCCAGGGGGTGTCATGGAGGTGCCACTGGGCCAAGGCCTTCACTCAGAGCTCTCTGAACCCAGGGCCTCGGTCTCCTCTCTTCCAGATTTCCATGGGCCAAACGATAGCCCCAAAGAAGCTCCAGAATGAAGACTTCTGGAAGAACCCGTGGGACGTGGGCGGCCTGATAGTGGTCGGCTTGTTCACCTCCATGCTCCTGCTCCTCATCTTATTTGCTGTTGTGTTTGGGTTCGTGGAAAAGGTTGTGCGGAAAAAGGCTGTGTGGAAAAAGGCTGTGCGGAAAAAGGCTGTGTGGGAAGACGAGTGATCTGCCTCCTCGGGGCCAAAAGGCAGCAGGAGGGACGGGCTCACCTGCTCACCCACTACCAGCAGCGGGCTTCCAGTCCCTCTGGCTCAAGAAAGAATCTATGGGAACCACTGGACCTTGCCTAGGGTTGGTTAGTCAGCCGGCTGGAAGGCAGGCCTGGTGCCGTTTCTGGCTCTCTCCCCCTGCACCAGCTGAACACTACCACATGGAGAAGAACTCTGCCCTGCCTCAGGTGAGGGCAGCAATGGCTAACAAGATCCTCTGAGGAGGGTCCTGCCCAAGACGCTATTTTCAAGTCCTTGACAGTGATGGACACAAAATGTCAAATGAAGTAAAAATTCCTTTTCAAATCCACTAGCGTGAACTCATTTTCCACAGACATGGTTCTTCTCTGGGCTAGCCTCTCTAGCAACCTCACTAAGGCCTACAAGTCCTTGAGGGGTCTGACCCTGTGAAGAGCGGAATCGCTCTCCTGAGCTGCTGGACTGTGCCCCGAGGTTCACCACAGGACCTTCAGTTCCTCAGCTGCTCTGTGGCGGGACCTTGAGGCTTTTGCATATATTCCCCTTAACTAGAATTCTTTGTCTCACGCTTTGTGGCTTGACTACTGCTTCTTTATCATTTAAAATCTCAGTCCAAACCCCTTTCCAAATACCTTCTCCCTGACTCTGACCCCAGAGACTGGGATAGGGCGTTCTGTTACTCTCAAAACAATATTATCCAGGGCCAGGGAGGCAAGGCGGCTCCCCGGCTAAGAGCACTGGCAGCTCTTGCAGAAGACCTTGGTTTGACCCGTAGCACCCACGGGGTAGCTTACAACTATTTGTAACTCCAGTTGTAGGGGAACTGATGACTCCTTATGGCCTCTGTGGGCACCAGGCACACATGTGGTGCAAAGACATACATGCAGGCAAAACATCCACAGACAAAATTTTTAAAAAGAAAAAAACACCACCATGTACTTTTTCTTCAAAGTGCAGTCATGAGAAATTTTATATAACTGATTATATATTAATTAATCCTACATTTCCCAAGGAGACAAGCCCCGCCCATGGGGCTCGTGAAGACGTAAGCACACACGGGGACAAACTGGGTGATGCCGAGCAGCTAGGCTCCGTACTGCAGAGCTCCCGCGGTCCGCTCTGCACAGGCCGGCGCGGGAGGCTCCTCCTGCATCTTAAAATGCCCAGAGCTTACTTCACTGCCTGCTAACTGCAAGGTTAAAGTCCTGCCTGCCGTGAATAGGGTTCTTTGTGGCTGCAGCTCAGAGAAAATGGCTACATGGAGGAGACAAGCTAAAAACCACTGGCTGCCCCACCCGGCCTCATTTGGAATGGACCTGAACACCTTCCCTGGTGATCCCAGCCTGGTGCCCGTGTCCCTGTACCCCCACAACAGCTTCCTTTTAGAAATGTCCCCACTTGGCCTTACCCCTTCCGGCCAGGTGCCTGCCTTAAGGGATGCAGTGTCACCGCAACTCAGCCTCAAACCAGAGCTATCCTTAGAATGGGAACAACCTTCTGCTGAAGGGGCTTTCTTGCTTTGTGCATATACTGTCCACACAATGAACATTCTCTTTCATGTAAAGAACAGTGGTGACAGAGATGTGCCAGCAAGGTTACTTCACCCAGGACCTCCAGAACCTCCCCTGTAGCCATGAGGATAGGAGGTGGGGCTGAACACCGGGGATGCAACACCTGGACTTCTTGGCCCCACAAGATGTACACCCCCAATTGGCCTACCAAGGCCATGAGAAGACCCAGGAGAGAGAAAGGCAGAGGCCCCATCTGGATCTGTTCTGCGTACGGCATGGCAGGTGTTAGCACTCTGGTCTCAGACAAGAACCTACTAAGAGTTTCTGCAGAGGAGACTGACAGCCAGAACACTCAGTTCTTTCTTTCCTCACCATAAAGAGCTCTGCTCAGAGCCTGAGGAGGCTGAATTTAGTACATTCATGTTCCGGTGACAGGAGAAGGCTTTGGTGGTACGGCCTTAACCAAGGGGCGGCTGGCACAGCAACCCAGCACTTTTTAGCATGTGATCTGGCCACAGAGACCATATTAGGGATGCCGTGTCCAGAAGGAATAGGAGGAAGCTGAGCATCAAATGTAGACCCCGACAAGCAGGACCTCCTCCTCCTCCTCCTCCTCCTCCTCCTCCTCCTCCTCCTCCTCCTCCTCCTCCTCCTGTGCAGGCGCCTGAGCACACCCTGTAGACACGGGCTCTATGCACTTGGTCACTGGCACTCTGCTTCAAGAAGAGAATATTTGCCGGGTGGTGGCGGCGCACGCCTGTAATTCCAGCACTCTGGGAGGCCGAGGCAGGTGGATTTCTGAGTTCAAGGCCAGCCTGGTCTACAGAGTGAGTTCCAGGACAGACAGGGCTATACAAAGAATCCCTGTCTCCAAAAAACCAAAAAAAGAAAAGAGAATATTTGTGGTTGGAGTGTGACTCAATGGGAGAGGGCTTGTATACAATGTGCAAGTTCCTTGTTCAATCCTTGACAGCACAAAGACAGACATCGCCTCTTCTCCCAAAGATAACACATGTATGAAATGGTATATCCAGTGTGACAATCAAGAAGCCCAAATTTAGTAGCTTCTGTGGTGAGATCTGTGACCATGACCTGTCTGGGGCTTAGCTTAATTATCTTGAGCCAAAGGCCTTGTCAGCTCTCAGGATTTTTCCACATCGAAGAAGGAATGTATTTTTCCATAGACATGTACTCCTCTTGGGTATTCTTTTTTTGTTTTTTGTTTTTTGTTTGTTTTGTTTTTGGTTTTTTCGAGACAGGGTTTCTCTGTATAGCCCTGGCTGTCCTGGAACTCACTCTGTAGACCAGGCTGGCCTCGAACTCAGAAATCCGCCTGCCTCTGCCTCCCAGAGTGCTGGGATTACAGGCGTGTGCCACCACCGCCCGGACTCTTGCGTATTCTTCACACAGGATCCTAACAGCAACATGCCCAGCCATGGCCTATCACTGAGCAGCTAACAGGCTCTCCATGGCTGGCCATAGCTCCTGCCCTGCTGCACAGACGCACACAAATGGATAAGTAGGCTCCACACAAGCAGGCTGGTGCTTTGTTAGAAAGGCTGACTTAGCAAAGCATGTGCCACCCCTCAGTACCACCAGAGATGAGTGGGCCCCAAGCTTCCACACTGCTTGAAATATAAGCTTTGCAAGCAGGGGTCCCTTGGGCCGCCAAAGGGCTCTGAGTAAGAGTGCGAACCTCAGTGTGCTGACACATGCCTGTGATCCTAACACTCGGGAGGTGGAGGCAGTCAGGAGAACCCGGGGTCGGAGGCCAGTGTCTGATATGGGGCAGGTGGAGGCCGGCCAGAAGCAAGTGGTCAGAAGAGCCAGCCGATGGTTGAGAGTGATCCCGTGACTCTGGAGGGAACTGCTCCTGGAGCCAGGTGGCCATGAAGCAGATAGAGGAGAGGTTGACTATCCCAGTGGCATAA
This sequence comes from Apodemus agrarius, assembly GCA_964023405.1. Lineage (NCBI taxonomy): Eukaryota > Metazoa > Chordata > Mammalia > Rodentia > Muridae > Apodemus > Apodemus agrarius. The sequence continues at coordinate 103,548,368 of OZ030015.1, forward strand.
ATCCGTATACAGTAGAGCCCGAGTTTCAGGGACTCCAGAAAAAAGAAAAAAAAAAAAAAAAAAGGAAGGGCCCTGACCTTGGGGGGGGGGTCCCTTGGGCCACCAAGGGCTATCTTGTGCTAGCTGAGAAAGTGAGGGCTGCTGGGAGAGGACATGAAGTGACACTCTTCACACGGAACATAAGCTACTGACCTTTCTTCCCTTTGAGGAGCAGGGACACATGCTGGGATTAACCCCAGGGCCCGACCTGCTCCTGCCAGACAAATGCTCCGTCCCATCCGTAACCCCACTTACCCCGCTTCTTCACAGAAGGTCACCAGGGAATCAAATGCCAGCAGGGTGGCCTTATCAGATGGTTTGTTCCCCCTCTTTTCCTGGAGAGAGAAAAGGCCCACTTAGTCCTCCAGAGTCATACAAAGTGCTGTCACAGTCAGTAACAGAGAAGAAATGGGAGAGGATACCATTGAAGCCAGTTCCCGAGTGGGGTCGAGGCCTGGCACTGCGGCAGCATTTCTTTTCTTTTCTTTTCTTTTCTTTCTTTTTTTTTTTTTTTTTTTTTGGTTTTGTTTTTTTTGAAACAGGGTTTCTCTGTGTAGTCCTGGCTGTCCTGGAACTCACTCTGTAGACCAGGCTGGCCTCAAACTCAGAAATCCGCCTGCCTCTGCCTCCCAAGTGCTGGGATTACAGGCGTGCGCCACCACGCCCGGCTTAAAATTTCTCTTTAGTTGCTATCCTATTTCTGATTCTTTTTTTTTTTGTTTTGTTTTGTTTTTTGTTTTTTGTTTTTTTTTTTTTTTTTTGGTTTTTGGTTTTTCGAGACAGGGTTTCTCTGTGTAGCCCTGACTGTCCTGGAACTCACTCTGTAGACCAGGCTGGCCTGGAACTCAGAAATCCGCCTGCCTCTGCCTCCCAAGTGCTGGGATTATAGGCGTGCGCCACCACCACCCGGCTTTTTATTTTATTTTATTTTATTTTATTTTATTTTATTTTATATTTTATTTTATTTTATTTTATTATTTTATTTTATTTTATTTTATTTTATATTTTATTTTATTTTATTATTTTATTTTATTTTATTTTATTTTATTTTATATTTTATTATTTATTTTATTTTATTTTATTTTATTTTATTTTATTTATTTATTTTTTTTTTTTTGGTTTTTCGAGACAGGGTTTCTCTGTGTAATCCTGACTATCCTGGAACTCGCTCTGTAGACCAGGCTGGCCACGAACTCAGAAATCTGCCTGTCTCTGCCTCCCAAGTGCTGGGATTACAGGAGTACGCCACCACGCCCAGCACGGCAGCATTTCTAAACTATGACTAGACTTTCTCAATGGGAGGTTGCAAGAACTGACATTTCCAAAAGAGTCCTCAGGCAATTCTCATGGACCAACATTTGGGAAACTATGATCTTATCCAAGTTCTAAACAGTAAATACATGCACGGGCTTTGGGTCCTTACAACTCTACATGAATATATATGTCAATGTACGTACCAGAGGACAGACTAAACTGCTAGCCCCTATCAGTTACAATTATGCATTTTTGGCCTCTTCTGCATTTTCCTTTATAAAAATTCCTTTAAAAAATTAGCAATTGCCGGGCGTGGTGGCGCACGCCTGTAATCCCAGCACTTGGGAGGCAGAGGCAGGCGAATTTCTGAGTTCGAGGCCAGCCTGGTCTACAGAGTGAGTTCCAGGACAGCCAGGGCTACACAGAGAAACCCTGACTTGAAAAATTTAAAAAAAAATTAGCAATTTAGAGTCAGAGAAAAGCTTACTAGGTAAAGGTACTTGCTCCTAAGCCTGAGGTTCTGAGTTCAAAGCCCAGCACCACATGGCGGAAGAGAACTGGCTCCCACAGTTGTTCTCTGCCCCCACATGTGCTCAGTAGGCATGTGCACATCTGCACTCACACGCAATAAATAAATGTCAGGAAACAATTCTCAAGAGAGGCTGGAGAGCCGGGGCAGTGGTTAAGAGCACTGGCTGCTCTTACAGAGGATCTGAGTTCTATCTCCAGCACCCACATGGTGACTCACAACCATCTGTAACCCCAGTTCTAGGAGAACCACACCTCTCCTAACCTCCAAAGGTACCAGGGACACATGTGGTGCACACACATACATGCAAATAAACACTCATGAATATCAAATAAAAATTAAAAATATATATTTTTAAAAATATAGAAAATAAGTCAGGCAGTGGTGGTGCATGCCTTTAATCCCAGTGCTCAGGAAGCGGAGGCGGGTGGGTCTCTGAGTTCCAGACCAGCTTGGTCTACAGAGGAGTTTCAGGACAACCAGGCCCACACAGAGAAAGCTGATCTTGGGGGGGTGGCGCTGGGCGGTGTAGGCTGGGGTGGGGAATGGGGGGACGGAATACAGAAAATAGGTATTTGAGGCAACACTGACTTTTTGCTTTTAGGTTATTCATCCCCCTAAACACAAACACGCATACTTTGTCGGGACAGGCAACAACAGAAAACACTCGGCGTGAGAGTAAAGACCGTGACTGCACATGAAGAAGTGACGGTGAACCGCAACTGGACGCTCTTCACAAAAGCATGAGGGGGCCAGAGAGGCAGCCCGGCCGTAAGAGCACTTGCTGATCTTGAGGAAGACCTAAAGTCTGGTTCACATCAGCCACAAGCTGTCTCACAACCTTCTGTTAACTCTAATTCCAAGGGATCTGGTGCCTCTTCGGGCCAGCAAAAGACCAAGTGCACACCACACAGGCAAAACATTCATGTATAAAACAACGTAAGTTACAATGTAAAGTTGTTTTTTTTAAAACTATTTGTATAAGTGTTTTGCCTGCATGTATGGTGGTGCTCCACTTGTGTGCCTGGTGCCCACAGGGGCCAGAAGAGGACATCAGTTCCCCTTGAGTGGAGTTACAGACAGCTGTGGCTGCCAGCTAGGACTCGAACTTGGTTCTCTGTAAGAGCAGCCGCTCTCCTAATGACTCAGCCATCTCTCCAGCCCCAGGCTTGTTGATGTTATTCTTCTTTTTCTTTTCTTTTTTCTTTCTTTTCTTTCCTTTCTTTCCTTTCTTTCCTTTCTTTCCTTTCTTTCCTTTCTTTCCTTTCTTTCCTTTCTTTCCTTTCTTTCCTTTCTTTCCTCTCTTTTCTTTCTTTCTTTCTTTCTTTCTTTCTTTCTTTCTTTCTTTTTTGGGACAGGGTTTCTCTGTGTAGCCCTGGCTGTCCTGGAACTCACTCTGTAGACCAGGCTGTCTCGAATTCATAGTGATCCACCTGCCTCTGCCTCCCAAGTGCTGGGATTAATGGTGTGCACCACCACCTCTCAGCTTGCTGATGTTTTGTTTGTTTGTTTTGTTTTTTAAAGAACGTTAGCTAGGATCAAGTATAGTGACAGAGCCTTGCCCAGCACACACGAGGACCTAGCCATATTGATTATGTGTTCATGTGCAGTGCTAGGGATCAAACTTAGGCCTTGTCTGTGATGTTAGGCAAGAGTACTACCACAGAGTTGTCCCTCCGGCCCAACTGCAATGTCCTGTGCAAGCGGTCTTGTCCTCAGGATGGCTATGTCAACATAGTTCCAGGCTGAACCACAGTTACAGTCTTACATTCGCCACCATCTCATTTCCTTTTGGGTACAGCAGTGTTTCCTCTGAACAGTTGCATCCCCTGCTCTAACCTCTTTAGATCTCAATGTGACATACCAATAATTAATTTCAACTAGACCTCAGAAGTCAAGTCAGTTTGATTTTTGAAAACATTCTTGAGCCCCTAGCCCCCGCCCCCCAACATCAGCATCTAGGATTTTGCTCCAGGCCAGTGTCCATTCACCTTTCTGGCTTTTCCTCGAATCTACACGGCAAACATGTTACCCTTAGAGCCATCTCCCCTGCAGGCTGTTGTTTTTAGTTTTGTGTATGAGTGTTTTGCCTGCGTGTGTATCTGCACCAGGTGCATCCCGAGTGCCTGTAGAAGCCAGGAAAGGATATCAGATCCCCTGGAAGTGGAGTTATAGATGGTTGTTTGAGATGCCATGTGGTGCAGCAAGTGCCCTGAACTACTGAGCCATCTCTGCAGCACCTGGGTTTATGTGTGGTTTTGTGAATGTTTTTTTGCGTATATGAGTGTGTGTGTGTGTGTGTGTGTGTGTGGTGTTTTGTATGTGTGTGTGTTTTGTGGTTGTGTGTTTGTATGTGTACTTTTTAAAGATCCACTTGCTTATGAATGTTGCTTTTGTTTTTAACGTACATGGATGTTTTGCCAGCATTTATTTCTGTGTACTACGTCCATGCAGTGCCCAAGGAGACCAGAAGAGGGCGCTGAATCCCTTGGCACTGAAGTCACTGAGTCAGCTCTGAAGCTCTTCACCCTAGACTTTTTTTGGTGGTTGTTGTTGTTGCTGTTTATTTTGTTTGTTTGTTTTTAGCATATTCTTTTTAAAAAATATTTATCTCTTTTTTTTCAAGATTTATGTACTTATTTAATGTGGGTATAACGTCACTGTCTTCAGAAATTTTTCTGTTTTTTTAAGACATATATTATATATAAGTTCACTGTCGCTTGTCTTCAGATGCACCAAAAGAGGGCATCCGATCCCATTACAGATGGTTGTGAGCCACCACGTGGTTGCTGGGAATTGAACTTAGGACCTCTGGAAGAGCAGTCAATGCTCCTAACCGCTGAGGCCCCCCACCCCCACCCCACACTGTTTTTTAATTAAGTCTTGCAAATTGGGGTTTTCTAAGCAGACATTTGCTTTTGCTCTTTTTCTTTTTCTTTTCTTTCTTTCTTTTTCTTTTTTTGTTTGTTTTTTTGAGACAGGGTTTCTCTGTGTAGTCCTGGCTGTCCTGGAACTCACTCTGTAGACCAGACTGGCCTCGAACTCAGAAATCCGCCTGCCTCTGCCTCCCAAGTGCTGGGATTACAGGCATGCGCCACCACGCCCGGCTGCTTTTGCTTTTTCTCTTGGTTTATTTTGTTGTTTTTTTAGATATAGGCTGGCCTTGAATTCACTATGTATCACATGCTGGCTTAAAACTAACAGCAATCCTCCTGTGTCAGCCCTTTACTCTCACTTGGGTGGGAATCAGAAATAAGTTGCAACTATTATTTGTGTGTGTGTGTGTTCAGTGTGCCTCTGGAGGTGAAGTTACACATGGTTGTGAGGCTTGAAAAGGGTGCTGAGATACGAACTCGTCTTCTGCAAGAGCAGCAAGCACTCGGCCACCTGGCCAACCCTCCAGACTGTTTTTTGTTTTTTTTGTTTTTAAGATTTATTTGTTCCTGGGATTTGAACTTAGGACCTTTGGAAGAACAGTCAGTAGTCTTAACCGAGCCATCTCTCCAGCCCCCTGCTTTCTTTTTAAAATTAGCATATATTTCTTATGAACAGTGACAAGTTGGTGACATTTTCACACACATGTCATGTACTAGGCTCACATTCAGTCGACAAGAGCTTGGCAGAGGTCAATGCAGGTGTGCTCTTCTATCACCCTCCACGGCTCTGTCTACACTGGCTAAGCAGGAGCCCCAGAGGCCCTGGCCCAGCCTCCCTGTGTACAATGTCATCTCACCATTCTCCTCCTCTTCCAAGCTGCTATCTTGAGGTAAGTACACACAAGACCAGCCATAGTTTCTGGGTTTGTTTGTTTTGTTTTGTTTTGTTTTTGTTGTTTTTCGAGACAGGGTTTCTCTGTGTAGCCCTGGCTGTCCTGGAACTCACTCTGTAGACCAGGCTGGCCTTGAACTCAGAAATCCATCTGCCTCTGCCTCCCAAGTGCTAGGATTAAAGGCATGCGCCACCACTACCCGGCTTCGTTTTCTTTTCTGTGGTTTTCTTTGCTTGCTTGTTGGCTGTGGTGTTGGGACCTGAACCTGGCCTTACATGTGTGCAGTATGAACTCTACCATTGAAGCATGCCCAGCCCACTTAGTTCCTCTGACAAGGTCTCGTCTGAGGCCGAGGTTGGCCAGGAGCTCAATACTTGTTCGTCTTGACCCTCAATCCCCACCTCTGGTCCTGAGCTCAGGATTACAGGTGGTCACCAACATGCCCAGCTGGTTTTTACTTACAAATCTTGAAATATGTGCTGACAAGATGGCTTAGCAGGTAAATGTGACTTGATTGCCTTCATAGCTGACAACCTGAGAGCGACACCCAGGATCCAGTAGAAAGAGAGAACTGACTCCTGCGGCTGTCCTGACATACAAACACATTCAGTGGTATTCCCAACACACCAAACAATGCACATTAAAGAAGCCACTAGATGTGGTGGCGCACGCAATAAAATCCCAGCACTTGGGAGGCAGCAGCAGATGGATCTCTGAGTTCAAGGCCAGCCTGGTCTAAAAAGTGAGCTCCAGGGAAGCCAGGGCTACACAAGGAAACCTTGTCTTGAAAAATCAAATAAACGAATAAGCAAACAGATAAATCAAGATGATCTTCTTTCAAGAACATAAGCTATTTTACCCTTAATTTTAGATCTTTTGAAGTGCCAATCCTTCTGAAATTCATACCCATATCATATAGAAAACTAATTTTATCTTCTCAGCATTGACAATTCATATCTCTTCTTTTCCTGGTGACTTATAATGTACCTACCTCACACCATATTCAAGTTTGGGTCTGCTTTGGGCTTTCTATGAATAATTGTATAACCGGCTAAAAAAAATTAAATGGCTAGAGAAAAACCAGAGAACATGGGAAAACACGTATGTAAGAAAGCTCACTACATCAAGGCAAGAATGGCTTTGCCTACATTTAACAGCACACAGGCTCCACGGCACTCCGCTCAGCTTGTCGCCAGCCACCGCCTCGCCCTCTACACCATCCCCGTGGGGATACTTTCCAGGCCGGGATTCCCCTCTAGTTTACACAAGCTCTCTACGGGTTCAACATGAGCTCTATGAAACAGATTGGTGAGTTCACACACCAAAGGCTTCTAGTGCCTAGGACTTACCTGGAGTTTGGCTAGTTCCTTCCTGATGAGGAAGCTGACTTGGTCTCGGTCATTCCTAGAGTAATACAGGCGACACCAAGACAGTTTCCCATCCCTGCCAGCACGGCCAGACTCCTGGTAGTAGCCAGCCATGGACTTGGCAATATTCCAATGAGCAACAAACCTGTAGGATGCGAAAGGACATGATGATGGACCAGCTAAGTGTTTTGGGAACAGTGTTCCTGTCGGAAGAGTTTACTCCACAGTGGTCAGGTACAGAGGAGCTAGCAATGAGAGAGAGTCTGGAGTAAGTCAGAGGCAGCTGCGTGAGACGCCTGAGGCACATCACAGGTCAGGTCTCTCTGCCATGGAACAGCTCAACTTAGAGGCCACAGCATGAGATATGGGAGAAAGTCTAGTAAATATGGCAATTTAAGAAACTCACAGCCGGGCTGGAGAGATGGCTCAGCAGTTAAGAGCACTGACTGCTCTTCCAGAGGTCCTGAGTTCAATTCTCAGCAACCACATGGTGGCTCACAACCATCTGTAATGAGATCTGATGCCCTCTTCTGGCATGTCTGAAGACAGATACAGTGTGCTTCCATATAATAATAAATATTTGGGCTGGAGTGGGCAGGGCCAGAGCAAGCAGAGGTCCTGAGTTCAATTCCCAGCAACCACATGATGGCTCACAACCATCTGTACTGCTACAGTGTACTCATATACATAAAATAAATAAATCTTTAAAAAGCTCACAGCCAGAACTGAGGGATCGGTCAGTGCTTAAGAGCATTGGCTTCAGCCGGGCGTGGTGGCACATGCCCGTAATCCCAGCACTTGGGAGACAGAGGCAGGTGGATTTCTGAGTTCGAGGCCAGCTTGGTCTACAGAGTGAGTTCCAGGACAGCCAGGACTACACAGAGAAACCCTGTCTCGAAAAAACAAAAAACAAACAAACAAACAAACAAACAAACAAACAAAAAACCCAAGAGCATTGGCTTCTCTTCCAGAGTACAGGGTTTGAGTCCCAGCACCAACACAGCAGCGCACAGCCTTCTCTAACTCCAGATACAGGGACTCTAATTTCTTTTGGTTTCTGCTGGTACCAGGCATACCAGTGGTGTACACACACACACACACACACACACACACACACACACCACACAGGCAAAATACCATACACAAAAGAAAAAAATGGAAAAACCCTAAAGTCAGAGGCCAGGACAAATACTAGATTTAATAACAGGCTGGTTGTGTTGGTGCACGCCTTTAACTAGAACATTCAGGAGATAGATCTGAAAGTTTGAAGGTAATCTCATCTACATAGATAGTCCAGGCTAGCTAGGGATAGTTAGATCCTGTCTCAATAATAAAGATGAGAGGCCAGAGAGATAGCTCAGCTGAAAAGAACTATACTTCTCTTATAGATCCCCAGGGTGAATTATTAGTGCCCATGCTGAGTGGCTCACAACTACCTATAACTCCAGATCCAGACCTGACATGTTTAGCCTCTGTGGACAGTGCACTCACACGCATGTGCACACACCACAGATGGAGGAGGAGCGGGTGTTTAAGTCCCTACTGTGCATCAGTGGCTACATCTGTTTCACTTGTTACTCAGCATCACATGGCTACAGATGATAAAGGAGGTGGGAGAGCTAAGTCTATATAAGAACACCCAGGGAGGGTGAACAGAGCTAGGGTCAGGGCCTAACAGTGTCTGACTTCAAAGTTTGCTCCTAACAAGCCCTAACAGACTGGGGCTCAATCAACTCTTGATTCCATAACCTGTGATTTTTCAAATGCACAAGTGCAGTTCGTACTGTGATTAATTCCCATCAATGACACGGTGAGGCTTAATGGCACATATGTAGAACTGCTCTGCAGATCATACAGGCATTATTGATGGCACTAGGACAGAGGGCTTCGGGCAGTTGTTTAAAAGCTTTCCCAAAGTCAGATCATGGCTGGAAAGAAAACTCCTCCCTGGAGGAGCCAGAGTGAGACCCAGAGGCTCAGCGGAACCCAGCTCTTAGGGACGGTCAGTAAACAGTCACAAGGGATGTGAGTAGCGGGACCTTCACCTTTGACCCTTCATGGGGGAAGGTGGGAACAGATCCTTACTCCAGGCCCCTGGCAGTTCTACCTGAAGGATGGAGACAACCAGACTCTGTTAATGGACAACCTGATAGCATGGCTGCCAGGCTTCCTGGGGTGGAGACCCACGGCACTCAGAAACTGTAGGCATTCTGGCTCTATACTAGGGATTTCCCAGGGAGGCTCCTTCCTCAATAGCACCAGGCATGCATGTAGACTTGGGACTTTGTACCCAGGACCTTGCAATCCACCCTAAGCCAAGCCCTAACTGGGAAAAAAGGCAAGAGCCAGAGCTTACCGAACATTAGCTTTGTCCACTCCCATCCCAAAACTGATCGTTGCAACAATGACAGGGACCTTCTCCTCCATCCACTCATTCTGTACCTGCGTTCTATCAGAAGCCTTCAGGCCTGGAAAGGAGGGGAGGCAGTCAAGGAAAACTCACACTTTCCATGGGTCTATAGTTGCGGTAGTGGGGAGTTATTCTGGGTGTGACAGTGTCCTAGACACTTAACCTATAACCTGGATCCATCACTTCTTATCTATTTGACCTTGGTACAGGCATCAAACCTCTCAGAACCTTAACTAAGGAAGAATGGCATGGTGGTACATGGTTAATCTCAGTACTTAGGAAGCAGAGACAAGAGGGTCTCTGTGAGTTCAAAGCCAGCCTGGTCTACATAGTGAGTTCTAGGACAGCCAGACATACATAATTAGACCTCATTTTAAAAAACCCTTAGCCCAGCCAGGCGGTGGTGGCGCATGCCTGTAATCCCAGCACTTGGGAGGCAGAGGCAGGAGGATTTCTGAGTTTGAGGCCAGCCTGGTCTACAGAGTGAATTCCAGGACAGCCAGGGCTACACAGAAAAACCCTGTCTCTAAAAAAAAAAACAAAAAACAAAAAACAAAAACAAAAAAAGAAAAGAAAAAAGAAAAAAGAATAAAAAAGAAAAAACCTTAGCCCAGGGGCTGATGAGATGGCTCAGTGGGTAAAAGCACTGACTGCTCTTCCAAAGGTCCTGAGTTCAAATCCCAGCAACTACATGGCGGCTCACAACCATCCGTAATGGGATCTAATGACGCCTTCTTCTGGTGTGTCTGAAGACAGCTACAGTGTACTTACATACAATAATAAATAAATCTTAAAAAAAAAAAAACCAAAAAAAAAAAAAAACCCAAAAACTTAGTCTAGGGCTGGAGAGATGGCTCAGAGGTTAGGAACACTGACAGCTCTTCCAGAGGTTCTGAGTTTAATTCCGAACAACCACATGGTGGCTCACAACCATCTGTAATGGGATACGATGCCCCTCTTGTGTACCTAAAGATAGTGACAGTGTACTCATATAAATAAAATAACTTAAAAAAAAAAAACACATGTCTAGAAAAGACTAATAAAAATGAGAGCTAAGAACTTACGTCCATAGGTCTCAAGTCTGTGGTCTAGATTTAATTGTTTTGTTTTTTAATAATACTTGGGCCCACAAAAACCCACCACCTGTGGCTAGAGAGAGGGTTGACTACTTAAGAGTACGGCTGCTCTTTCAAAGGATCAGGTTTGATTCACAGCACCTACATTACAGTTCTCAGCTACCTGTAACTCCAACCCCGAGGGACCCTACACCCTCCTCTGGTCTCCCTGGTACTAAGCATGCAGCGGTACCGAGAAGCATGCAGGCAGAGCACGCAAAACACACAGAAGCAAAAGCTCTCTGTGTGCTGCTGGGAAGACACAGGACAGGAGAAAGAAGTCAGAGTCGCAAGTTTCTAGTTTTCAGTGGGATAAAGCAAATCGCTTTAGCTCTATATAAGTACCTAGAGATAGATGACAGATGCCCTGAAATTCAGGGTCCATGAGGAGCAGGTGGCACTCTAAGAGGCAGAGGTCTGGACTTCTTACCTGCGTGGTAAGCCTTGGCGCTCACACCCCTGCTGCTCAGCTCAATGGCCAGTTGTTCACAGGCTTCTCTGGTCCTGCAGTAGACAATGCCACAGCCAGAAGCTGACTGAGCAGGAAGGGGGGGGAGGGTGTCAGTCAGGGAAGGAGGGTACAATCAGCCCACTCACTAGAGCACGGCACTCTTTAAAAGCTCCAAGCTCGCTCTCACCAATATCCCTGTCTTCTCTGAGGCGGGACAGCCAACAGGGCTCATCACTTAAAAAAAAAAAAAAAAAAAAAAAGGCAGGGCCAATCCTGGCATAGTGGTGTATGCCTTTAATCCCAGCAATAGGGACAAGTCAGATCTCTGAGTTCAAAGCCAACCTAATCTAAATTAGGGGGTTCCATAAGCCCCAGGGCTACACAGTGAGACCTAGTAGCCAAAAAAAGGTGGGGGGAGACCAAATCGAAAACCCAAAGTCCAGCCTTTCTAGCTCCCATCTCTCTGGAAACCCTGTGGAGGCCTACCAAACATGCAAGGGCTGTTTACCCGCTGAAAACCCTGTGGAGGCCTACCAAACACGCAAGGGCTGTTTACCCGCCTCTCACAGTGGGATCTGGGGCCACAGAATCCCAGCTAAGCTAACTAGCAAACAGTAGCTGTGTGTGCTGCAGACAGCACTGTGGACTCCACACCCCAGTACCTCACCCCCTTATCAGCCTTCTGTCCAAGGGCCTTAAGGCAGAAGTCCCTCAGATTGCCATAGACATCAGGAATCAGCTCCTTGAACTGGACATCATAGAAGAGGTTGGCTCGGAAACAGGGAGTCTTGAAAGAGGCCACTGGCTGCTTCAAGTGCAGGGCGGCAAACACATCCTCTTGAACCTGTGGGGTGGCTGTGGCCGTCAGTGCCACGCACGGGACATGTGCCAAGCAGGAACGTAGGGCACCCAGACGCAGGTAGTCAGGACGGAAGTCATGTCCCCACTGGGAAACACAATGAGCTTCGTCCACAACCAGGTAGGAGAGCAGGTTTCGGGCAGCGAGGGAATTCAGGGTGGGCTGGAAGGAGGCTGACGCTGCCATCTCCGGGGTGATGTACAAAAGCGTGGTCCGAGGCTTGTCTCGCTCCAGGTCGGACAGCAGCGCCTTCCTCTCCTGTACCGAGAGCTTGGAGTTCAGGGAACTAACGTGCACCTTCAAGGCCAGCAGGTGGTCGACCTGGTCCTGAGAGGAAAGAAGACATAGGGAGGAGCACCATTAGCAGGAGGACCAGGCAGTCAGCACAGCATCTCAACCATGGACCATGAAGGGCCTCCATCTACCCTCCAATATGTCTTCTCCTTGCCCAGAAGAAAGGATGGTAAGATGGGTGGGAGGACAGGCTCCGGGGTCAGAGGACCTGGATCTACGGCGGCTCACCTAACTGCCAAATGCTCTCTGAGACTCCATTCCTTCTCATTCACCACACTCACCCCGCGGCCCACCACAGTAACTACCTGACAGGACTGTGACAAGAGTGAAATGAGACTTTGCTCCTTAAAGGTGTGATGGAAGATGGTGGTAAAGGCTTGTCATCCCAGCACTTGAGATACAGAAACAAGAGGATCAGGAGTCTCAGGCCAGCCTGGGCTATATGGGACCTTGCCTCAAGAGATTAAAAAAAAAAAAAAAAAAAAAACATCATGAGGATGGGCGTGGTAGGCAGCACACACCTTTAAACTCAGGAGGCAGAGGCAGGTGAAGCTCAAGCTTGAGGCTAGCCTGGGCTACATAGTGACTTCCAGGATAGCCAAAGCTACACAGAGAGATCCTGTCTTGGGAAAAAGAAAAAGAAACAAAGAAAAGTGTGAGTGAATCGGGTGCTCGCACTCTTGGCACAAAGCCCCGACGCAGTGACTACGCACTGTTACTGCTGCTCTGGCCAATGGCTCTTAACCACATGGCTGTGCTTCTTCCATCCCGCCCGCCCGCTCATCTGCAGGCGCTAAACATAGAGCACCTGCAGGACAGACACTAATAAGTTTTAGTTTCTCTCCACCTCATTTCTGTTGCACTTCCCTGTACCGTGCCAAAATGGAGTATAACACCAGACAGTCCCCATACCAACCCATCAGCTGCCCACCCATACCCTCTTTCTTGATGTGAGTACACACAGGAGAGGGAATAGAAGCATGCACAGATGTGGACAATAACAGAGGGAAGGAACCTCGGACCAGAGGTGGCAGCACATGTCTCTGTAATCCAGCACTCTGGTGGGGATGGAGGGATAGGCAGAGAATCTCTGTAGCTCAAGGCTAATTTACATATGAAACTCAAAGGTCAGCCAGGGCTGCACGATAATACCTGTCTCAAAAAGAAAAATGGGCCGGGTGGTGGTGCACGCCTTTAATCCCAGCACTTGGGAGGCAGAGGCAGGCGGATTTCTGAGTTCGAGGCCAGCCTGGTCTACAGAGTGAGTTCCAGGACAGCCAGGACTACACAGAGAAACCCTGTTTCAAAAAAAAAAGGGGGGGGCTAGAGAGATGGCTCCAGTGGTTAAGAGCTCTGACTGCTCTTCTGAAGGTCCTGAGTTCAAATCCCAGCAACCACATGGTGGCTCACAACCATCCGTAATGGGATTTGGTACCCTCTTCTGGTGTGTCTGAAGACAGCTACAGTGTACTCATAGACATAAAATAAATAAACAATTCCTTAAAAAAGAAAAACAATAAAACCTCAGTAACTCACTGTGACTGACCACAGTGATATGCACTAGTGGAAAAATCTACATCTGGTCAGTAGAGAAACTCAGTATAGTGACCCAGGCAAATCAGAGAGGAGGCAAAGGCAAAACAGAGAAGTGAAATTTCTTTAGCTTGTGCGTGTGTGCGTGTGCATGTGTGTGTGTGTTCTGCTTGTATTTATGTCTGCCTAGCACACTGAGGCCTGGTACCTGAGGCAGTGAGCCTCCGTGGGGGTGCTAGGAATTGAACCCCCATGGAAGAACAACAACAAGTGCTCTTATACCGAGCCAACTCTCTAGCCCAAGACAGTAAAATTTCCAGCTGTGAAATCCCTTCTCTTCAAGCTGAGCCAGGGATTTTATAGCTGGAAATTTTACACACCCATAATCCCAGCATTCCCGAGGTAAGATGACAAGAATGGGAAGTGCAAAGGCAGTCTAGGCTTTAAAAAATGCCAATAAGAAGGATCTACAGGTAATGGTATATGAATAAAGTGTATATGAAATAAATTGAAAGTAAAATTACCAGGGAACAAAGTGAACTAACAGGAGGGAAGGGCAAGGAAGGGGGCGAGGGGGAGGGGGGAGGGAGCCTCCACGTGCAATGTATGCTTATCTCAAAATTAGGAAAGAATACGGCCAGCGAAAACAAGCAAAGGCTCCTGTCCCTCATGATCTTTTTGGAGTTTCATATTCACTCCCCACAAGACTCACCTGAATCAAAGCAATGAGAGGCGAGACTACAATGGTGATCCCTTTGGCCAACAGGGCAGGGAGCTGATAGCACAGAGACTTCCCTGCCCCTGTGGGCATGCACACAAACACATCCTTGTCACCTGCAAAGACAGCAGAAAACACTTGAACAGATCCTGCCTGTGTTTTGCACTGATGCCTGTGAAGGAGTAATTTGGTTTCTTTATTATTATTTATTTATTTTGGTTTTTCGAGACAGGGTTTCTCTTGTGTAGCCCTGGCTGTCCTGGAGCTCACTCTGTAGACCAGGCTGGCCTCAAACTCAGAAATCCGTCTGCCTCTGCCTCCCAAGTGCTGGGATTACAGGCATGCGCCACCACGCCTGGCACACCTGGCTTTTTCTAAAATGATTTTCACTACTTAATGGTGGCTGGCTTGAAATTTTCTCTGTTGACTGAGCTGGCTTTGAACTTGCTTGATCCTCCTGACTCTGCCTTCCACATGCTGGAATTACAGGCCTGTCCAGCTAAGCCTGGCCCTGGTTGTTGTAAATCAAATGAGAATGTAGGAAAAGCATCTAGCGGAGCGGAGCATCTGCACACGGGAATGTCTTGGTATAACGTTAGTTTTCATGAATTCCCTTTCCCACTCTTTCTATGTAAAGGACCTCAGGAGACCTAGACATTCAGAAAAACTACGTCTACCAGTGATACTGTGATGGCTAAAGAAACTTCATTTTGTGCTAGATACCTATCTGACTCACATTCCTGGAAGAGTTCTCAGCAACCTTGACTCCTTGACCTGGCTCAGAAATGTGTAGCCATGACCATCTGCTTGTTATGCTATGACTAATTGCAGTTTGTGGCTTCTGTAACTTGCTTATGCAGACATTCAAGGACTATTTAGACGCCACCTTAAGCACCTTCCTTCACCCACCTCTGGGCAGTATGTTTCTGATTTGGGTTAGAGACTGTTGCCCTGCCAATAGCTTTACTAAATTTGGCTAATTACAATACAAATTGAGTCTGGGAGTCTTTCACCAGTGGTCTCGAACTCCATAACAATAAATAATAATAACAACAACAATAATAATAGCAAAACAAAAAGTTTGTTTTTTGTTTTTGTTTTTGTTTTTGTTTTTTTTTTTTTTTTTTGGTTTTTTCGAGACAGGGTTTCCCTGTGTAGCCTTGGCTGTCCTGGAACTCACTCTGTAGACCAGGCTGGCCTCGAACTCAGGAATCCGCCTGTCTCTGCCTCCCAAGTGCTGGGATTAAAGGCGTGCGCCACCACTGCCCAGCAACAAAAAGTTTTAAACAGAGCATTCGTTGGCTGTGGTGGCACACACCATTAATCCCATCACTCAGGAGGCGGAGGCAGGTTTCTGAGTTCAAGGCCAGCCTGGTTTATAAAGTGAATTCCAGTACAACCAAGGCTACAGAGAGAAACTGCGTTTCAGAAAACCAAAAAGTAAGAAAGCATTCAGGAGGTATAGGTAGAGGAAGACAGATCTCTGGACATTTGAGGCCAGCATGGTCTACATAGCTAGTTCAGGGCCAGCTAAGAAGCCAAAGCTGCATGGTTAGAACCTGTTTCAAAAACCAAATCAAAATAAGGCTTAAGTAGCCTTGTGCTGCTGGGATGTGACTGTTTGGGTTAGACATCCAGAGAAGCAGAGTACTGGGCACACCAGGGTAGATATGCAAAGCTATTTATCATTCAGTACTCTGTTAATAAGTCTGTCATTGGTGGGGCACTGCTGCTCCTATCTGGACGAGCTATCTCCAGCTTACAGTATTATTAGTCTCTCCTTTTCTACTTGGAACTCAAGCTGCTCGATCTTCAAGTAAAGGATTACCTAGGTCACTGACAAGATTAAGCATTACTGCCACTCTTGCTACTACTTGCACAGGGACAAGAATGGGAGTCTAGGAACAGAAGTCAAAGACAATCCGTGGATCTGGCTAGGAAAAAAACCACAAGTGTGGGTGGTTCTGTCCAAAATTTGCAGCAGGTTATGATAGCCCACACCTGTAATACCAGTACTTTATAATCCAGAGGCACAAGGACTGGCTCGGGCTCAAGTTTGAGGCCAAATTGGTGTATATAGAGAATCCCAGGTCAACCAGGGCTACATAGACTACCAACAAACAAACAGATAGGTACCGACCACCTAGTTTTGGTCATGAAAGATTTCCAAACCAGTGATTTCCAAAGGGTGAGGAGGTAGGAGTCAAGAGGGTGTGGCGCTACAGAGCTACTACGGTACAACCAGCAGTCTGTAAAACAGGTAGCTTGATATGTTACCTTTCACTACAGCCATGGTCGCACTTTCTTGTAAAGGTGTTTTAAAAGAATCAAACCCAAAGACTTTCTTCAGGGTGCTCCGGACACGCCGCTCCCGGTCGGAGGGAGTGGAGAAAGGACCCGCGCTCATCTTTGCAAAAAGCAGCAGCCAAAAGATTAACGCAAAGGTGGTCAAAGGCTACCCCGAAAAACCCTCTGCTCCACTTTAAAATAAAGCCTATGTTTCTTCTGCCGTATAAGCTGCTACGTTACACTTAAATATGTCATTCTCAAGCAGTAAAAGTGAAGGTTGAATTGCTTCACGCAATACATTCCTGAGGAATTAACATTACTTCTCCCCTCAATGAAAATAAAAACAATGAACTTTCCAGGTCAGTGGAACAGAACTAGAAACCTGACCATAATAAAGCCTACAAACGTCTTCAAACCCGACTGGAGAACTTGGAATCCTTTTTTCTAGGGTCCTTGTTCTAGAAGCAAAGCCATAGAGACCATTCTTCCCTCCAGGAGGCTGACCCCCCTTCCTCCTCTGAGCCCCCAAATCAACAGCTTTCGCACTTCGCCAGTCAAATGCTCCACAAGATGTCAGACCCCAGGCTCTTTTCGGCTGGCTCTGCGGCGTTTCAAAAAGCACTATTCCTTAATTCTAACTCAGAAGCCAAACCGCCCGAGAAGTGAAGAAGCCGCAAAACCTTACTTCCGTCCCGTGCTGATGACGTTTCCTAAAGCTGAGCGTAAGGGGCGGAGCCACGCCCAGACACGGCCCTTTTGATTGGTTTTCCTTCGGGCGCGGAGTCTCCTGGGATCCGGAAGAAGTTGGTTTTTCGCACCTAAATCGTCTTATGAGTCATAGGCGTGAGCCACACCGTGCTGTGGTAGTAAGATGGCGGGGAAGAAAAATGTTTTGTCGTCTCTTGCAATTTATGCCGAATATTCAGATCCTGAATCTGATGGCGAAACTGGAGTCGACGCTGTCGGCGGTGCGGCTGGTGAGACATGAGCTGGAAAGGGAGATCTGTTATGGTTTTAAAATGCTGCTTCTCTAGCGGGGTTTGGGGAGAAGAGATGTTCATTGTGCTCCAGGTATCAGATCCTGGAACCCCAAAGCGCAGTGGGTGTCTTAGGTCAGAAAGAGCATTAGAACCTCTAGTACGAATGATCTCTCTTTCTGCGATTGAAATCATGCTAGGATTGAAAGCATGAGCCGGGCGGTGGTGGCGCACGCCTTTAATCCCAGCACTTGGGAGGCAGAGGCAGGCGGATTTCTGTGCAAGGCATCATGCTGGCCAGAGGATGGACCAAGGGGTCCATCAGTGGTTCATCAGTGTCTAGTCGAGACATCACTGTCTCGTTGTTTGATGGGGAAGAAAGGAGTGAAATGAACGTGAAAACGTGTGTTTCGTTAAATTGGTAACTTTTTAGGAATGGTTTCTAAGCCTGCCCTAGAGTTTTTAAAAATATATCTCTTAGCCGGGCGGTGGTGGTGCACGCCTTTAATCCCAGCACTTGGGAGGCAGAGGCAGGCGGATTTCTGAGTTCCAGGCCAGCCTGGTCTACAGAGTGAGTTCCAGGACAGTCAGGGCTACACAGAGAAACCCTGTCTCGAAAAACCATATATATATATATATATATATATATATATATATATATATATCTTCAAGGTGCATACTTCTGTAGCTTTTTCATAGAATACGCTGGACGTCCTTAAGCTTTTTTAGGTCTGTAGGGTGATTCTGTTGCTTTGTGAATTTTCAAAGCCTATCAGTCAGTAATTCCGTTGCCCTCAGACTGCAAACCACAATGGGAACAGATTTCTTGAAGGAATGAATAGAGGGAGCAAATTACCTGATATACCAGCGGCTTGGGGGTCTTCTTATCTGCAGAGTAGGGGTAAAACAATGTGCATAGAAGGCATTTTCGAGGTTGCATATGACACAAGATAGAGATGTGTATGGTCTGTCAAAACAGTAGCTTAAGTAACCTCCTGGGCTGGTTCAAAGAGGGGAAGGCTTTAACTGCCCTAATAGACAAACAGCATGTAATAGACCCCCATCCCTTGGAATTGCTGGTAATCGAACCCAGGGCCTTCCACGTGTTAGGAAAGCACCCCCACTACTTTGTTACTTCCCCAGCTTGTACTAAAAATATTAGAACATGAATTTAATGTTTGAGTTTCTTTTCATATACATATGGAGTGGGCCATGCATGTGAGTTCTGCCCATGGTGGGCAGAGGGAGGCATCAGCTCTTCTGATAACTGGCATTTGTGAGCTGCCTGATGTAGGTGTTGGAAACCAAACTGTCAAACTTAGAAAGATCTGCCTGGCCCTGTCTCCTGAGAGCTAGGATTGAAAGCATGAGCCGGGCGGTGGTGGCGCACGCCTTTAATCCCAGCACTTGGGAGGCAGAGGCAGGCGGATTTCTGAGTTCGAGGCCAGCCTGGTCTACAAAGTGAGTTCCAGGACAGCCCAAACTACACAGAGAAACCCTGTCTCGAAAAAAACAAAAACAAAAAAAAAAAAAAAAAAAAGAAAAAAAAGAAAGAAAGCATGAGACACCAAACCCTGTACATTATGTACTCGTATAAGAACATCTTCCAATACTCTTGTTCCTGTTTGTTTTGAGATAGGATCTCTCTCTAGTCCTGACTGTCCTGGAACTCCTGACCAGGCTGATCTAGAATCCACAGAGATCCTCTTGCCTCTGCCTCCCAGGTGCTGGGTTCAAAGGTGTGCACCACCATGCCCGGCACAGCCCCTGGTTTTAATTGTTCTTCCTAAGTACAAAATCTAATCTGGGTCTATAGCCACTGACCTCTTAGGTTCCCTTTTTATCTTCAGAAATAATGTTGGCCGTTCAATTTTCAGAAACGTTTTTTTCCATCCTCTCCTCCCTCTCCCCCCACCCCCCTTTCAGAGGAGAAAGGTGGTTTGGTGTCTGACGCCTACGGGGAAGACGATGTCTCTCGCGCAGGGGGTGATGAGGATGGTTACGCAGAAGAGGAGGACGAGAGCAGTAAGCAGTCGGTGGGTAAAGCTTCCAGACCCAGAGCTGTTCAAACACTGTTCCATTTCATGGTTAACTCTGCCCCTTTTCCCTTTTGGTTTGGAATCAGTCGGTACCAGTTGCGGATGTAGCTCCTGGGAGAGTGCTTTGCCTAAGCTTGCTAAGGGCTTGATCCCCGGCACCACAAAAAGGAGGAAAAAGTTGAATTGGTCGGGTTCTTTCTAAAAATTAAGATTTGTTTTTGTTTTTGTTTTTAACATGGACCATATTGCATTAGCTTTTGAACTGAACTTTTGGAGGGAGGTCTTTTGTTTTGTGTTTTTGAGATGGGGTCAAACTGATCCCAAACTTCTTATCCCTGAGCTCCAGATTCTCTGTCAGCTTCTTGAGAACTGGTGTTATAAGCCTCCACTCTGCCTAGCTTGGTTACTTTTTGTAACCTTAGTATCAATGGGCATTTTATGTTGCTTTGTGAGTTTAGCTAATCTTCCCACTTGTATAAATGTGTTCATCCTAGTTAGTGTGTCATTTACATATCTGTAATCAACTTTGTGTTACTCTGGATTGGGATTTATTCAAATGCTTTACTTTCTAACCAGGTAAGGAAGGGAAGTTTTCTCCCATCATCCACTTTGATACTTTTTCCACTTGGTGTTTTTGTCAGTTTCCTGGTTCTTGATCACAGAACTTCCTTGAAGTAGGTGCAGGTGACAGCGAAAGGAAGTCTGTGTCCTTATGACCAGGATGAGAAGCATTTTATGGCCACAGCCACCTGAGCAGCACGACTGGGAATTTTAAAGTCTGGGAGGGAAAAGCACGAGGGAATCCAGGCTATTGCTTAGCACAAAGCAACATCTAAAACTGAATTTGGATATTGAATCTGGCCACGTAGAAGCAATGTTCATTAAAACACTCACAGCACGCTTTATTTTGTGTTGCTGTTTGGATTTTTTTTTTTTTTTTTTTTTTTTTTTTTGTTATATCGATATGTGGACATTAGACTTAAGATGCTTTTTAAAGTAGGTATAATGGCCATGTCCTGCAATTCTAGTCTCAGGGTGCTAAAACAAGAAGATTCAAGAGTATATTCCCGTCTCAAATAAGCAAAACTAAAGACTAGGGATGTGGCTCAGCGGAGCAGCGATGTGAGCACTTGCCGAGCATTCCCAGGACCCTGGGCTTGCTCCCCAGTGCCACACAAAAACAGCAGCAAATAAGACGTTTCACAGAACGCACTTTGTGTTCTCTTTTGAGAATTCTTCATGCCTTTATCTCACTCATTTGCGACAATTCAGAGTTGAGTAAAATTGCTAAAAAACTAGAGGGGTGTGTGTGTGTGTGTGTGTGTGTGTGTGTGTGTGTCAGTGATGAAGCCAGAGGGTCGTTCCCCAGCATCAACCACAGATATTGGTTGTGGCAGTGGTTCACAGCTTGTAACCCCAGCATGAAAAGAATGGGGGTTACAAGTTCAAGGTCATCCTTAGCTAGAAGGAAGTTTGGCTTTCCGTGTGTGTGTGTGTGTGTGTGTGTGTGTGTGTGTTTGCGTTTGCATGTGTGTTTTAAAAATACTAACGCACATCTACTTTCTGTCATATCAAAACTATGGTATATTTTAGTTTTTGTTTTTAAGCCTCTCCTCAAACCCCAGTGTGGATGCTAGGGACTGTGAGCAATCTGCCAGCCTCCACCTTCGACTGTGTAGTTGGTTTTGAGAGAGATGTGTAGGTGGCATTACATTGCAAGCTTTTGCTTCGCTGGCACTGTCCAGGGCACTTGTCTAAAAACCATCGAGGTGTGGTTTGCTTGTGTTGACATCTGGGCTGCTGTGTCGTGTTTGGGATAAAGTGTGGTAAATGGTTCACATCTGCTTCTTAGCTTTTGACCTTACGGAATTGTGGGCTTACATTGGAGAATTCAGTACTCGCATGGTTTTGGGTACAGAAGAGGGCCAAGGACAGCCGGTCAGTGGCAGTAATGTAAGCGCCCCAAAAGGCTGCCCCTCGCACTCTAGTTTCCCACTCTCCCGGTCACTTGGTCTGGTGATTCAATGCCAGCCTTCCTGCATGTCAGTGCTGCAGGTTTGAGGTGCTACGTAGGTGTTGAGCAGTGTGATGGTTGTGGGTATGAATATCGAAGAAGTGGTGAGAGAATTTATAATCCTGGCTTTAATAACTGTGGTCTGCCCTTTGAACTCTGGCCTGGCCTGGTAGCTGTGGAACCTGTTGCATCTTCCTCTCTTCACACAATTCCCTTCAGGAATTCCACTGATGTAGATGACGACACACTGATTTTGAGCTGCTGACCCTCTCCAGAACGTCTCCTTTTCCTTTCTCTTTCTCTAGTTCTGGTTGTGTGGTAGGGAAGGGTTCTTGGTGGGGTGACTCCGTTTAGGTAAACAGCCTAAAGACTCCACCGCTGGTTATGTGTGTAAAAACAACCCAGGCCCACTCCTTTTAAGTTTAATCCTCTAAATTCTTTGTCTTGTAGGAAGATGACGATTCAGAGACTGAAAAACCTGAGGCTGATGACCCAAAGGTATTTGGTGTTGGCTGTGGTGGGTGGCTGGATTCAATCAAGGCTTTTAACATCCTGACTCAGGTCAAACGTGGGGTCAGGATCTGTCCCACTAGCACACAGAATGGTCATTTTCTGGGATAAAGCCAATTTAATGAAGAACCTTAAGACCACTAGGAATTCCTGAGGCTTGAGATAAAAAACACAAGAGACCTGTCTGGGTCCTATAACCCATACACACTTAAGTCCAGCCCTGTTTTCTCAGGTATGTGCCAGTCACGAATGCACATGGTCTTCATTCCTTCCCCTAGACCTGTCCAGTAGCAGCTGAGAGTAATTAGCAGTGGTTCTTGTCACAGTCCTAGTGATCCTGTGGTAATGAAGGCCCAGGTACCTGCTGTGCACTGGGTATTGGAAACATAGTTTTGCAAAATATTGCTTTATGATACAAACATCTCCCATGGAGGAATAAATACCACATTTCACAGTTGCAAACTGCTCTGAAATGAGCCAAAGCCTTCAAGGTTGCATAAGTGAAATTTAAGAAACTTACGCTTGGTTTTAATATAAAACAGTAGTCTGATGATCTATGTGCCAGGACACCCCACCTTCACACCCTGTAAATGTGCAAATCTATAGCTTCTCACAGTCTTTATTTAAAGTAGTATATTTGCATATAACTTATTCATATATAACATATGTTAATATAACCCCCTGCTACTTCCAGACTGTCTCAGAGACACTTGGCAATAGAAGGCACAGTGTAAATCATTCTTACACTGAGCCGGGCGTGGTGGCGCACGTCTTTAATCCCAGCACTTGGGAGGCGGAGGCAGGCGGATTTCTGAGTTCGAGGCCAGCCTGGTCTACAGAGTGAGTTCCAGGACAGCCAGGATCACACAGAGAAACCCTGTCTCGAAAAAAAAAAAAGAAAAAAAAAAAATCATTCTTACACTGTATTCTTCAGAAAGCGATTTAAAAAAAAACAATCTCATGTTCAATGCAGATATAATTTATAAAAAGAAATTAAACCCAAAGCTGTTTGGATTTGTAGATGTGAAATATGAAAATGTAGTGTGTAATTATTAAAAAACAATCCACGATAATGCTGGCTACACGCTGGCAACGTGGTCTGCCCTCCCCCATTGGGAGCCGCAAGCTGCGGTCTTCCCAGGTTCGCGAGGTTAGCCTGCCGCCAAACCTCTCTTGTTTCCCAATGTATCTTCTTCTTTTTAATTTATTTATTTTATGTATATGAATACGCTGTTATTGTCTTCAAACACATCAAAAGAGGGCATCAGATCCCATTACAGATGGTTGTGAGCGACCATGTGGTGGCTGGGATTTGAACTCAGGACCTCTGGAAGAGCAGTCAGTGCTCTTAACTGCTGAGCCATCTCTCCAGCTCCCAATGTATCTTAATATAGAAACAATCTGCCCACCTAGATTGGACAGATGTGCCCTGTATTATTTTATTGTTCTTCTATGACCTCCATAGCCCCTGTGGCTATTCAGGCTACATGGATCTGGTCTGTCTTCTTCCTCCATCTTTTCTCTGTCTCCTCTCTAAAACTTTTAGCCTCACCTTCTTTTCCATTTCCCAATCACAGGCTCTAGCCTTAGATTTCACTTGACCTCACCTGCATACAGGCAGCAGTCTACATGAAAGGGGGCAGTTTATCTGCTGACTATATAGCTGAACCTTTCCATCCTCAGATGTGGCTGTAGAGCCATTGGAATAAACTCAGAAAGGCTGCAGAAGACTCGGAATGTGTTTACCGAGGATGCAAGAGCTGAGTGTGGAGCCCAGAAACTAGGTGCAAACTACTCTGCAGAGTAAAGAGCCCAGGCCAAGAACTGGCCTGGCAGAGACGGGGCAGGCTTTGGCCCTAGAGAAGTTGGCATGCACTTGGCTGTCGCCCCTTCTGCGGTGCTGTGCTCCCAACAGCTAATTCCTGAGGCCTGAAGAGGCTTCACTCTCTGGCATAGAGTTAGCATTGGTTGTGAGCTGGGAGCTGGTCCTCTCAAAGATCAGCAAGTGCTTTAAACCTCTGAGCCATCTCTCCAGCTCTGCTGGATTTAAATTTTATTTAAATTTATCTGAAAGGGTTTTCAGATAAATTGTTCTAAGCTTTCGATTTAAATAATTCCTGAGAGGACACACTGCTGGAGCAGGTCTTTCAGTTTATCTTCTGCCTGTGGCCATCTCTCCACTAGATGGCACTTTCTGCTTTTCAGGATCTACTTTTAACTCGTTACATAGGGGTTCTCAACACACTTGGCTTCATGACACAACTTGGAAATGCAGATCCCAAGGAGCTTCTGCTCATTGTGTATACGCATGCACGCACACACGCATGGAACCTCAGGAATGCTCGTAAACTCAATTGGTAGTTTGCTAAAACAGTTATTCTGTTTGTGTGTGTGTGTGTGTGTGTGTGTGTGTGTGTGTGTGCGCGCGCGCGCTGCAAGACAGGCTGTCTCTGTAGCCCTGGCTGTTTTGGAACTCACTCTGCCGGGGTTAAAGGTGTGCAGCTGTTTTGTTTAGTAAAGAGTCTCCCGTGTTAAAGTCCACTGGCCTGGAATCCCCAGCATTACCAGGCTACTCTCAGATTCTCAGTAATCCTCCTGCCTCAGCCTCCTAAGTGCAAGCCACAATGCCCAACCTCTGGTGTGTGTCTCTAAACACTTCCAGTAGGCCTCTTACCATGCATGATTTCACACCATCAGACCAGAACCTCGGTTTTTCTTCTCTGGGAAATGGGCATCACAATGAAATCTACATCTTTCGTTTGATGAGGGTAAAAATAGTGCTGGGTGCCTGTGATCAGTAGCATCAGCTGCCACCAGCACAGGTGCCTGTGCCTCTGCCCACGTCCCAGGCTGCCCAGCCAGTGTAGGTGACTACAGAATAGCGAGGCCTGTGCTTGAGCCTGAGCCCCAGTGTGCTTAGAGGAGCAGGCCTGAAGGTGAGGGCACTAAAGAGAACGGGGAGCCAGTGGGCAGGCACGTTCTGGGAGGGAGGGCAGTGGCAGGCAGGTGCAGACTGTGACAGCACAGAGCTACATGGAAGAGGATTGCTGTCACAGTGGAGACTTTCTGTCACCTCTAGCCAAAATGGTTTGAGTTCTTCATTAGGTAGTAATCTCACTGTTTTATAAAAGATTTTTAGACATGTGTAAAAGCCAGCCTGGTCTACAGAGCAAGTTCCAGGACAGCCGGGCCTACACAGTGAAATCCTGTCTCAAAAAAAAAAAAAAAAAAAAAAAGGAAAAACTATTTTATCATTAATGTTCTAGTTTATGGGTTGCGTTGAGGTTAGGTTGGACAAATCCCCAAAGGGTTTAGACTCCCCGGAGAGGAGAGGTTATAGGAGAAGGGCAAAGTTGAGAGTTCTCCTGCTGCTGTGAGCAAGCAGGCTCATTTACTCTCCGTACTCTGCAGTCAGAGGCAGGCGGATCTTTATGAGTTCATGCCAGCCTGCTCTAGAGAGCAGGTTTCAAGGATAGGTTTTGAGAGCCTGTCTCAAAAAAAAAAAAAAAAACAAAGTAAAAGGGACAGAAAAGGCCGAGGCCCACACCTTTAATTCCAAAACTCTGGGAGGCAGAGGCAGGGGAGGCCAGTCTGATCTACAGAGCAAGTTTCAGGACAGCCAGGGCAACACAGAGAAACCCCTGTCTCAAAAAACAAAACAAACAAACAAAACCCAAAAAGGTACCAAGACTAGAAATTCCATTTTTGTTTGTTTTGCTACTTTTTTATATTTTAGACTTCTGTTGTTGTATGTGTGTCTAGCTGTGGAGGGAGGGGCGTGCGTGTGCCCCAAGCACCTGCAGAGGTCACAGAACAACTCTGGAATCACGTCCCCCTCCCTCCTCTGCATATGTCCTGGGGATTGAATGCAGGTGGTCAGGCTGGAACAGCAAGTGTCCGCCCACGACTCCATCTCCTTAGTCCTGTTACTTTGTCCTGAGACAGGCTCTCACTGTAGCACAGGCTGGCCTCGGTGTGCCCACCCTCCTGCCTACTGGAACACTGGGACCTACTTTTGCCACTCTGACACCTGGGGTAGCTCCTGTGTGCAGTCCCCTGCGTTGGAGTTTGAGTGAGATGCTAACTCCAAACCCACCTGAATGGGAGCCTATGCTCTTCATCAGTCTGAGATAGCAGGAGGCCAGAGGGGAGGCTACTCGGTTCTCCAAGAGAAGCTAAACACAGGCTCGCTTTGGACTCTGGTCTCACCTCAGCCAGCAGTCTGGCCCTTGTGTGCTTTGATCACTCAACAGAAGGCGGTGCTGCAGTCCGAGCACCGTGGGACCAGCTGTGGCAATCCTCTGACAGCGCCGCCCCGCCCAGTGGCACCAGTGTGCCTCTTCATTTGGCCCTGCTGCGTGAGCTCCCCGCATGCTACCGTCCTCTCTGTCCGCACCTTGCCTCCATAGCTCAGGAACATTCTCCCTGGTCTGTTTTTCTTCCACTCCTGTGGTTCCTGTGGAGAGAGGTATTTCCACTTGTTGTCCCTGGCACACCCTTCCATTGAAAACAGGCGGGAATGGATGACCTGACGAGAGGCAAGCAGCCTGCCGCCAGCTGCCTGTCAGGGAGGCTGGGCTTGGGAGCTCCCGGGGTCTAGTTCAGGCTCTGTGGTAGGGAAAGAATCCTGGCCTCTCTAGGCGCTAACATTGAGTAGGGGAAATTGTGGCATTTTTGAAAGAGGTGTGTATGATCCCAGTTAAATCAAAGAAAACATTCTTAAAATCCTTAGAGCCCAAGCAGGGTGTGGTGGCTAATTTAGAAGGATAAGGCAGGAGGGTCACAAATAAAAAGATTTGGCAGGACATGATGGCACACCTTTAATTCCAGAGAGGCTCGTAGATCTGTGAGGTCCAGGTTAGTGCGGACTCCACAGTCAGACCCCGTCACAAGATTAAAAATGGCAAGATTGAAGGGGAAGTTGGTAACTAAAGAAAGGTTTCCTCCAGCTGTGGAGCCCGGGCACCCCACCACCTCACCCAGCTCAGCACACTGTCCTGCCCACTGTGCAGGGTCTTATGAGGTGGGGGAGGGACGGGAGGGAGTTCCCGGAGTGAAGTGTAGCAGTCAGAGCCCTCCGGCCTTCAGTGTAGCTGTGGTGTGCGTGTGTGCGTGTGCGCGTGAGACAGACAGACAGACAGACAGACAGACAGACAGCAGGGTGAGCCATCCTGCTGGCCGTGTGTTCTCAGCTCACAGACCTCGCTACTTTTGTTCACATAGCTCCTAGACAAAGAAGTGCGTCAGGGTTCTCTGTCCTAACGAGTTAGCTGCAGACACTAA
Organism: Apodemus agrarius; assembly: GCA_964023405.1. NCBI lineage: Eukaryota > Metazoa > Chordata > Mammalia > Rodentia > Muridae > Apodemus > Apodemus agrarius. Next base: position 103,575,818 of record OZ030015.1, read on the forward strand.
GCAGTACTCTTCTCACAATTCAGCTGTTACTTGGAAAACCAGATCCATGTGTGAGGTAGCGCCGAGGGTGTCTGGGAGAGCTGTCAGCCTCTTGTAGCCTGCTTGTTTATGTGCCGTAGGATGCTGGGTGTTTTGTTGCACAGGTTGAAACTGCAGTGGTAGATGGTCTTGGAATTGGAGCTGAGGGAGATGTAAGTCCCTGACCCTCAGGAGCCCAGCTCAGCCATGCCAGCGACTCTCTGCTCTGTCTCCATCCCAAGGTGGGCGGGGGCTCCTGGTTGCTGAGTGTTGAGACTGTGTGGATGGACAGTGTTGGCAGGGCCCACTCAATTCTTCCTTCATTCTTTCTCTCTCCCAACTTATTACTAATAGGCAATGATACTTCAAATTGTAGTTTTAATTGTAATTGTAAGGGGGGGTGTGCTCGTGAGTGGGTGCCTAGAGCTGGTTTCTGGTGCTCGTGAGCTGCCTGACTCGGGTGCTAGAAATCAAACTCTGATCTCTGCAAGAGCAGTGTGGACTCCTAACCACGGGCCATCTCTCCCGCCCCTTACTCTTGCTCTCTTGAAGTATCCGAATCAAAGACCTAGGAAGTAAAAGGTACACAGAGCTTATTTCCCAGGGTTTCCTTGTTAACTGAACCTTGGGAAGAGCATGAGCCGCCAGAGTTACGGGTGATGTCTCTTTCTTTCAGCCACCCAGATGGAGACTGCCAGGCTATGGCTTGTGCAGGTCTTCAGAGCTACAGGTCCTCCTGGCTGGGCGCCGGTGTGCTTGCTACACCAGTCAGGACTCTGCAGTCTACCGGTGATCCCGGTAGCTGTGACCGTGCTCCAGTCGCCCCATTGGCCACTTGTGTCCTTTGTTCCTTTGCTCTTAGAAAACCCTGAGAGCCGGGCGGTGGTGGCGCACGCCTGTAATCCCAGCACTGGGGAGGCAGAGGCAGGCGGATTTCTGAATTCGAGGCCAGCCTGGTCTACAGAGTGAGTTCCAGGACAGCCTATACAGAGAAACCCTGTCTCGAAAAACAAAACAAAACAAAAAACAAATCCAGAAAAAAAAAAAAACAACCCTGAGAAATAAGACTTAGACCTTAAATCTATCAAGACTGGCTGGGCGTGGTGGCGCACGCCTTTAATCCCAGCACTCTGGGAGGCAGAGGCAGGCGGATTTCTGAGTTCGAGGCCAGCCTAGTCTTCAGAGTGAGTTCCAGGACAACCAGGGGTATACAGAGAAACCCTGTCTCGGGAAAGAAAAAAAAAGAGGGGGGGGGGGAGAAAGAGGAAGCCAGGTGTGGTGGCGCACACCTGTAATCCCAGCACTTGGGAGGCGGAGGCAGGCGGATTTCTGAGTTCAAGGCCAGCCTGGTCTACAGAGTGAGTTCCAGGACAGCCCGGGCTACACAGAGAAACCCTGTCTCGAAAAACCAAAAAAGAAAAAAGAAAAAAAAAAAAAAAGAAAGAAAGAGGAGGACCGGAGAGATGGCTCAGTGGTTACGAGCACTTGCTGCCCTCACAAGCCCAGGTTTAGACCACAGTGCCCTGAGGCAGTTCACAGCTGCTGGTGTGATTCTGGTCCAGGGGCTCTGATGCACTCTGCAGGCTCCTGCACAAACTTGGTGCATACACATGCAGGCAAAATTAAAAGTGTGGACATTATGCTAGCCGTGACTCCCATGAGCAGCGCCCTCCCCCCACTGCTCCATGCACCCGTTTTCTGAGCCGTGAGTCCCGAGTCAGGACGCCGCACCAGCCAGAGAGGACTGCCTTGCTTCAGTTGTCCTTGAGTGAAGTGCTGCCCGGGGTGGTGGTGGTGGGGGCCTCTGCATTCCTTCCACAGAAGGAGCAGGAGAATCACCTTTGTGGCTCTCCTCAAAGATAGTTGATCACACTCAAACTGAGGAGAGCTTAGGTAGGGCTTGGGGTGAGGTTTCCCCTGTGAGTCCTCAGGAAGTCTCTAGTCAGGGCCTCAGTGCCTTCCCCTGTTGAAGAAGTCTTCAGGACCAGCCCTTCCGCTCACGGCCACTCACGCTTTACTCACTGGTGCGCCGGGACTCCAGGTGATCGCCTCTAATGCTCTCCCTGGCTTTACCACATTGCCACAGGCGCCTCCTGGACCGCCCTTGCTCCAGGGGTACTGAAGCTGGGACTCTAGGAGTGCCCCCCCCCCCCCGTGGCTCTGCAGCCAGGAAGAAGCCACTGCATGCCCGTCTGCCCCCCTATCAGCCGTGCAAGCCCCAACATACCTCCTGCCTTTCAGGGCCAGATGCCGGGGATTGCTAACTGAGGTGTGGCTGGGCCCCTCCTTCCCCAGCTGGGATTCATCTTTTTGAAATTATATGATGGAGAAAATTGCCTGTTCTGGAGAGCCAGCACTCTGCCTCGGTTCTCTTGTTTTATCCCTGCTCCTTGCAATGTGGCTAGCTGTGTGATTTCTGAGTTCGGAAAAGATTTTGCTTTTTTTTCTTTTTTTGAAACAAGACCTATGTAGTCCTGGCTGTCCTGGAGTTTGCCTTGTAGACCAGGCTAGCCTCAAACTCACAGAGACCCTCCTATCTCTGCCTCCCATTAGGGATTAAAGGTGTACCCACAGCAGATTTGTATTCCTAACCTTTGAATTGGTTATACCAATTCATGCTCTCCATGGGGCATGAGTGGGGCACATAGAGGACAGCCCTGTGACTTAGTGACGTCACAAGAATTGGTACTGTGGCAGGCGGTGGTGGCGCACACCTGTAATCCCTGGTCTACAGAGTGAGTTCCAGGACAGCCAGGGCTATACAGAGAAACCCTGTCTCGAAAAAAAAAAACAAATCTTAAAAAAAAAAAAAAATCAGTACTGTGTGACCATCCCCTCCTAGTCATACCAGAAGATACCAGGCTTCTTTGTGGTCCCCAGTGTAGCGACCCCTTCCTGCCATACCTATTGGTGACACTGCATGGTCTCCATCCTCCTGGGCTCTCGAATATGCTTGCTTCCTGGTAACTTGCGCTGCGATGACCCAGGCTAGTGATGCCCTGCCTGGTGGCTGTCACTTTCTTCTGTCTTTTGTAGCTCTCGTCTCCCCGAGGTCCCAGAGTTACCAGTAAAGCCTAGAAACCCTGTTCTTACAGGTAGCCTTGAAGGAAAAGAAGTGTGGTGCAGCCCCACCCCCAAGGCCTTGACGTAAGGTAACCTGTGCACTGAGATAGACACCACCTGTACTGCTCTGGGGATCGGGCAGCGAGAGCCACCCTTCACAAATTTCAAGAAAGAAAATCCTGACACACTGTCAAGGGTGGGTGATCCTTGGAATAGTCAGGTGTCAGCCCCTCCCCATTGGAGATGGCTCTTGGCCAGACTTTCACCTTCACATGTAAGCCTGGCTGGTTTCATGTGGTAGGACATACACTGCTGCACTGAGCCTGAGCCATACATCCTTGGTGGTGTTTTTTTGTTGTTTTTGGTTTTTGTTACTGTTTTTTTCTTTTTTTCTCTCTTTTTTTTTTTTTTTTTTTTTTTGGTTTTGGTTTTGTGGATTTGGTTTTTTTGAGACAGGGTTTCTCTGTGTAGCCCTGGCTGTCCTGGAACTCACTCTGTAGACCAGGCTGGCCTCGAACTCAGAAATCCATCTGCCTCTGCCTCCCAAATGCTGGGATTAAAGGCGTGCGCCACCACTGCCCGGCTATACAGCCTTGTTTTAATCAGGTTTTTCAGTAAAGAAGCCATTTCCTTTCCCTCCCCTGCCTTTTCTGCAGACTGCCAGGGCGAGCTGAAGCTGGCTTACTTTCTATTGGCTGACTCCTCTTTAACCCTTCCTGTAGGAGCCACCGCTGGCTCTGGTTGGTGAGTCGAGTCTTCCTGTCTGAGCTGTCTGGAGTCGAAGGCAACTCCAGTTGCATCCACAATGGCCCCACCAACTTCCGCCCATTTTCCTGCTAAGTGCAGTGTTTCCATCCCTGGCTGGGCCCGTGCCCTTAAAAAGGGCCCTGTGCTGGCCCACAGGACACAACTGAAGGAAATGTACTGCTGATGGTGTTTCTCCAGAGCTCTCCTGTGTGAGAGCTGGCCACAGATCACAGTGGGGATGGTCACACAGTACTGATATTTTTTTTTTTTTTAAGATTTGTTTTTTTTCGAGACAGGGTTTCTCTGTGTAGTCCCGGCTGTCCTGGAACTCACTCTGTAGACCAGGCTGGCCTCGAACTCATAAATCCACCTGCCTCTGCCTCCCAGAGTGCTGGGATTACAGGTGTGCGCCACCACCGCCTGCCACAGTACCAATTCTTGTGACATCACTAAGTCACAGGGCTGTCCTCTACGTGCCCCACTCATGCCCCTCGGAGAGCATTTGGGGGTGGGGGTTTGAGATGAGACCTCGTACGGCTCAGGCTGGCCTCGGACTCCTGATCCTCTTGCCTCTATTTCCCAAGTGCAGTGATTACAGGTGTGTGCCACCACACAGACAGCCCGGTTAGGTAGCCATTCTGAGGCTCCCAGGAGGGCTTCCGGGGTGGCACCTCAGTGCACAAGTAGTGTGGCCTGGTGGTTCAGAACACTCTGCTGGGCTACTGTGAGAACTAGATGAGATCATTCGTTGAAGGGCTTACCATAAACCTACAATAGGTCCCTACTGTTCTTTTTTTTTTTTTTTTTTTTTTTTAACTTTAGCCTGACTGCTTGGCCTAGTGTCTGTGACATAATAAATCTTCAGTAAGTTATTTATGGAACAAGTAAATGAGTCCACAGTAACTGTCTTTTGCTTCTTATGGCTTTGTTCTTCCCCTATGTCTGTTTGTCCTAAGGCAGGAGGTTGCTAGGTACCTCGACTGGCCTTACTCCTGCGCTGCAGAGACTAGCCTGTTAGAGTAGGTGGGGCTTCTGGCAAGTGCGCCACATCCAGCACCCGTGTGTCGCACGTGGGGTGGCCAGGCGTGTTAGAGCGCACGGTGTTGTGGAAGATCCTCGCTTGTCAGGTAGGCAGGAGTACAAGAACATTTCACAGGCTGCAGTCTGGTCTGATCTTTGCACAGGCTGTGCTCTCTAGATTAGGGAGAGCAGAGAGCAGGCTTCTTGTGGAAAGGGGACGAGAGAACGCTACGGCTTCGGCTGGGCTGGGCTGCTGTGAAGATTCATCCCGGAGGGAGATAATGGATTATTTGCTTTGCTTTGATCAGCCTAGACAAGCCTTGAACTCAGCAACCCACTGTCTCTACTTCTTCTGTGCTGGGATTACAGGTGTGAGCTTTTCTTTTCTAAGATTCATTTATTATATGTAAGTACACTGTAGCTGTATTCAGACACACCAGAAGAGGGCATCAGATCTCATTACAGAGGGTTGTGAGCCACCATGTGGTTGCTGGGAATTGAACTCAGGACCTATGGAAGAGCAGTCTGCTCTTAACCACTGAGCCATCTCTCCAGCCCCGAGATGTGAGCTTTTCATTATCAACTCTGCTCATTAAATAAACGGCCTTAGGACTTTATAACTTCAGGGCTGCTTGGGGCTACTTCCCCAGTGCTCCCCGGCTGCCAGCTTATGTTGTCCGGCTGGGAACAGTCTGCGTGCCTGCCCCTTGCATGCTGCCCAGCGCTCTGTTCAGAAGGCCTTCTCTGTGCTAATGCTCCTGACGCTGGGAAGGAAGCATGGCATGTTGACTGGCACAATCCAGACACCTGAGATGAGTAGTGTCTGTGACTCAAGGCTGTTCTGGAGCTCAGAGCGTGCCCGGTGGCACTAGTTCCCAGAAGGGCAGATGGAGGTTGACTGAATACGAACTGCCATTCTGGCCGCCTGGACCTGCTGCTTCGCGGTGCAGAAACCCTCTCAGCTCCCTTGACAGCGTCTCCAGCTCTTCCTCCTCTGCCTGTCAGCTCCAGCCGGGACCGAGCGTCTGCGTTCACTGCATAGGAGCCATATTCCCAGGACAGCCAGGCTTCCCCCACCCCTGGAAGTGGGTTAGAATTATCAGGAAAGTCCCAGTCTGCAGTTCCACAGCACTAATCTCTGGCCTCTGCGGCCCCCTCATGGTGTGGCTGTTAAGACATTGACCTCAGATGGAGGCTGAGGAGAGAAGAGAGCATACAGAAAGGAGAGAGGTCCTCGCTTCAGAATTGGCATTCGGTCTCTTCTTCCCCTCCTCCATCTTTCCTATTTGTTTGAGACAGGGTCTCGCTATCTCTCTAGTCCTGGCTGGATTAGAACTCACAGATGGATGGATACCCCTGCTTGTCTCTGCCTCCCAAGTGCTGGGTGTAAAGACTTGGCTTCCTCTATCTTTTTTAAGATTAGCCTGGGTCTTAGTAATTATGCTGGCCTGCCTGCCTCAAACTCTTGGGTGTGCACTGCCACACTAGACTCTTAGCTTTGGTTGGTTTTGCTTTGTTTTGTTTTGTTTTATTTTGAGGCATGATGTCCATAAATAGCCCAAGCTGACCTACGATTTGAACTGCATCTGCCTCAGCCTCTGGAGTGCTGGGATCCCATGCCCGTGCCACCATGCCCACGCATGCATGCCCAGTGTGTGAACCTAGTCACTCTCTCCTCCCTTCCTCCCTTAGCTTCGTGCTGCTATAGTGGTGCTTTTTCATCTTAGAGGTGAGAGCCCGAGGCTGAGAGAGACCTTGTCTCTGCCGTGGGGTCCAGGTCCCCTGGCTAATACAGACAACTGTCTGGTAAATGGGTCTCGAAGTCTGGGTTATCTTTGACTAATTGAAAGCCAGAGGGTGAAAGCTATTAGTTCAGACAGGAATCCGGTGGGCGTTTGGAAACCCTGCTTTGGGGGAAGGAAAGAACAGAGGGCTCCTGTTCTCACCTGTGTCCTTGTGCCTCCCCCTCCCTTTCTGGCCCTTTAAGGTTGGTGAGTCCCTCTCCTAAACTGGTTTTGTAGCTGTTTTCTTAGCCTGTTTGCAGTTGTAAGGTGTCAGTGTCCGTCTCCGTGACTGTGCAGCTCTTCCTCACCTGGGCCCCATGCTGTGGCCAGCTTCGTCATAGTTCATAGGTGCTGGGCTGGGTTCAGGTTCATACGTCTCAGCATCCAAGAGGCTGAGGGGAGGCTGTCTCTGGAACGTTGCTTGTATGTAACACGCCCCCTCCCCAGTTTTGCCCCCACCACTGGTGGCTAGGGCGCCTAGGGTCATCACGCTGCTACAGGAATCTGTTTCAGTTGTATTAAACTTGCCTCAAGGATAATTTATTGCAAACAGTTCTGATTGTGGAGCAGTGGCCTGAGGGGGGATTGGTTGCTCACCTTCACCATGCCGGGGATCAAACTCAGGAATGTGCCAGCGCTCTGCCGCTGAGTCTAGATCCTCGCCGTCACTAGACCCTTTCTGCTTAGCCTCCCTCCCCGCCACGGTCTGGACTTGGCTCCATTGGAGAACAGCTGGTGTGACTCGGGCCCCTCACCGGACAGAAGGAGGAGCTGAGAAAGGCTAAGGAGCCGCAGACATAGGGCCGGGCAAAGGGAGACCATGTTCCTCCTTGGGTCTCTTTTCTAACAGCCTTGTATCTTCTCCCAGAGACAGTGCTGGACTACGCACTAGGCCATCCAGACCTAGATACGAAGCAGGCCCCATCCCCTCATCCTACCACACCTGCCCTGTCCTGTCGTCCCCTTCTAATTCCAAGGTCACAAAAGCTATAAAAATGCCCCAGGGACACTCCTAGCTTCTTAAGGCATCCCTGAAATAATATTTTTTTTCACTTTAAAGAAATGTGATCCACTTCCTGTTGCTGTGGACAGACATTGTACTAGAATTCTAGGGACTCTCTAGCCTGTTCTCACAGCTCTCTGGAGAACGTTGGGCCCTGCAGACTTCACAGGACACTCCCCTACATGGGCCTGTGTGTCCGCGGATGAAGGCAGGAACTCCAGCTGACATTTTCCTAAAATCAGCACCGGGAAAGCTGTCTCCTAGTGGAAAAACACAAGGGAATTTTACAGTCCCACGCCTGGCCACGTTGAATTCTCGAATTGCTGCTACAAAGGAGTTGTTGTTGGGCCCTGAGGCATTGGCACTGTCTGAACAACAGTTGATTTATGGCTCCAACCTGAACTTGATGTGGCCGTCCTCCAGGACCACCTCCCAGCCCTCCTCCTTGCCCACCTGATTGGCAGGAGGTGGATGGTGGAGGGGCAGGTTGCTAAGCAGCCTGGCTTCTCCATCTCGCCCTTGTGATTTGAATGAATAGCTGCAGTGTTCAGAAAGAGGGGATTTTGGGTCTGTCTCAGAACCAGGAGCGACTTTGTGGGGAAGGGTCTGGTCTTGGCCCGGGGCCATGCCTGGCTTGGGCGGGTGTTTGGACTCTCCACGCCCCTTCCCTTCCTTCTTTGGTGCCACGGGGCCCAGCTCTGCGCCCGTTGTCATGTGGACATCCTGTTGCAGGAAGGAGACTAGACCTGACACGTTTGGTGAACTTCTCTGCCATTTGGACATTATCTCCTCGTGGCACTAAACGTCCCTGGTCTAAGTTCAATGACATTTGGGTCAGCCAGAGGCGAGGGCATGGCCTGAAGCCTGTGACTTAGCCGTCAGCCTCTCAGCCTTGGTTTGGTTAGGAGAAGCAGTGAAGTCAGACATTTGTATTCAGTGTTTTTTTTTTTTTTGTTTTTTGTTTTTTTTAAATGTTTCTCAGCCTGGCATGGTGGCGCATGCCTGTAATCCCAGCACTTGGGAGGCAGAGGCAGGCGGATTTCTGAGTTCGAGGCTAGCCTGGTCTACACAGTGAGTTCCAGGACAGCCAGGACTACACAGAGAAACCCTGTCTCGAAAAACTAAAAAAAAAAAAAAAAAAAAAAAAGTTTCTCTGGGCTGAATAGAAAACCAGCGTAAGGAGATGTAAGGGTCAAGGGGAAACAGAGAGGAACCACCTCAAGCTCAGGGTTTCGGGGAAGTTCATGTAGTCACTGAAGGGCTTCTTTGAGCTGCCCCTTAATGCTCATGGTAAAATTTCCCCTGACGGTTTGAGGTAAGATAGAAAAACTCCCAGGAGCAATCGGTCTCCAGAGTTGGGCATTACAGAGGGGTCTCCTAAAGGGTCCCTTAGCGATGTGATTGGATAAGCACTCCCAACCCAGGGGAGCATGGGCAGGGAGCAGTCACACAGGTGTCGGGGTACTCACCTGCGGCTCACCAGAGTGGTTCATGCTGTTCCCTCCTGGGTGCCAGAGTTGTGGGGAGCCTGGAAGCGCTGCTTGGTCAGCACGCTGCCGGCACTCACCAGTTCAGCTTCCACGAAGTTCAGGTGTCTTGGCGGAGAGTGACTGTGGTCCAGGAGCCCAGCCTTACCTTTGTGTGGTTCTTTCTCTCTGCAGGATAATACAGAAGCAGAGAAGCGGGACCCCCAGGAATTGGTGGGTGAGTACCTTAGGGCCACACTGCTGAGCCTGGCCCTGCGCAGGCTGGCTCATTTACGCCAAGCCTCTGTTCTTTCCGGCATCTCACTGCTGTGAGCAGTCTCCCTTCATACGCCAAGGCCTTTGGCATTTCCTAGGGTGACTGGGTGAGACCTCTTTGAGAATGGCGTTCTGTGTGCGCTTTTCTGGGCTTTGGTCGGTTGCCGGCATTGTCAGTGGAGGCAGAGTCCCTGGCAGCTGAGTTCAGGCTCAGCTTGGGCTTCGCTTCTTTCACTTGTGCCCTGGGCCTGACCTCTGTCTTTATAGCCCCTTACCCCGACTACCATGTTCATGTTGCTAACGTAGTCAGCCTGGGGCCTTGCTGTACTTTGCCTGGTCCCCAGGCAGGTACATGCCTCACAACGTGGGCCTGTGTGGCCCTCGGTAACTTTGGAGAGCCAGGTAACTTGCCAGAAACCAATTCTCTCCCAGCCCTCAGCGAGCCTCAGCACCTTCGCCCTTTTAGAAAGCCACTCCACTCCGGAGTTTGGCCATGGGCTTGGTTGATATCAGGTTCAGCCTTCCCTCTTCAACAGCCATGTCCTGCTCCCTGGCCATTGTGCTAATCTTGAGACAAGTGTGGTCCCACTTTGTTTAGTTCTGTTCCCAAAAGACATCTCCAGAACCCACCCAGCATCTCCATGAGTACATTCGGGGTCTGTGCTTTCCAGCCCTGGGACTTCAAAACCCAGAAACTTGGCTTGAAAGTGGTCTTCCAGTGTCCCGCCCACCTGCCCTTTTTCCAAGAGGTGCCCCTGTGCTGTGGGTTGTTGATGAGTGACTGGTTTCCCATAACTAAGTGCTAGGAATTATTCATTCTGTTTTGTCTTGGGCAAGAACATAGTGACTCTGCGTTGATTCTGGGTTCTCAGCTAGACAGAGCTCAAGTCTTTTTTTTTTTTTTTTTTAAATGCTGTTTTTTTTTTTAATTTATTTATTTATTATATGTAAGTACACCATAGATATCTTCAGACACCAGAAAAGGGTATCAGATCTCTCTTTTTTTTTTTTTTTTTTTTTTTGGTTTTTCGAGACAGGGTTTCTCTGTGTGGTCCTGGCTGTCCTCGAACTCACTCTGTAGACCAGGCTGGCCTCGAACTCAGAAATCCGCCTGCCTCTGCCTCCCAAGTGCAGGGATTACAGGCCTGCGCCACCATGCCTGGATTCAGATCTCTTTACAGATGGTTGTGAGCCACCATGTGGGTGCTGGGCTCTCCAGCCCAGAGCTCAAGTCTTATTGAAAAAAATAAGTCAGGGATTGGAGCGATGGCTCAGTGCCATTCTTAGAGAGGATCCAGGCTCATTTCCCAGCATCCTTGTTAGGAGGTTCACAACTTCCTGTAGCTCTAGGTACAGGGAGTCCAATGCCTTGTGTGCCAGCCCTCAGTAGGAACATGCAGATGCGTGATGCACACACACACACACACACACCCACACACACACACACACACACACACACACACACATTTACATGTACCTGTGTAGATTAAAAAACCAGGGCCTCCTTAAACCCTAGAAATTGTTCTTTAGAAAAATGACAGGACAGTTTAAGGGCAGAGGAGGCACAGGGCACATCTAACCAGAAACCTCTGCAGTGGGTGGTACACATGGCCGGGTGTGGTGGGCACTGAGACCTCTTCCATCTGGACCCACTGAATCACTCTGCGATTCAGCAGTGAGAAACTTAAAGGTATAGGTCAGAGAGCAGCCTGACCATGAACCAACACAGCAGTGCCCTCACTCACATGAGCAGGGCAGAGAGTGGCGGGGTGGCGGGCATCAGCTGGACTTCTTCCGGAACCAGCTTGCCTCCTTTTCTCTGGTTTTTTTGTTTGTTTGTTTTTAAGATTTATGTATATAGCATAGACTGGCCTCAAAACTACTAGGCTGGCATTGGCCTGGCTGATCGTCTGCCTATGTAGCCCAGGCTGGCTTTGGCCTGCTGGTAGTCTGCTGTAGCCTCTCATAGACCTGGTATTACAGGAACTGCTACATGGCACAGTCAGCTTCTGTGCCATGTGTTTGAAATAGCATAATTGAGATGTAATTCAAAGAATAAAAGTCATCAGAGTTTAAGTGTGCCGTTGGTGGATTTGATAGGCATTTGTGTCTGTGCTAGCTACCAAACATCATCTACCAGGCACACACCTCCACCTTCCCAATCCTTCCTAATGGTTCCTGGTGCTCAGCTCCCCGGGGCAGGCAGTGTATCGTTCAGTCTCCAGTAAGAAGTGATCTTGATGGAAGTTCTGCCCTATTTTAACAGTTTCATATAAATGAGGTCTCATTGACAAGCACTTGGGCTGGGTCATTCTGTGACGAGGGCCTTCCTGTGCAAGACAGATGCTTAACAGAATTGCTGCCTGCCAATGTGTCCCTTTGAGGGCTGAGTGCCTGGCTTTCTGTTTATGGAGGTTCCTTGGAGGTCGCATGCACACTACTGAGACGAGCGTTCCTTTACATTTGTCTCGACTGCCGAACCTCTCTCTAGAGATGCCATAGTCTGTTTATTTGCTGTCTGGTGGCGGGCACAGTACATTGTCATCTGCATAGGGTGACTATACTCTCCTCCTTGAGGAGCGGGTGGTAAGTCAGCTCTTCAGCAGTGGCCTTAAAAGGACAAGGCAACTCACAGGCTTCTGCAGAGCTGTCTCCTGACAGCTCCCTGCCCCACAGGCCTGGAACAGCATTGGATGTAGGCCAGGGGGGTCTGCAGATCACTCAGGAGCCTCCTGCTTACTGCAGTTAAGTATCCTGCGAGCGTCCTCGGCCCCACTGGGCTTTCTGTCCCTGTTCCCCCTGCCATGTCCTAAGTCCCTGGAACTAGCTGCTCTGCTCAGATTCCTACCTGGTGGCCATGGATACTGCAGATGTTTTCTGACAGAGTAATTAGGGTGTGACTCATGCTGACAGCAGGCTTTGTGGGTATTATATGCAGATATCCCTGGCATAGCTGACCAGCAGCTGAGACATGCACGCCCTGTCGCAAGTGTCTGCGGGCACACTGCTCTACACTTCCAGAGATGGTTAGGGGCTCGGGCCACTCTGCAGGGCCACTCTTCCCTCTGTGCTGGACATATTTTAGGATTCAGGGAAGAGTCGCTCAAGTCTGTCCTCAAGTCTCTGCAGTATATGTCACCCTCTTGTCACTCACTTCCCAGGAATACTCTTGTTTCTATCCCAGCTCATAAGGGGTTCCTCATCCCACCATACTCTCTACCACTTACATCCCAGGGGTAGGGGTTGCTACAGTAACCGTGGCACACCCTGTTTTTCTAAAAAGCTTTCCTGGCAAATGGCAAAGGGCACTCTCTGTCTGTGTCACATGCGCACATGCCCTCTGTGGCCCGGCGCCCGCCTGCCAGGGTGGCCTTCTTGGCTTTGTTAGGAGTGCTCACAGAGCGCTCCAGCCAGCTCTCTCCGCCCGCTTCCACTCTCGGGCGGCCTCTGACACCTGAGCTCAGACCTAAAGCTTCTGCTTATCCCAGCTCTGGGGAAAAGGAAGAAATCAAGACTTGGCTTGACTACCTGCCAGAGCTGGGTAGTGCCTGGCCTCGGGGCCAGCTGGGAGATGGCAGACAGGGATGGGCAGCGGAATTGTGGCTTCCCCTGGTGGAGACTGTTCTCAGCCTTATTGCATCTCAGGCCTGCAGCACGACCTTTGGTCCAGCCCCAGCCTCTGCTTAGGGTGTGTCTAGTTACAACCCACTGGAGGCGCTGGAGCCCAGTACTATACTTGTGCTTTAAGGCTGCCTCGGCCTGACTCTGGCCCAGGGTGTTCATAGTGTGCACAGCCCAGTCCGCAGGAGCTGACCTGGGAGTCGTCAGAGTCCTCGGGGTCTTCTCAGCACTGCACTCGTCACAGTGACGGTAACTGCAGAGATCAAAGCCTTATCTGCTAAGAAGAAAACATTAACCCGTGCTGGGTGCATGATGCACACTGGCCAATCAAAAGGAGGGTCGCTTGAGCCCAGGAGTCTGGGCCAGCCTGGAGCACTGAACGAGGACTTCCCCCTACATACACCTGCCTGTGTTTTCATTTTTTATTTTCCATTTTGTTTTGTTTTCTTCTCTTAAGATCTGGGGTCATTTTAGAATCGTGACTGGAGTGGGGCTCAGCAGTTGACACATTCTGCTCTGGGCTCACAGCCTCTGGTAAATGTCACCTCCAGGGGATCTGGTGCCCTCTTTGGTGCTTGCACTCACATGTGCAGAGAACCCACACACACAGACATGGCCGTAATTTTTAAAAAGTAAAATCTTAAAAAAATAAACCCAGCCTTGGACTAGGAACCAGGAAGGCCTTGCTGCCGCCCACCTGTCCCCAGACCCCATCCAGCCCTCCAGAGCTGGTCCTAGGAAGGACTTGGTACGGGCCTGGCACACAGTGGGTCCCCCAGCAAGTTCTATGCTAGATGCTGTTGGTGGTGGCTTCTTGGCGCTCGTCCTCCCCACCCTGTGCTGCCCGCTGTTGCTCACTGTATGGTTCTTTTCATGAAGAATGTTTCAGAGAGCATGACAGACTCTTACAACAATCGGCCCATTGTCTGTGTGCTCCTGAGCCGACTCTGAGGGCCTGGGGTGGCCGGAGGCTTTCCGGGAAGGGAATGAGGAGAGGGGGGAGGCTTGAGTGGGCAGTGGTTCTCTGAGGGGATTGACTGCCCTTGGGAGTTGTGGTTCTTGTGTCAGAATCAGACCTTTTGTTCAGATCTTTCTATACACAGGCTCTTCGGGACCCGAAACATTAGGAACCCTCAACAGTTTGCCGTAGCCCAGGCAGGACAGACACAGGCCAGGCCAGGCGGAAAGGGCAGTGCCAAGTGTGAAGCTGACACGTCTCTTCCCCACGGCCCTGCTTTAGTGTGTCCATGGCAGTCTGAGGCTGAGCTTAAGCGGGCAGAGTTCAGACCGTCAAAATGGGCAAATGCTTCGGACTGTGGCTCCTCCCTATCCCTCCCCCAGTGCTTCTCCAGACAGGCTCTTTCCTTAAAACTTAGGCGCTGGAGCTTGGTAGGATGTGTGATTGGCATCTGTCCCCTCTACCTCCACTACCCTTCTCCCAGGTTGACACAAGGCGGGCTTCAGACCACTGACCCGAGCCCTTGGCTGCCTCCCCTTGTCCCCAAGCTCGGGTCCTCGTGCTTCTTTAGCCCCCAGCCTTTCCTCTCAACACAGGAATCCCCTCTTTTCTCAACAGCCTCCTTCTCTGAGAGGGTCCGCAACATGTCACCCGATGAAATCAAGATCCCGGCAGAGCCGCCAGGCAGATGTTCGAATCACTTACAAGTAAGCACAGGTCTGGCTGCTGAGGCCCGTGGGGCTGAGATGGCCCGGGTTACGTTGTCTGCTTGTGCTGTGACCTGCAGAGGCCATGGCAGGGAAAGGGACCAAGTCAGACTGCCAGGCGGGCAGGAGCCTGCAGTCTTGGATACTTCCTGTAAGCCAGAGCTCAGGAATTGACACCCATTGCCACCCCTACCATATGCTGCGCTCCCGTGTCCCTGGTTTGCCCTCAGTGAGCCAGGGCACTTTGCAGGGAACCTCGCCAAGAAACAGGAACCATCAGAGTGTGAGATAAATTGCAGACGTGTACCATGTAGCGCTTAGATGCACAGTTTCCATCTTTGCGTTCCAGATTCAGCAGCTTCCGCCCTCAGACCTGACCTAAGGCTTTAAGTGCCTGAAGAACAGAAGCTGTTCCTCTGCGCAGTCGACCCATGGGACATAGGAGCTCAGTACAACTGAGATTTCACCCATATGGTTGTTTCTCCTTGTTCCTCTGTGAGTTCCCCTGTGAGTGGGACGTTTCAGTTAACAGCGGAGCAGATGCCCAAGGCTACATAATTGTGGGCCGTTTCCACCTGCCCTGCCTTTGATCCACAGCTTCTGGGTGCCCCCAGCTATCTGACAGGCCCGTGGCACCACCCAAACGGATGGGTGACTAATGGGTCCTGGGGCTGAGGAATGCAGCAGTCCAGGAGAGGGCCAGAGTCAGGACTCGAGTACAGCACGGAGTTTCTTCCTTTCCCAGAAGTCTCCTCCCTTGGCTAAGTTCTCTGCCTCCCTCCCTCCCCCCCCCACCCCCCAGGATGGCGTCACCCTCCATGCCAAACAAGTTGAAGCCTGCGAGGCCAGTTTCAGAGGCCTGCCAAGCAGAAGCAGCCATGCACCTGAGTGTGCCTCTGGTTTTGTTGGGAATTTGTTTTTGAGACAGGGTTTCTCTATAGCCCTGGCTGTCCTGGACCTCACTCTATATATAGATCAGGCTGGCCTCAAACTCAGAGCTCCACCTGCCTCTACCCACCCCACCACCCCACCACCCACCCCCTCACCCCACACCCACCCCCCAGTGCCACTGCTGCTGGCCTTCAGAGCTCTTAAGTTGGGATTATTTCTCCTTTCTTTAATATTTATGTACTGATCCTATTGGGGGCAGGAACCATGGCATTTAAACAAACAGCAAAACCTCTGACAGCACAGCAGCTGTAAGGCAGGCTTCACCTCAAGCTGCTGAGCCTCCTGTGGAAGGAGTCCCCGCAGTGCCCCTGACAGAACACAAGGAAAGCAGCTCGCGCCACCAGCTTCTCGCTCCCTGCTAACAAAGTGCTCTACACGCCTCTCAGGCCTTGCATCGCCTGTCTCAGCAGAAAGCTGGGTTTGGCCTTCTGACCAGGGGAGTGGTCACCTCTTTTAAATGTGCCTGGGGCACTACTTCTAGCCCTTCCTCTCTTAGCAGGCAGAGTGCCCACAGGCCCTTGACAGGACAGAAATCCTGTTTCTGGCTCAGAGCGCTCTTCTCAGAGGCTCTGCCGGGCGTTGAGTGTCTGGGGCTTCTTCCCTGGCAGCAGGAGGCGGCATCGCTGCTGTCGGTGTAAAGGACTCTGCTGCTGTGACTTAAAAAGCTGTGACTAGCCGGGCACTGGTAGCTCACACCTTTAATCCCAGCACTCAGAAGCCAGAGGTAGGCAGACCTCTGAGTTTGAGGCCAGCCTGGTCTGGTCTACAGAGTGAGTTCTAGGACAGCCTGGGCTCAAAAAACAAACAAAAACAAAACAAAAAACAAACAGAACAGACTGGCCTACAGGGCACTCTTATGAAAACATTTTCTCAGTTAAGATTCCCTCTTCCCGGGTATGTCTAGGTTGGTGTCAAGTTGGCAAAAAGCAGCCGTCACAGCATCTGTTACAGGCTTTGTCTCTGCCCTGTATCACCAGCTTGGATGCTGGCAATAGGTTGGTTGGTTGGTTGGTTTTCCTAGGCCAGGGGTCCATGGGGGAGTTTTGGTGAGAGATTAGATCCAGACCTTGCTTGTGACCCTCAGTTACCTGACATGAGCCGGCTCTTTCAGACGCCGTACAAAGACATTCGGAGGCCTAACTCGGCAGCAAAGCATGCACCTTGCCAGCAGTGAGGCTCTACTTCCATCCCGAGCACCACCAGTATTTTCTTAAAAGGCATCTAGGAAGTTTAAGACCAACTACAGACATCTGTCTTTCTCCCTCTGAGGTGATGACGACGCTTTCCCAGGTCTTCTGAGCCTCAGATCTGCCTGTGAGCTCTTAAGATGTTACGCTCCTCTTGGTGTCTAGAAGCTGACAGCCAGTTGTGCATTTGTCGCTTGGCTTCCAATGGCTTCTGACGACCTTTCTCCCACTCTCTACACTGACCTCTCAAGACTGGCTCAGGAGAAATTACCAATGCAGACTGACTGATTTGGGCTTGACGTGCCTGTGTGTAACTCTGGTCAGAGGCAGGGTGGAAGGTTAGACTGTGATTGGAGTCAGGTGTCAGGTGGCTGGGGTACAACTGCAGCATAGGGGACAGGCTTGTGTCAGGCATACCCTCTGTCCCCTCCATAGGATAAGATCCAGAAGCTCTACGAGCGGAAGATAAAGGAGGGAATGGATATGAACTACATCATCCAAAGGAAGAAGGAGTTCCGGAACCCCAGGTGAGGCTCGCATGAGCCTGTGGGTAGGCGGGGACCAGGAAAACCTTGTAAAGGTGGCGAGGAGAGCCTAAGGTGGCTCTTCACTTATACTAGATGCCTGGTAGGCACACCAAAGATTTACTATAAAATACAGGTTCAAGGTGTGGACCCGTCCACCGTGATAGCTGAGAGGCCTGGCTGGGTTCTCCTCCCCACCCTGGTCCTAATGGAGGACATTCAGCAAGAAAATCATCAGAGGCCTCTTGGTAAAAGGGACAAGGTGTGTCTGGGTCTGTAGTGTGGGGTGTCTGAGATAAGATCCCACTATATAGCCCTGTCTGGCCTTGAACTCAATCTGCCTCTCTGTCTCCCCCGTGCTGGAACTAGAGTGCTGTAGTTAATGGCATGCATCACCATACCTGGTTGTGGCCCGGGCTTATCCTTTCAAATGCTCAGCTAGTAAAACACCCAGGGAAGCGAGTGCCCTGTGTCAGCAGGGACCTACCCTAGCCAGTGGTGTGGGTCTGCGTGTGGAGGCCCATGCTAACCGAGGGCCAGAAACATCTGCACTAGACATAGCGTTCAGATGTCCTGGCCCCGGCTGCAGCCTCTCTGAGGAGGGTGTGGAGCAGAGGTGAGGTGGAGGCAGGCGTCCCATCGGGAGTGAGCTGGCTTTAACGGCTTGTCTCTGTCATTGTTCCCGAGCCGGTGGCTCTGGCTCCATACAGGACTGAGACCAGCCCAGAGCCTGCTCATGGATCTTCTCTTCCCTTTTCAGCATCTACGAGAAACTGATCCAGTTCTGTGCCATTGATGAGCTGGGCACCAACTACCCAAAGGTGTGTCCTGTACACTGGCTGGAGAGTGGTGGGGCTTGCTGTAGTGGTGCGACTGCATGCCACAGGAGGTCCTGGAGTGGCACTGCTGGTAGTGTGGCAGCTGCCAGCAACAGGCCCGGTCTCTGGGTCCCAGCCAGTTAGAAGCCAAGAGTGGGTCCACTGCCACTGCCGCCCCAGGCCTTCAAGAGGGCCGGGGCCCTGGCCTAGAGAGCTCCATGTCTGGGTCCGCTCCTGTGGCGGTCGCTCTGACTGCAGTGTAACCTTCTCTTTTCAGGATATGTTTGATCCCCACGGCTGGTCTGAAGATTCCTACTATGAGGCATTAGGTAACTTCTGCTAGCTTTCCGTTTATCTGCCCATCCACACGCCCGTCCCTCCGCCATCCAGGCAGTGACTTAGGTGACCCGTATCTTGGGGTCTCTATGCCAAACTGTGTTCACAGGGCTCCTGTGGGCAAAACTTTGTCCCTCGCTGGCAAGACTTTGACACAGTGAAGACAGATGGTTGGAACAGAAATTCCCACACAATAAAATTCTGTATCTAGCGTTTCTTAGTCAGTAGGCTGGTGGTCCCCCGGGAAGCTCGGGAGCAGCCCGCCCTCCCAGCAGGATTGCGGCCCCCAGACCCTGGGTCCAGGCTGTGTTCCCTGCTGACCAGGGCCTAGCGCTTGGTCCTGCCAAGTCCAGAAGGTTGCTGAGCCCATGCAGCCCTTTAGGCCAGTAGAAAGGCTGCAAGGGCAAGGCACTGCCCTCCTCGGTCACACACCGCTCACATCAGCCTGTCTCCACAGCCAAGGCCCAGAAGATTGAAATGGACAAATTGGAAAAGGCCAAAAAGGAGCGAACCAAAGTAAGTAATGATTGACCCTGGGGTGGACGTGCTGTGTGTGTTGGGTGGTCTGCTGTGAGGTGGACCTGCTATGTGTGTGTGGTGGACTGCTGTGGGGCAGATGTGCTGTGTGTGGGGGGTGGTCTGCTGTGGAGTGGTCTGCTGTGGGATGGACGTGCTGGGGGGGTGGTCTTCTGTGGGGTGGACATGCTGTGGGGGGGTCTGCTGTGGGGTGGACATGCTGTGGGGGGGTCTGCTGTGGGGTGGACGTGCTGGGGGGTCTGCTGGGGGGTGGACGTGCTGGGGGGTCTTCTGTGGGGTGGACATGCTGGGGGGGGGTCTGCTGTGGGGTGGACTGCTGGGGGGGTGGTCTTCTGTGGGGTGGACATGCTGGGGGGGGTCTTCTGTGGGGTGGACATGCTGGGGGGGTCTGCTGTGGGGTGGACATGCTGGGGGGGTCTGCTGTGGGGTGGACGTGCTGGGGGGGTCTGCTGTGGGGTGGACATGCTGTGGGGGGGTCTGCTGTGAGGTGGACATGCTGTGGGGTGGACGTGCTGGGGGGGTCTGCTGTGGGCTGTGCAAGTCCTGCTGGCTGAGTGGAAGTCAGGCTTCCCAGGCTCCCTTCCACTCCTACTCTTCATTATCTAGTGAGGCTTTGAGCAGCCTTGACCGTGGCCTCAGATGAGCAGACGGCTGTGCCCAGCCCCTGACTCAGCCATAGAAATCTCCACTGCTCAATTGTGGAAGGCTCAGCATTCCCTGCATTCTGCCCTTCCTTACCCCCCATCGCAGAGCCCTGCTGGCTCTGTCTCTTAGGCTCATTGATGCCTCCCCAGCCTGGTTAGGAGTTGGTGTTCCTTCTGAGAGTCGGGCTGAGGCCTGCTCTGGTTTGTGCATGTTTCAGCAGAGCTGACCTCCGTAGCCAGCTTGCATGGGTTCCTGTGGGCCTCATGTCTGAGAGACATAAGCCACCATTTTGCACAGCAAGCACCACTTCTGTAGCATTGTCATCGGAGAGGGTCTTTCAGGAGCTTCAGATTAACTCCAAGATCCCTAGACCGTTAGCTGGACATCAGGACACCAGCTCCTCCCGCTCCGGTCAGGGCTGAGCTCCTCACAGCCTCTGTGACCCACAAGATACCCCTCACCTCAGGCTGAGAGCTGCTGGCCCTCTCTGAGGGCCTTGTAGCCAAGAGCGTGGGAGTGGTGTGAGGGGAGAAACTGTGTTTCTTGTCCCTTTTTATTTAAAATTTATGTATGTACTTTATGTATATGAATGTTCTATCTACATGTATGCCTGTGTGACAGAAGAGGGCATCAGGATCCCGTTACAGATGGCCATGAGCCACTGTGTAGGTTCTGGGACTGAACTCAGGCTGCACTCAGGTTCTTAGGAAAAGAATCTTAACCACTGAGCCATCTCTCCAGCCCCAAGGTTCTCAGTCCTGGCTGTCCTGGAACTCACTTTGTAGACCAGGCTGGCCTCGAACTCAGAAATCCGCCTGCCTCTGCCTCCCAGAGTGCTGGGATTACAGGCGTGCACCACCACGCCCGGCTTTTTTTTTTTTTTTTTTTTTTTTTTTGTTAAGGTTTTCATTCTTAACCATGAGTGAATCTCCTCCCTTCTTTCTCTCTCCCCCTCCCTCCAAACCCCGGGCTTCTGGAAGGTCTGGGAACCACAGCTGTCCTTCTCCTGAGCAGAAGCATCGCTTCCTCCTGGGTGTGAGGAGGAGAGGGCTGGCAGCTGATTTATGGGGACTGTGGGCAGGGGTGCCAGGCTGTGCAGTGACTGGTGATGGTGGGAGGGGTCCCACATCTGTTGGGAACGTGCCTGGAAGAGTGGTGAGAGCCCCTCAGGTACCGCCTGCTCTCCCGGGTGCTCCCAGCCAAGATGGGTGTCAGGGCCTCTTCTGTGTAATGCCAAATTCTTGTGCCCTGGGAGCAGACAGACAGACAGACGGCACGGCTCTGCATTGGTCTCATTGTCCTCTCTCCCCTTCAGATTGAGTTTGTAACGGGCACCAAGAAAGGTACCACAACCAGTGCCACGGCCACCACCAGCAGCACTGCCAGCACAGCTGTCGCAGGTACGGGCTACGCACCCCGTCCCCACACTGCCTCCACCTCCGCCTCTGGACAGGGCTAGAGGTCCTGGGTCCATCTGGACAGCGTCTGCGCCAGGCTCCGCCTTGCCGTGCTGAGTGTGAGCATAGCAAGGCTCCCTGGTTGCTGGCCCCCTCGGGGCTCCTGGGCCCAAGCCCACCTCTGGCTGCCCTTGGGGCCCTGTTGGTTGTGCTGATCGTGACCCTCTCATCTCACCTCTAGATGCCCAGAAGAGGAAGAGCAAGTGGGACTCTGCCATCCCAGTGACGACAATAGCCCAGCCCACCATCCTCACCACCACAGCCACCCTGCCAGCGGTGGTCACTGTCACCACCAGTGCCAGCGGCTCCAAGACCACCGTCATCTCTGCTGTGGGCACCATCGTGAAGAAGGCCAAGCAGTGACCAGAGGACACCCCAGGACTTGGCCGGACTGTGCAGCCCAGTGGCTTCCGTCCACTGGGAGGTGCCACTCTGTGTGTTTAGGACTGAGATGAACTCCCCACATGCCTCCCGAGAGGAGCCTCTGTGACATTCCAGCCGGAAGGACATTACGGCAGAGGCAGTGGTGTGCGTTGGACAGGGTCTGTCCATGCACCTCTTGGGTCTCACCCAATTAAAAGTATTGCTTCTTGGGTCCCGGCATGTCAGGTGCACTGGCCTCTCCCGTGCTGTGTTCAGGTAAGCCTGAAGCTCAGGTGCCCCTCCGTAACAGTCGGGATGTTGCTCAGGACGGACAGTGGCTTGACAGCCGTGGAGTGCTCAGAGGGGCAGCCCAGGGAGCTACCGTGGTCATTCCGTTCCCAGTGTGCGCCCAGGGCGTGGGCAGGCGGGAGCTCAAGGAGGGCCAGACACATGTCCTGCCCTGCTGTCTATCTTCCTGATCCAGAAACCAGGTCTCAACAATTCTCAGGCAATAGCAGAGGCTGCTGTTCTCTTGGGTGCAGTTAAACACTCCCCACTCCGCTTCTGATACACACCCAGGCTTTTGAAATCAGGCCAGATAACAGAGGGCTGGGATGTGATTCCAAACCTGCCCAGGGCAGGAGCAAAGTGTGGGCACCTGGCCAAAGCCGCCCCAGCCCCTCAGTGCCCAGTGAGTGTGGCCAGCAGGATCCACGCAGTGGGGGAGATGAATCACCTCCTGCTCTGGCCAGGGCGGCAGCTCATTGTTTATGTGAAGGCTGTGCTCTTGGGAAGGTCTCTGCCACCCCACCCTTCCTATGTCGTTATCTCTGCCCAGCAGCAGCCCCTGGGTAGCACCAGGGGCCACTCTCAGGGCCCAAGCAGATTCACCAGCCCAGCGCTGTAGGGAAGGCCTGTCTTCATGCCCTCTGGCAACTCCTTCCCATTCATCGGAAGGGCCGGGTGTCAGAGGAGGAAGCAGGGCTGTGAAGGGTCCCCATGCTTCCATAGGACCAACAGAGACAAAGTCTCTGAGGTATGTTTGGTATTTGTGTGATCTGGGGACTGACAAACTGCCCATGAGATCCTGAAAATGAAAACCCAGTCACTGTTGTCCCTTTCTGTCCTTGACTGCACTCTGTCCTGAGCACCTCTGGTAAGTCCACTCTGCAGGAGGCTCAGGACACCCAGGTCTGAGCAGGCGATCGTGAGGGCCCCAGCACCTTAACTCAGGAGTCCAGTGTGCAACAGCCCCTAGCCAGCCCTGGGGCCTCAGTAACCCTTCCCAAGGGCTTAGGGAGGGCTCTGAGATGGTGAAGCAGGAGCTTTGCAAACCTGGAGCGAGGTCAGCCACACCCCCACCAAGATCTAATTAGACAGGGGCTCATGTAGCCGAGGCTCTGACCATCTGATGCTCCTGCCTCTGCTTCCCGAGGGCGGGGATTACTCAGCCAATCCCAGGTCCCAGGCCCTTGTGAAGAGGAGAGCTGTTGCCCTGTGTTGTCCAGACTAGCCTCAAATGAGTCTCCTGCCCCTGCCTACCAAGTGCTGGGATTATAGGTGTACCTCCATACCTCCCTTGGTTTGGTTTGGTTTGGTTTGGTTTGGTTTGGTTTGGTTTGGTTTGGTTTGGTTTGGTTTGGTTTGGTTTGGTTTGGTTTGGTTTGAGGGAGGGTGATTAAGGGGGTCAAGATCAAATTTCTCTGTGTAACAGCCCTGTTTGTCCTGGAACTCAGCTGTGTAGACCAGGCTGGCATTGAACTAGCAAAAGATCCTCCTGAGTCTGCCTCCCAAGTGCTGGGATTAAAGCTGTGCACCACCATGCCTGCATTGGGTTTGGTTTGGGTTTTTATTGTTGTTGTTGTTCGTCTGTTTTGAGTTGGAGCTTTGGGAAAATGGGGTAGCCTTGTGGATAAAACGCTTGCCACACAAGCACAGGATCCCAGCACCCACAGAAGCTGGGCTAGACGTGTGCTGGGGACAGAAAAGCCCTTCTTGAAAAATTAAGATTGGAAGCAATGGAGGAAGACATCCCAGCATCAAGTCCACCTGTGTACACACACAAAGGCATGTGCTCCTGCACACAAACAGGTATGTGCTATTATTTATATCTGGGTCTTGTTTTGTTTTGTTTTGTTTTGTTTTGTTTTTTTGAGATAGGGTTTCTCTGTGTGGCCCTGGCTGTCCTGGAACTCGTTCTGTAGACCAGGCTGGCCTCGAACTCAGAAATCTGCCTGCCTCTGCCTCCTGTCTATCTGGCTCTTATTGTGTAGATTGTGGATGGATTTGGAGTAATCTTCAGGAGAAAGTGGAAAAGCCAAGTGCAGAACAGTGCAGAAGATTTACCTCGTTGTGTGGAAGGAAGGAAGGAAGGGAGAAAATTCAAAACAGTGGCTCAGTAGAGAGCACACGCTGCTCTTCAAGGACCTGGGATTGGTCCTCAGCACCCACATCCAGTGTCTCACCGTGACTCCAGATCCAGCTGGACCTCATGACACAAACCCGGGGCGTGTCTGTGTCACATGTGTTTGTCATTCACATGCGCATGGCCACACAGAGACACAAGTAATTCAGAATAAAGTCCTTGGAAGAAAAGAGAGAAGAAAGTTATACAAGAGGATAGGGAATAATAGGGACTGGGGCTGCGGCTCTGGTGGAGCATTCAGCTCAACAAACAGGAGACCCTGGTGTTAATTCTCAGGAA
This sequence comes from Apodemus agrarius, assembly GCA_964023405.1. NCBI lineage: Eukaryota > Metazoa > Chordata > Mammalia > Rodentia > Muridae > Apodemus > Apodemus agrarius. The sequence goes on from OZ030015.1 coordinate 103,600,003, forward strand.
AATAAAAGGAAAGAGGAAAAAAAAGCTAGCTCCCTAGTGTTGATTAGAAAGTTGGATACTTGTGATCTTTAAGAACATCACACTCCAGTAGCAATGCGCCCAGATCTTGAGTCCACACCACAAACAACAGGCTCCGGGGAGAAAGGCTGATTTCAGAATCCAAGTCTGACCAGAGAAGCTTGTTCCAGAACACAGGGAAGACTCCTGAGCCTAGGAGCCATCTTGACTGTTTTTATTGTTGATTTGTTGGGTTTTCGAGCAGAGCCTTACTGTGTAGCTCAGAATGGCAGAGAACTCATCATCCAGTCGGCTCCGGTCTGCAGCTGTTCTCAGCTCAGCTTCTGAAGCTGAGCATACAGGCACGTGGGACCCACCATGCTAGACTCAAAGTTACGGGAATGGGGTGGAGGTGGGGGAGGTTGAGACAGGGTCAAAGAGCTGTTTGCAAGATTTCCCCACTTGCCTCATTTCAGAGAGTAGCAGTGGGCTGGGTATGATAGTGCAGTCCTTTGATCCCAAGCCACTCAAGACAAAAAAAATAACAACTACAACAAAAACCCTACAGTGAATTGTAAACTGTTAAGTAAATAAAAATCTATTCATATTCTGACTCGTGTTTATTTTATTATGTGTAAAGGTGTTTTGCCTTCATATACACCTATGCACCCTGAGGGCACCTGATCCCCAGTGGAGGCCAAAGAGTGCTGCAGGTCCTGTGGGACTGGAGTTACAGGTGATTGTGAGCCTCCACATAGGTGCTGAGAACTGAGCCCCAGTCCTCAGCAAGAGCAGAGTCCTCAACCCATGAGCCATATCCCCAGCCCCGTCGTGACATTTTCAAAAAGGAAAGTATGAGCCAAGTGGTGGTGGATCGTGTCTGTAATCCCAGCACTCAGGAGGCAAAGGCTGAGGCAGTGGGATCTCCATAAGTTCAAGGCCAGCCTGGTCTACAGAGGAAGTTCCAGGACAGCCAAGGCTACACAGAGAAACCCTGTCTCGAAAAAACAAAATAAAAAAAAAAAAAAAATAGAAGAGAAGGAGACATGTGTATTTGCCACCACTAAGATCGCAAAATATCCAATCCTAATCCCGAAGTTCATAATTAAAAGAAAAGTGATAGTTTGGCAGATAAAGGTGCTTCCGACCAAGCCTGATGACCTGACTTCAGTCTCCTGGACCCCACATGGTGGAAGGGTATCGCCCACTCCTGAAGTCCTAAAGCGCTAATCCCTACATGAGAAGAAACCGATGGTATCCGTCCAGAAAGCTGGGTCCCTGCAGAGGAACAGACACCTCCTTAGAGGTCCGGGTAGGGGGAGGAGACTACTTAAAAAACGGAAGGGAAGGGGGAAGCTGGTGTGCTCAGACAAGCCTTGGAGTTGGTCCCCATGGTGATTATCTTTGATAACATTTCCTCCGAGGAATAGCAGAATCTGTGGTTTTGCTTTTCAAAACTTGGCTCCAGTGTTCTGGTTTTTGGGTTTTTATTTTATTTATTTATTTATTTTTGGTTTTTCTTTTGGGTTTTTTTGTTGTTGTTTGGTTTTTTGCTTTTTTGTTTGGTTGGTTCGGTTTTTTGGGGTTTGTTTTTTTGTTTGGTTGGTTTGGTTTTTGTTTGTTTTGGGTTTTTTGTTTGTTTGTTTGTTTGTTTTGTTTAAGATGCAAAGAAAGGAAGAGGTAAAAGCAACTGATCTGATTCCAGACTGGAAGATGGCATTAGACTCTCAGGAAACCCAAAGACTCAACTGAGCCAGTCACTCATCTTTGTGCCCCAGCCCTCTGGGGTCACGAAGGTGGATGAGGAAGGCACTCTCTGCTCCAAGAAGCAGACAACTAGATGTGTACATTCCTAGCAGGAAATGGCCAGGGAGTGGAGGGCAGGCCACACTGGAGACGGGGATAATACCTGAGTGTGTCTAGGCAGGGATCGCTCTGGGTCCTCAGAAATGAATGAGGTCATCCTGGGAATTCCCTCTGTAGTGATCTGGCCATATTGACATGTAGTTCTAGAAATGCATGTTTTTTTTCTCTTACCCATTGTGTATGTGTGTGTTTGTGTATGTGCATGCACACTTGCAGGGTTGACGCACACCTGCATACCTGCATGTGTAAAGACCAGAGGTTGACATCAGATCATCAGGCGCCTTTTTTAAAATGTGTGTATGGAGCTGCGCGGCGGTGGTGGCGCACACCTTTAATCCCGGCACCTGGGAGGCAGAGGCAGGTGGATTTCTGAGTTCGAGGCCAGCCTGGTCTACAGAGTGAGTTCCAGGATAGCTAGGACTACACAGAGAAAACCTGTCTCGAAAACAAACAAACAAAAAAAAAATGTGTGTATGGGTGTTTTGCCTGCATGTATGTAGTATGTATGTGTACATGGTGGCCAGGGAGATCAGAAGGGGGCATCTGACCTCTTGAGACCAGAGTTATGAATGTTTGTGAGCCACCATGTGAGTGCTGGGTTGTGGGAACCAGACCAGATCCCTCTGAGAGAAGAACACATATTCTTAACTAGTTATTACCTGACCGTTTTTTTTTGTTTTGTTTTGTTTTGTTTTGTTTGCACATCAGGGTTGTACTGTATAGGCCTGGCTGGCCTGGAACTCACTTTGTAGACCAAGAGGGGTTTGAACTCTACCTCTGCCTCCTAAGCACTGAGATCAAAGTTGCACGCCACCACACCTGGCCTGCCTTATTTATTATTTGTGTGTGTGTGTGTGTGTGTGCGCGTGCGCGCGTGCGCATGCCATGGGACACCTGTGGAGATCAGAGTGCAACTTAGTAGAAGGGGTTTTCTCCTTTCACCTTTCCGTGAGTTCCAGGATTGAACTCAGGTCGAGGCACCTTTGTCTGCAGAGCTACCCAGCTGGCCCTCCACTGGACTATTTGAGACAGGATTTTACACTGGCTGGCCACCTGCCTCCACCCCCTGGGGTTACAGGGGCATGCTGGCACCCCTAGCTTTTCTGTGAACTCCGTTTCTCATGTTTGAATGGCAAGCACTCCCTGACAGGGCAACACTAGGCTCCTCCAAGACTCTGATCCCGAAGGGGGAAAAAAATCAATGTGAAGAATTAAAAGCTAAACTAGATCAGGAAGGAGACGTGGTCAGATGTGTGTAACAGGAATTAGGATTCAAAACGGATTCAAAAGGAAATCATTGTGCTAGACATGCCCAGGCAGTTAGGGAAATGTAAACATGGACTGAGTCACAGATTACCTAATAGGCAGGTTGCTGTTCTTTTTCCCAGGCAAATCGGTCTGAGATATGGTAGTGGGTTTTCTCGGCTCATGCTGGAGTACAGAGGGATGAAATGCTAAATACACATGAACATTCAGAGCTGGGAGGAGGCCCCCTATGTGGGTAAAGGGGAGGACTTGAGTTCAAATCCCTTGCATGACGAGCTAGTAGGTATCTGTCATCATAGTCCTCCTAGCTGGAGAAATCTCAGAAGTTCATAGGCCAGCTAGCCTGACATATGCAGTGGGGAACAATAAGAAACCATCTCAAGTCAGAAGGCAAAGCCAAGACCTGAAGTCTCTGACCTCCACAAACCAGGCCACACACAGATAAAGAGATTTTTTGTTTTGGTTTTTGTGGGTTTTTTTGTTTTGGTTTGTTTTGGTTTGGTTTTGGTTTTTTGAAACAGGGTTTCTCTGTGTAACCCTGACTGTCCTGGAACTCACTCTGTAGACCAGTCTGGCCTCAAACTCAGAAATCTGCCTGCCTCTGCCTCTGGAGTGCTGGAATTAAAGGCATAAGCCACCACTGCCCAGCGATACAGAGATTTTTTTTTTTTTTTTTTTTTTTTTTTTTTGGTTTTTCGAGACAGGGTTTCTCTGTATAGCCCTGGCTGTCCTGGAACTCACTCGGTAGACCAGGCTGGCCTTGAACTCAGAAATCCGCCTGCCTCTGCCTCCCAAGTGCTGGGATTACAGGCGTGCGCCACCACCGCCCAGCCCGATACAGAGATTTTTAAGACATGCACACACACATAGACATTAAAAAAAAAAAAAAAACCACACATAAGCAAAGAGCAGTGTAGAAAAATCAGACTTTTGAAGATAGAGGGTAAAAAATTTTTTCATCTTTCAGCATGTTTTTCCATTTGCGTGTACATGTATGTGTGTATCCATATTTCACACATGTGTGGGCTTGTGTGTATGTATGTGCACAGGCACATAGAAGTCCAAGGTTGCTGTCAGGAAGCATCCTTTCCCCATACTGATAAAAGCTGGGTCCTCGCAGTCAAACCCAGAGTTCCCTAATAGGGCTGGGCTTGCTAGATAGCAGCTTCCGGGATCCACCCCTCTCTCCACCTTCCGAGGCTTGAGTTATAGGAGGGGCTGCCGCCCTCACCCTGAATTTCATGGAGTCCAGGGTCTAGATCACATGGTCAGACTGTGGCAAAGTCCAGCACATCCCTGGAGAATGCAGCACAGCCCCTGTGGGAGAGCCAGGCTCCGACTGCCGCTCACCATGGGCACCGTGTGTCTCATTCACACAGCAGCTCTTTAAACACTTGTAAAGTGATTGAACTGGCGAATAAAGTCTTATTTTACAGAGGCTAAGAGATGGCTCTGCTGTTAAAAGTGGTGGCTACCCTCCCAGATGGACCTAGGTTCAAATCCCAGCACACCACATGTCTCACAACTGTCTATAACTCCTGCTTTCTTACACACATATGTGCAGTCAAATCACCAACATACATGAAAAATAAGTTTTAAAAAGTTTTGTCTCGTATATTACTAAGGATGGAGCCAAGGGCCTGATGCGTTCTAAGCAAGGGGCACATCTTTGGCCATTTATCCGTTGATGTGAGACAGGGTCTCCAAAGCTGCCCAGCCTAGCCTCAAACTTACCTCCTAGCCCATGCAGGCCCACAGCTTTAATGCTCCTAAATAGCCTCCCAAGTAGCCAGTTGTAGATCACTAAACCTGTAGCTATTTTATTTTTATAAAATTAACGTGCAGAGCCAGGGAGCTGGTGAAGGCACTTGCCCCTCAAGCCTAGTGCTCTGAGTGTCATCCCAGGGACCTGCAGAAAGGCAGGAGAGATGATGACACGGAGTTGCCCTCTGACCTCCACATGTCTGCATGCATGGATCGGGGACACACGAACACACAATGCTAAAAGTTTTTTGGGAACAGCGTTTGTGTACCCCTGGCTGACTGGAACTCGCTCTGTAGACCAGGCTATCTGAATTCCCAGAGATCCACCTGCTTCCGCCTCTCAAGTGCTGGAATTAAAAGGGTGTACCAAGCCGGGCATGGTGGCACATGCCTGTAATCCCTGCACTTGGGAGGCAGAGGCAGGTGGATTTCTGAGTTCGAGGCCAGCCTGGTCTACAGAGTGTGTTCCAGGACAGCCAGGGCTACACAGAGAAACCCTGTCTCGAAAAACCAAAAAAAAAAAAAAAAAAAAAAAAAAAAAGTGTGTACCACTACTGCATGGCTAAACGGTTTGTTTTTCATTAATTAATTTATTCACTTTGCATCCCAATGTCCTCCTCCTTCTCTCAGCTCCCCCCCACACACAGCCCCCCCACAGCTACACACACACACACAGCTCCCCCACACATAGCTACACACACACACACACACACACACACACACACAGTTACTACACACACACACAGCCCACACACACACACACACACAGCTCACACACACACACACACACACACACACACACACACAACAACTCCACCACCCCTCCTTCCCTCCTCTTCTGAGAATGGAGAGACCCCTGGTTCATCTAGTAGAAGCACTAGCTACACAATCCTGATGTTTAAGTTTGAATTCCAGAACCCAACCATATGCGCTGGCCTAGAGACAGCAGAACGGTCCCAGAGCTTGGGGACCAGCGCCCTGCACTACTCAGCACAGCAGTAGAAACCAGAGACCCTGCTTCGACTGGAGGCAGGGGAGCCAGCTCCTGAAGGTTGTCTTCCAATTTCCATGCCATAGTCACAAATAAATACTTCAAAAGATTTATTAAATTTTTTATTTAAAAAATTTTAAAGATTACTTGCTTTATGTAAGTTCAAACACACCAGAATAGCGGGTCAGATCTCATTACAGATGGTTGTGAGCTGGGATTTGAACTGGAGCCTCTGGAAGAGCAGTCAGTGCTCTTAACCGCTGAGCCATCTCTCCAGCCTGCAAAGAACTGTTTTTAAATTGACATAGAGAGCTCCTCTTTTCCAGACTGGCCTGGGTGCCTACAGGAGTGGCTGATGTCCACGAGGCACTGAGCTGGCCTGGCACATACATCTGAGTGTCGAAAACATACTGGTTCCTTCCCCAGTGCCCACACGTTCAGGAGCAAGTCTCTGAGCACCTGACCAGTGCAGAACAGCCCTCAGATGGCTGGACAGGGCTGACAGGGCTACTTAACAGCCTTTTTAAAATTCATTTTTATACCAGGCGGTGGTGGCACACGCCTGTAATCCCAGCACTCTGGGAAGCAGAGGCAGGTGGATTTCTGAGTTTGAGGCCAGCCTGGTCTACAGAGTGAGTTCCAGGACAGCCAGGGCTATACAGAGAAACCCTGTCTCGAAAAAAAAAATCATTTTTATTAGTATTATTTTTTGAGGTAAAGTCTGTGCAGCTCTGGCTGGCCTGAAATTCACCATGTACACCACCAGGCTGGCATCGAACTTGAAATCAAACTCACAGAGGTCCGTATGCCTCTGCTTCCTGAGTGCTTGGATGAAAGGCCGGCACTGCTGTGTTTTACGTTTGTTTATTTGAGAGGGTGGGATGGATGTGCACACCACAGAGAAGGAGTCCCACCGCCGATCAAAGTTTGTCAGCGAGCACCTTGACCTATTAAGACATCTTGTGCCAGGCAGTTGTGGCGCATGCCTTTAATCCCAGCACTTGGGAGGCAGAGGCAGGCGGATTTTCTGAGTTCGAGGTCAGCCTGGTCTACAAAGTGAGTTCCAGGACAGCCAGGGCTGCACAGAGAAACCCTGGCTCGGGAGGGGGGGGCGGGGGGGGGGAGACATCTTGCCCAGTCACACTTTTTTTTTTTTTTTTTTTTTTTTTTAGCTCTCTCTAAGCACCAGGCACCAGGACTAGGGCTGGGGCTGGGGGAAAACATGCCCTTCTCTCTAGCCCAGACCTGGGCATTGGCCTCTCTTCCTCTCCTGACTTGGAACACCCCAGGTTGTTGGGGCAGAAAACATGGGCTCTCAGAGTCCACAGTCCAGCAGGACGATCACTTCAAACCAGTATAGCAAATGCCATAAAGAAGCCACACTCTGGCCGGGCGGTGGTGGCACACGCCTTTAATCCCAGCACTTGGGAGGTGGAGGCAGGCAGATTTCTGAGTTTGAGGCCAGCCTGGTCTACAGAGTGAGTTCCAGGACAGCCAGGGCTACACAGAGAAACCCTGTCTCGAAAAAAAAAAAAAAAAAAAAAAGCCACACTCTGGTCTGGAGGTCTAGTCCAGTGGTGGAATACACAGTTGATATGTATGAAGACCTATGTTCCATCCCAAGCACCATACCAAAAGGAAAATAACAAATGAACAGGTGTGATGGTGAATGCCTGTAATCCCAGCACTTGCAAGGGAGAAGAAGCAGGAGAATTACCCCAAGTTTAAGACTAGCCTGGGCTTCACGGTGAGAAAAAGTCATATTCTCATACTTAGAAACCAACGGAGGATGTGGCAAAGCCAAGGAAATCTAAAGATCTTGTAACATTATTAGCTCAGGGTCTTCAAGGGTTAGGATAAATCGGGCTGAGTTTCAGACTGCATACTCTGCCTCTGACACTTGAAGCCCCAACGGGTCGAGGTCGAGTAATGTGGAGCATTGACTAACCCGGTGAGACTGGAGGGAGCCGGAGAGAATCGAGTTGGAGTCTTGCAGCCCTCAAAGGGCTCATTATTAAACAGTAGGGGGGCCTGAAGGCACTTGAGAGCCTGCAGCAAGAGTAAGATTTGTGAATCAGCTTGTCACCAACACTAACAATCCATGAGTGCTACTCCATGAGCCTCTTGATGGCCTCACGTGGCCTCTTGATGGCTACTATTACCCAGCCCTTGCTGGGGTTCCTCTAGCCACATAGTAGGGGCTGAGAGAGGCCAGCGACCAGAAGCCCAAGAGCGCTAATTCTCCCTACCGGTTTGGGGCACGACCCATCCTCGCGCTGACACGGAGAGGGTGGCGCACGACCCGATGACCGTCGAGGCAGCGGGACTGGCCCAGCTGGGCTCACTGCCCATAGGCTGTGTATTAAGAAGCTGACCCACGACCCAGAGCGCCCGGGGGACCCGATCCGATCCGGGAGCCTGGACGGGTGGGGAGGCCGGAGCCCCGGTCTGTGCTGCAGAGGAGAGTGGCTCCTCCTCTAGCCCCCTCCGCGTCGGCTTGGGACTCGGAGCCGGCGCCGGTTGAGCCGCAGCCCTTTCCGGGGGGCGGGCCTGGCGGCTGCGGCGACACCCCAGCTCCTGCCCCGACAGGTGCGCGCAGCGCGCAGGAATGCAGCCCGCCTGACTCACCAGCGCCTCCTTCCTACCTGCGCCGCCCGTCCATAAAGCGCTGCTGGCTGCCGCCCGCCGCTGCCCGCCCTGCTGCCCCGCCGGGCTCGCCCGCGCGCTCAGCTCGACCCAACACAGCCTAAGTCCGAGGTTGTCCCACTAAGGTAGGTGCAGCTCCCGCTGCAGATCCGAAAGCACGCCGCCTGCCCGGGTGGCCCCCGGACGACAGGGCTGGAGCGGAAAGTGAATACCCGCTCCTGCCCGGGGCTTTTGTTTCCCTTCCCTGAAGATTGGCAGGCCCTGGCTCCCTCTGCCCGAGCTGCCAGGACAGGTGCCAAGCCTGCCAGGATGTGGGAAGGGGACAGCTGGGAGCGGGGTAGTTGGAATCTTGGGGAAGAACGGTGGCCATCAGATGCCCCTGCTAGAGGAGGACATTGGGTAGGTGGGTAAGAGGAGTGGGTAGAGGCTGGGGCTCACCAGCCCCCTGGCTGTCCGCCTCCCCTCGGCAATCTGAAGACAGTAGAGGAACAACTAACTGCCTTGCTGCAAGCCCGCTTCTCTGGTCTGGCTTGACAGGACCTCCCCGCTGTGTGGTGACCGGGTGCACGCCGGCTGTGGGGAGTCCCTGATTTTCCGCTCGGCTGGCCCATAGCCTGCTCTCTTCCCAAAGCCCGCTCCAGGCACCTTTTCTCGGGGAGCTTCCAGAATCTCACCCAGCAGTCCTGTGAGCGCTTGCCACCCCCACCCACCCCCATACACTCTTTCCCACGGTCCTTGGAGTAGCCTTCTGGCTGTCACTGTGGCCCGGGGACTCCCAAGGCAGACCTCTTCCTTCTACCCGACAGACGTGCCACACCCTGAGCATAAGTTCGACCCAGGTGGTGCGTTTTGTTTCTGTCCTCACCAGAACTAAAAAGTGAAAACTCAGTCTCCTGGGGGCCGAGGAGCCAACGGACAGCAGAATATGAGTGTGTGGCTCCCTAACCCTGATTTCCAATGGCTGACAGGATAGACCAGGGCCTGTGACAGCTTTAAGTCCTTCTGCTTGGCCCAGCCTGCCGGAGCCACACACTCTGTGATGGGATCCTCAGTCCTAACCTTTATGTGAAATCTCCTGGTTTCTATAACTGGCCACTACTTTTAGAACTTTTAAAATGCAAGATGGGTTAAAGCAAACACTTGAGGATCTGCCTAGGCCCTTAATAGCCATTAGCTTGTGTGTGTAGGTGTGTGTGTGTGTGTGTGTGTGTGTGTGTGTGTGTTCATTGTGGAATCTGTACTGTCCCCAAATCCCCACCAGACCCTCCCAGTGCTGACTGCTGGAAGGTGGGGGGGGGGTAGGGGGGTACCACAGCCTCAGTGTCTCTGTCCTAAGGCACGCGACAGGCAAGCCTCTCCCACTGGGGCCCTGCGCAGGTGCCTTGGTAATCCTTTGCTGACGTGCTGGGTATGTGTCGCCGACCTGTCCGTTTGTGGCAGCTCGCTATGCTGGGCCTGTGAAAAGAGCTGGGTTTGTTCCTCTGGTGCCCATCCCTGCCTAGGTAATCGGGCCCTCGGGGAGGCCAAATCTGCAGCCTGCATTATGTAGCATGTGGGTGTGGTGCCTACACCCAAGGCTGCAAGAAACTCGTTTCTCCTAGGAGTCCCGCCCCTGCTGATTCAGGGCTCCTCGCCGGCCACTACCCTGTTAGGGCAACTTCTCCATGCTGGCTCTGACTGCAGACATGCTGGGACTGATGTCTGCCTCCTTAGGGACCAGGCCTTTGATGCAGGGGACAGCACCTGCTTACTTTCTTTTCTGAGCAGAAGGTCTTGCAGACCTTGGGACTGTCCCTGTCCTACAACATGGGGAGGGGGGGGCTAAGAAAGGATCCAAGGTGGAGGGACAGTAGATGTGGCCTTGTCGGTATCCCTGGAAGTTCTGGCCCTAGACAGAAAGGTGTGGCTCTGGCCTTTGCCCTCCTCTGTGCAAGCTCTGGAGCCTGGCTCTTTCCTGACAAGGCTTCAGGCTGCCCATCTTTTAAGACCTGGAAGGCTTCTGGTGCCCTGAGACGGTTTACCAGCGCTCTAACGGCCACCACTGTGTGACATCGGGCAACAGGGGCTCTAAAACTAACCCGGGGCCCTGCTCAGACGTCCTGAAACCCTAGGGTCGTTGAGTAGAAAGCAGGGAGGGTGTTTAGAAGCCACACTGGCCGGGCGTGGTGGCGCACGCCTGCAATCCTAGCACTTGGGAGGCAGAGGCAGGCGGATTTCTGAGTTCGAGGCCAGCCTGGTCTACAGAGTGAGTTCCAGGTCAGCCATGACCACACAGAGAAACCCTGTCTCGAAAAACAAAAACAAAAACAAAAAAACCAAAGAAGAAGAAGAAGAAGAAGAAGAAGAAGAAGAAGAAGAAGAAGAAGAAGAAGAAGAAGAAGAAGCAGCCACACCGGTGAGGCCGCAGTGTAGCGCGCAGGCAGCAGCCACTCCCAAGCCAACACCTGGCCTCTTGGTCCCACCACCCGTACAAAGAACAAGACAATTGGTACAGAGCGGGCAGTGGGTACAGTCAGAGCCCCTGTAGAGGAAGTCTACCTACTGAGAGACCATATCTCCACCCACTGGGAACTTCCAGGCAAAGACATAATAAAAGCCCACCCTGCCTTTCCGGAAACCACTCCGAGAGACATGGTATTGGATCAACCTCCAAGCCCAGAGTCCACAAAGGCCAGAGAGCTCTACCTCGGACAGGACAAATGTATCAGGACATATGGTCACTACAGGGATGGCAAGAAAGAGGTAGTGGAGAAGACAGGTATAAAACTCCTTGTCCCAGGCTGGAGAGATGGCTCAGTGGTAAAGAGCATTGACTGCTCTTCCGAAGGTCCTGAGTTCAAATCCCAGCAACCACGTGGTGGCTCACAACTACAGTGTACTTACATATAATAATAAATTAATCTTTTAATAAAAAACTCCTGTCTCTTCCATTGACAAGCAGAGCACCCGCAGTGGCCCACTTAACCCATGACAGCCGCCATCTCTTCCACCTCCCAAGTGCTGGGATCACAGGCACGACCCACCACGTGCACCCAGCTCGAGCCTCCAGCTCCACACTTACACAAGAGTGTCTCACCTGACCCGTGGCGCTCTGGTGGGGACCCAGGGAGCCCATGCTGCGGAGAGTGCTGGAGAGGCATCACGTGTCCGCTGTGGTTTTGCAGGAGGAAGAGGAGGAGGATGGCAGGGCCGTGTTGCAGCCCGTGGGTGAAGCTGATGCTGGCGGTACTGCTGAGTGTCAGCCTCCCTGGAAATACGGGTGAGTCGGAACGTCCCTGTAGTCCCCCCTAGGCCGCTCAAGACGCGGCCCTGCATCCGTCAGTCAACTGACAGCTGTGCGTCTCTCATGTCAGAGAACCTGAGGACCCGTGCCCTTCCCCTCTGATAGCTGTCGGCCCTGCTAGGTGGCCTGGGGTAGAAAGGTAGGAGGTTGCCTAGGGAGGTGGTCCACCCACTTAGAGACAGAGCTGAGACCCCAATGGCGGAGCAGAGGGTGCTGAAGGAACCGTCAGGGAGACTGCTGACATATCAGCTCTGCTCTCGAGGGCCCCTGGTTGGAGAACGGCTCCTACAAGTTACATTTTCCTGTCAGGTGAGGTCACGTTCATTATTTGCAGAAGACTATGGTGGGAATATTTACACCATAGAAATAGACAATCACAGGAAATCAGGGCTTCCCCTCCCTCATCAAAACCAGTACTACTAAACCCTGACCAGGGAGCCACAGACTAGAGTTCGAGAGAGCCCTCACTGTGTGCTCTGGTGCAGCTCGTAGGGCCCTATTGTGATTCTAACTAACTAGAGTGAAGGGGAACCCCAATAACATCTGTGAAAATTGAGGTCTTTCTTTCACCTTCTGAGAACCTGTCGTGCGCCCAGCCTTGGGCACAAGGTTCCTGTGACAAACAAGACAGAGTCCCTTCACTAGAGGAGCATCAGGAGGAGCATCAGGGGACAGACCAGTCCCCCTGGCAGCAATCTAGGAGACACGAGCCGTATAATGAGGAGGGACTGACAGGGAGGGAATGACACAGGGGTGACAGGCCACGCTGGACAGACGAGAACTTCTGTAGGACCAATCACAGCCAACTTCTTCTTCTTCTTCTTCTTCTTCTTCTTCTTCTTCTTCTTCTTCTTCTTCTTCTTCTTTTTGGTTTTTGGTTTTTGGTTTTTGGTTTTTGGTTTTTGGTTTTTGGTTTTTGGTTTTTCGAGACAGGGTTTCTCTGTGTAGCTCCGGCTGTCCTGGAACTCACTCTGTAGACCAGGCTGGCCTCGAACTCAGAAATCCGCCTGCCTCTGCCTCCCAAGTGCTGGGATTAAAGGCGTGCGCCACCAACGCCCGGCACACAGACAACCTCGTGACATTAAGACATCATGTCATCTACAAAGTTCATGCTTGAGAACTATGCAGTCAAGTTGCCAAAAAAAGTTGGGCTTTTTTTTTCTCATGATGTTTTAACTAAGTCTACGATGGTGCATTGGTCTGCACTGGTAGTTATGTTTAGTCACGGGAGCCCGAGGGCTACAGGCTAGACACACCTGGCAAGGGTGATGTGACTAGAGTGGTCCATCCAGCAAAGCCTGCGCTCTCCCTCCTTCCAACTTAAGAAGAAGGTTCCAGGTTTGAGACCTGGCCCTGCTCGTGCCTAGCTGTGCTCTGTGGAGCAGACAGACCGTGTTCTCCTCTCTAAGTCTGGAAGCGAAAAGCCACACTTCTCTCGGATGAGGGGAAGGGTGTGGCCCTCACTCCTGTGCTCTCTGCTCCCCAGCCAACCGCTGCAAGAAGGCTCAGGTGAAGAGCTGTACGGAGTGCATCCGGGTGGACAAGAGCTGTGCCTACTGCACAGACGAGGTGAGCTACTGCCGCCAGGCTTTCTGGGCCAGCCTGAGCTACCATCCAGCACCCCTTGCCCCACCTCTGGCTCTGGCCAACTTGACTCTTGCCATCCTGTCAGTCAGCCTAGCCCCAGGTCAGTCAGGGGTGTGAGAAGAGGTGAGGGCTGGGAGCATCGCAACGAATGGGCTAGCCTGGGGTTGCCTGTCACCTGCCCTGAGTCCATCTGCTGCTTCTGGCCAGCTGTTCAAGGAGAGGCGTTGCAACACCCATGCGGAGCTTCTGGCTGCAGGCTGCCGGGGAGAGAGCATACTGGTCATGGAGAGCAGCTTTGAAATCACAGAGGTGCCTGGAGCGGGGCGGAAGGGTGGGTTATAAGGACCGTGGTGCCCCGCGGCAGGTCTGGGATGCCCCTCTCAGATCTCCAGGGGGATCTAATAAACTGCTCCGCTCCCTTGGAACACAGAACACCCAGATTGACACCAGCCTGCACCGCAGCCAGGTCTCTCCCCAAGGCCTGCAAGTCCGGCTGCGCCCGGGTGAGGAGCGCAACTTTGTGTTCAAGGTGTTTGAGCCGCTGGAGAGCCCCGTGGATCTGTACATCCTCATGGACTTCTCCAACTCCATGTCTGACGATCTGGACAACCTCAAGCAGATGGGGCAGAACCTGGGTACGCTGCAGTATGGAAAAGAGGGAGGGAGGAGGTGGGGCTTGCCCCGGCCAGCTAAGGAGACCACACACCACACGGGACAGCAGCACATACCCCTTGTAGAAAGGTGAAACGTCTGAGGGCCCCAACACACATACACCTCACAGAGCCCTCATTCACAGAGGGAGATTCTGGCCAGAGCCTGCTCACTATTTGAGATCTCACAGGCGGCCCACGAATAGCAAGCAGCTGAACCTTCTGGCCCTGACAAAGGGGGAACCACAAGGCCATGGCTATGTCAGCTTTGTGGACTAAACCAGGCCAGCTGCCCCACTGTTTCTATATGCATAATTCTAAGTTCCCTCCAGCTCCATTTCCCCCACCTGTAAATCTGAACAACAGGGACTCTGGGAGCTGGCTCTATCGTTCAGAGCACCGGCTGCACTTCCAGATGACCTGGGTTCAATTCCCAGCACCCAGTGGGCTGCTCACAACCATCTGTAACTCCAGTTCTGGGAGATGTGATCTCTCTTTGGGCCTCTATGGACATCAGGTACCCACCTGGTGCACAGTCATATATGCTGGCAAAATGCCCATACATATAAAATGAAATGAAATAAAATAATAAAATGAAAGGAACAAGAGCTAAACGTTCCTGATGTGCAACACACAGTGTTCACAAGAGGTCGCCTTGGCTAGCTTCCTCCCTCCTGAACCAGCAGAGGGTCCCCTGTGGGGATGCTGGGACTCAGTCTTTCTTCCTGATGCCCAGCCAAGATCCTGCGCCAGCTCACCAGTGACTACACGATCGGGTTTGGAAAGTTTGTGGACAAAGTCAGCGTCCCCCAGACGGATATGAGGCCCGAGAAGTGAGTGGCTGAGTGGGTGTGGGCGGGCAGGGTACGCACTGGAGCACGCGGGACCCGATCCTTCCCTGACGCTGACTCCGTGTCCACCTCTGCCCAGGCTGAAGGAGCCCTGGCCCAACAGTGACCCCCCATTCTCCTTCAAGAACGTTATCAGCCTAACAGAGAGTGTGGAAGAATTCTGGGACAAACTGCAAGGGGAACGCATCTCAGGCAACCTGGACGCTCCTGAAGGGGGCTTCGACGCCATCCTGCAGACAGCTGTGTGCACGGTGAGTGCCCAGAGGGACCTGGCCAGCCTAGGCTGTGGCTTTCTGGGAAGGACATAAACTTCAGCTGGCCTGTTCCACCACTGTTGGGCTCAGTCCCTTAAGGGGGTCCCCAGAGGCTTGGACCTCATTCCTTAAGATCACCAGATGTTCCCTCAGCCCCTGATTCTAATGCTAATATGCACGCTGGGAATCACAACCTGTGCTTGTATTGGCCAGTGAGGCAGACGTGGCTCTAGGAGTCCTGGAATATTCAGGGTCCTGACACTTGCCTACCAGACCATCTCCCAGATATACAGCTGTCAACCATGCTGGCAGCCGACTATTTATTTATTTACTTATTTATGCTTATGCCACAGTATGGAGGTGTGTACACAGAGGTCCGGAAATAACTTTGAGGGTCAGTTCTCTCCTTTCCCCCTGCCTGAGGGTATAACTCAGATTATCAGGCTTGAAGACAAGTACCTTTGCCTGCAGAGCACAGGGCCAGCAGTTAAAATGGCCACTTCTTTTTATGCCTACATCAATTAATTTTTTCATCTTGAAAATTATCTATACTATAGGTAGATTAGAAAACAAAGAACAAAAATTGCCTATAATTCCAAAAACAAGAAACAGGCATCCCTTTGAGAGCCTGTCGATATATTTTGTTCCTTTTCCCACATTTTATGTAGTGGGATTGTTTTTCCTATAATTCTGAAACTTGTCTCCCCCACCCCAACCCCTGCTTTTTTCTTCACTTTAATGCTACCACAAGTACTTTTTTTTTTGTTTTGTTTTTCAAGACAGGGTTTCTCTGTGTAGCCCTGGGCTGTCCTGGAACTCACTCTGTAGACCAGGCTGGCCTCGAACTCAGAAATCCGCCTGCCTCTGCCTCCCAAGTGCTGTGATTAAAGATGTGCGCCACCTCGCCTGGCTCACAAGTACTTCCTTGTAATGCACAGTTTTTGAAAACACCCTATATAAAGCTAGACAGGGTACATCCATAGTCCCAGCAGTTGGGAAGTGGAGGCAGTTTGATCAAGAGTCTAAGAGCATCCTCAGCTATATACTGAGTTCAAGACCAGCATGGGTTACATGAGACCCTGTCTAAAAAACAAAACAGGTTGCTGGTTGGGGGAGTATGCCTTTAATCTCAGCACCTGGCAGGCAGAGGCATGGGGATCTCTGAGTTTGAGGCCAGTTGGTTTACAAGGTGAGTTTACAAAGATATCATGAGCTACATAGTGAGGTCCTGTCTCAATAAACAAAACAAAGAAACAAAGCAGAACAATGTGCTGGAGAGAAGGCTCAGCAGTCAGGAGAACTTACTGCTCTTCCAGGGGACCCAGGGTCAATTCCCAGCAGCCACACGGTAGCTTAAAACCATCTTTAACTCCAGTTGCAGGGAATCCGACCCACTCTTCTGGTTTCTCCAGACGCCATGCTTACATGTGCACAAGACAGACATACATGCAGGCAAAACATTCAAATATATAAAAATAAACTTTTTTGAAGATTTATTTATTATATGTAAGTCCACGGTAGCTGTCTTCTGACACACCAGAAGAGGGCACCAGATCCCATTACAGATGGTTGTGAGCCACCATGTGGTTGCTGGAATTTGAACTCAGGACCTCTGGAAGAGCAGTCAGTCCAGACTGCTGGACTGCTGAGCCATTTCTCCAGCCCAAAATTAAAAAAAAAAAATGTAATTAAATAAGTGTATAAAATCATGGGCTAGAGAAATTGGCCAACATTAATGAGCACTTGCTGCTCTTCCAGAGGACCAAAGTTTGATACCCAGCACCCACGTCAGACAGCTCACAACTGGGGGGACCCGACACCCTCTTTTGACCTCCTCAGACACCTATACACATGAGGCATACAAAAACACAAGTATATACATACACAAATAAAGCAGATCTCTTTTGAAAAATCACCCTAAGCCAGGTGTGGTGGTGCATGTCTTTACTCCCAGCACTTGGGAGGCAGAGGCAGGTGGATATCTGAGTTCGAGGCCAGCCTGGTCTATAGAGTGAGTTCCAGGACAGCCAGGGCTATACAGAGAAACCCTGTCTCAGAAAAAAAAAGAAAAAAGAAAAAGAAAAAAAGAAAAGAAAAAGAAAAGAAAAAACAAAAACAAAAAACGAACCCACCCTATGTATTTTTCTAATTATTTGCGATATGCTGCTGTCCTAGCCAGTGTTCTATTGCTGTGAAGAGACACTATGATCACAGCAACTCTTAGAAAATAAAAGGCATTTCATTGGGGCTTGCCCACCGTTTCAGGGGTTTAGTCCATTATCATGGCAAGAAGCATGGCTCTTCACCCACAGCCACAGGCAGCAGAAAGAGACACCAGGCTAGGAATAAGCTTCTGGAAGCCCAAAGCCCCCAACAAGCCACGCCTCCTAATCCCTCTCAAGTAGTGCCAGTCCCTGATGACCAAGCATTCAAATATATGAGCCTGTGCGGGCCTGTCCTGTGGAAACCACCGTCTCTTTCAGTCTGCCCTTTTCACTTAACATGGGGCTGTGAACATTTTCCTATGCATCTAAAGTGTCCTTGCAGTGTGACTGAGGGCTTGGGAGTCAGGAGGAGCTGTTCCAGGGTATCAGGTTTGCGTCTTTCGTGGTGCCCGTGCTGGGCACACACTCTGCCATGGTCCTGTGCTGGGCACACATTCCACACATGCTGCATGGTGGCACATGCTGCTAATCTTGTGGCTTCCGTCCTACGCCCTGCTGGGAACCACTTCCCTTTCCCTACGTCAGGAAAGAATGTCAGTCCCCAGCAGACAGCCTGCTTAATGGGCGTGCCCTGCCCTGCCTTGCCTTGCAGAGGGACATTGGCTGGAGGGCTGACAGCACCCACCTGCTGGTGTTCTCCACCGAGTCTGCCTTCCACTATGAAGCGGATGGTGCCAACGTGCTGGCGGGCATCATGAACCGAAATGATGAGAAGTGCCACCTGGATGCCACGGGCACCTACACCCAGTACAGAACACAGGACTACCCGTCGGTGCCCACACTGGTTCGCCTGCTTGCCAAGCACAACATCATCCCCATCTTTGCTGTCACCAACTACTCTTACAGCTATTATGAGGTGCGAGGCCTGGGCCCCCTGGGCAGTGCAGGGGGGCCCGGAAAATGGAACCTCTCAACTTCCCTTAATCTTCCCTCCTTATCCCCACCCCCAAAGCTTCTCCCAAGGAGTGGGCTCTGATGGGAAGCTCTCTTGCCCATCCCCTATGGGAACTCCCAAGCGGAGGAGAGAGTAGGCGCCTGGTTCTACCACCTGGCATTGTAGATGTATCTAACGATGGTTACATAGTAAGACAGCGAGTATACAAGGAAGATACAAAGGGAAGGAGCTTAACCCAAGGCCTGTCTCTTGCAGAAACTCCATAAATATTTCCCCGTCTCCTCTCTGGGAGTCCTGCAGGAGGATTCATCCAACATCGTGGAGCTGCTGGAAGAGGCTTTCTATGTGAGGAGCAGAGGCGGCTGTGGAGGCTGAGCCCCGCTGGGACGGGGAGGGAGGAAGGAGTGGGCGAGAGGTTGAAGGGTGGCTCTGGGATAGGCCAGTGAAGCGGGTCTCTGGCCATCCCTGCAGCCTGAGAGCCTACTTGTCAAAGGCCCAGGCTCCCACAGGGGTTGCCTCTGTGTTCCCAGGCCCACCCCCATCCGTCATCCACTCCAGCCAGGTGAAGAATGGCCAGGCCAGGCCGAGGTGGCTGAGCCCAGGCTCCACACAGACCACTGATCATTTCTTCTTCTTCAGCGAATTCGCTCCAACCTGGACATCCGGGCTCTGGACAGCCCAAGAGGCCTGAGGACAGAGGTCACTTCCGATACTCTCCAGAAGACAGAGACTGGGTCCTTTCACATCAAGCGGGGGGAAGTGGTATGCTCCTGTGGACATGGGGAATTGGGAGGCTAGGCATAGCTTCCTAAAAGAGTGGCATCTTAGCCGGGCATGGTGGCGCACGCCTGTAATCCCAGCACTTGGGAGGCAGAGGCAGGCGGATTTCTGAGTTCGAGGCCAGCCTGGTCTACAGAGTGAGTTCCAGGACAGCCAGGACTACACAGAGAAACTCTGTCTTGAAAAACCAAAACCAAAACAAAACAAAACAAAAAAGTGTGGTATCTTCTAACAAGGGACACGTGGACCCTGGGGTTCAGTTCTCCTGACATGGGTCTCTTGGATGAGCCTGGCACAATCCTCTGCTTGCCCATGTCCCTGTCCATACCCTGGGAGAGAATGAGTGTGTAGCAGTGAGGGTTGCTAAGATGAGCAAGCAGGCTGATGTCCCAGAGCCACTGAGAGGAAGGAATCCACAGCCTTGAGCAAGGGCAATTGGGGAGCGAGGGGCATAAATCCACCCCAGAAGCCGGAGGACCCAGGGCTCCCAGCACCAGTACCTCTGATCATCAGAGCCAGGTCTGCCTCAGCTGACACTGAGATCCCTGCAGGGCACATACAATGTGCAGCTTCGGGCAGTGGAGGACATAGACGGGACACATGTGTGCCAGATGGCCAAAGAAGACCAAAGGGGCAACATCCACCTGAAACCCTCCTTCTCTGACGGCCTCCGGATGGATGCGAGCGTCATCTGTGACGTGTGTGCCTGTGAGCTGGTAAGTATCAGCCCTTCTGTGGGGGAGGGAGGGAGGGAGGAGCTGAGCCCCCACTAGGACCTGGGTAAAAGGCATGGAACCTCCTGTGGATACACATGAGCCTGGAGGGCTGTCCCAAGTCACAGAGAGCAGCAGAAATACCCAGGGGCAAAGCCAGGCATAAAAGAAACACTTGTAACTAAGCATTTAGGAGGCTGAAAAAAAGAAAACCTAACCGGGCGGTGGTGGCGCACGCCTGTAATCCCAGCACTTGGGAGGCAGAGGCAGGCGGATTTCTGAGTTCGAGGCCAGCCTGGTCTACAGAGTGAGTTCCAGGACAGCCAGGACTACACAGAGAAACCCTGTCTTGAAAAACCAAAAAAAAAAAAAAAAAAAAAAAAGAAAGAAAACCTCAAGTTCGAGGCCAGTTTGGGCTATATAGAAAGTTCCCGGCCAGGCAATAGATGTTCAGGGGGCAGGCAGATCTCTGAGTTCAAGGCCAGCCTGGTCTGCAGAGCCAGTTCCAGAACAGCCAGGGCAACACAGATAGACCTTATCTTGGAAGGGAAAAGCAAAACAACAAAAACAGAAGGAGAGAGAAAGAGGAAGAGGAGGAGGAAGGAAGGAAGGAAGGAAGGAAGGAAGGAAGGAAGGAAGGAAGGAAAGAAGGAAGAGTTCCAGACCAGCTGGGCAGTGGTAGCACATGCCTGTAATCCCAGCACTTGGGAGGCAGAGGCAGGAGGATTTCTGATCTTGAGGTCAGCCTGATCTACAAAGTGAGTTCTGGGATAGCCAGGGCTATACAGAGAAACCCTGTCTTGAAAAACAAAAGAAAACAAAACAAAACAAAAATAGTTTCAGACCAGTCTCAGCTGCATAGTGAGAGCTCGTGCCCTACCCACCAAATGTACCCAGTGACCCCGTCCCTTCCTTCTGTGCGTGGACACACCATGATCTTGTTCCAGCAAAAGGAAGTTCAGTCAGCTCGCTGTCACTACCGAGGAGACTTCATGTGTGGACACTGTGTGTGCAACGAGGGCTGGTGAGTGGTGAGGGGAGCCCACCCTGACCCGTCAGCCGCGGGGCAGTCCTTGGAAGGGCTGAAGGATGGGGTGCACTCAATTGTTGGGTGAATCCGGTTTAAAACTATTTGGGATCGTCCTTACTTAACTGAATCTGGCTCAGTCTGTTCGGTGCTGGTCTTGTTTTGTTTGATTGGTTGAGTGGTGGGTGTTGCTGACTCTCACCGTGTAGAGCAGACTGGCCTCAAACTCACAATCCTATCTCAGAGTTGCAAGTCCCGAGAGACTATGCCACCAGGCCTGTTTCAGATGTCCAACTCCTCCTCCTCCTTCTCCTCCCTGCTCCCCTTTCCCTCCCCCTTATCATCCTCCTCTCTCCTCCCTCCTCCCTCTTTCCCTCCCCCTCTTCAATCACAACGGTGCAAAAGTGGCTGGCTATGGGCTGGGCTAGGCTAAGCTGTTACTGGCTTAGGCGCTGGAAATGTTCAATTTACAATGGGTTTGTCGAGCATAACCCCATCACAAACTGAGGCCCATTAACACACGGACACATGGGCTGTTTCCGGGTGTCTCTCTGCTGAGACAGACAAGATGGCTGTCAGGGGTGGGGCTGGGTGGTGAGAGCGGGTCTGGCTTTTCACTTTTCACTTCAAATCTTTTCCACCACACATAGATAGACCACCTAACAGGAAATGAGCTTAGCAGCCTAGAGTAGCCTATATGATGCACTCGGGAGGCAGGAGCTGGTGAATCTCTGAGACGTTGAGGTTAGTCTGGTCTATATATACAGCAAGTTCCGGGCCAGCTAGGCCTATGTCATGAGACCCTGTCTCAGAAAGAAAATAAATTAGCTGGTAGGCAAGTGTTGGTGAGGGTGTTTAAAGCTTCCAGACACCTGCTGGCTGCTATGCTTCACGTACAGACCACTTGGTGACTTGGGGAGCGGAGGCAGGAGGATTCTTCAAGCCTAGACGTTTGGATCCTAAGCAATATAGTGAAACCTTAAATAAGCAACAAATCCACATGACGCAGGTGCAGTGGCGCCTACTTGTGATCCCAGTACTGGGGAGGCAGAGCAAGGATCTGGACAAAACCAGTCAAGATTTAGTGAGTTCCAAGTCAGTCAGAGCCTCCTAGAAAGATTCTGTTTCTCTCTCTCTCTCTCTCTCTCTCTCTCTCTCTCTCACACACACACACACACACACACACACACACACACACAAAGACAAGCAAAATCACCCAAGACACTGAACAAGTCTGCCATGACTTGAGACAGATGAACGTTGAAGAGGGACAATTAGTGAGGCGGTAACGGGACCCTGAGGTTTGGGCTCCAGCTGAGCCACTGCTGTCTGCATGACCTGGACTTACCTCCCCCCTTGTGGAGCCTCAGTTTTGTGGTCTGTAAAATAGGAGCATAAAAGTCCTGGGCTTCCTCCCAGGCCGTGCGACAGTGACTAGTTCCTCCCTCAGGAGTGGCAAAACCTGCAACTGCTCCACGGGCTCGCTGAGTGACACGCAGCCCTGCCTGCGTGAGGGTGAGGACAAACCGTGCTCCGGCCACGGCGAGTGCCAGTGCGGACGTTGCGTGTGCTACGGTGAAGGCCGCTACGAGGGTCACTTCTGCGAGTATGACAACTTCCAGTGTCCCCGCACCTCTGGATTCCTGTGCAATGGTGAGCTAAGCAGCCTTGACCCGCCCTGTGGGCAGGAGGGTACTTGGTAGAGGCAGCCCCCTCCCCCGCCCCCCACCCAGGCCACAGCCTGGACCTCCCTTCCCTCATCTGCACGGTCCATGACCAAGGTCCCTGACAAGCACGAAGCACTCTTCCTTCCCCGGGGCTGCCTCTGGCCACGCAGATCCCCGCTCCATCTCAGGATGGAGACAATCCGGTTCAGCCCCCAAAGGTGGACAGGACCATGGCAGAACACTCTTTCTTCTCCAAAGACGCAACACTTCTAGTGGCAGCCACACTAGAAGTTCATGTCTCCTCCATATTTCCAAAGGGCCAGTGCTGTGCCCAGGCAATGGGTGTGTAGTCCGGAAGGCACTGAGAGTCTACAGGCCTTTGCGGATAGGTGGCACCACCCAGGCAGGGTGGCAGTGAGATAGAGACGAATAAATGAAAACCATTAGATATTTATTAAACTCCCACTGTGCGCTGGTCACCTAGATATTTATTAAAACCCCACTGTGGCCGGGCGGTGGTGACGCACGCCTGTAATCCCAGCACTTGGGAGGCAGAGGCAGGTGGATTTCTGAGTTCAAGGCCAACCTGGTCTACAGAGTGAATTCCAGGACAGCCAGGGCTACACAGAGAAACCCTGTCTTGAAAAAACAAAAACAAACAAACAAACAAACAAAATAAAACCCACTATGTACTGGTCTCCTAGATATTTATTAAACTCCCACTGTGTGCTGGTCACCAGATAGCATGCATGCTCCTGCTTTCCTATGCCTTTATCTATCCTGTTTTGTTTTTATTTTTATTACCCTTTGTGTGCCTGCGAGTGCATGCGCGTGTGTCATGGTATATAGACGAGATCAGAGAGCGATCTGCAGGAGTCGGTTCTCTCTTTCCGCCTTGTTGGTCCCAGAGATTGACTCCTATCCTCAGGCCTCTCGGGCTTGACGCCCCCCACCCCACCTCCCACCCACCCACCCCCACCCACCCCACCCACCCACCCCCGCAAACTGGTTCCCTCCTTCCCCCGTGTGGCTTTTGTCTACTGTTTCTTCTCTTCAGCTCTCCTTCCAAGGGCGTGATGGAGAAATGACAGGGTTAGCTAGGTGTGTCTGGAGAAGGGCAGACGGTTAGTAGAGGTGGGGGTGTGAGCAAGGAGAGGAGGGAGGTTTGGGGGGGATGTAGTGGGGCCAGTATACAAGGGGCTTGGGTTGTGGGGGCAGCAGGGAACTGTAGATACATAGGTCACCTCATTTTGTGTTTCTCGTGTTTAACCTGCTACGCTCACGTGAGAAACCTAAGCACTCAGTGGTAGATTCTCCTAGATACTTTGTTGCAGTTTTCCTGCGGATCAGGAAGACATTGTTGATTAGGGGCAGGCCCACCCAGGCGTGTGAGTTATCCTTCTCTACCCACCTTGTTCCGGAGACTGAACTGAGACCACGTTTCTGCCGCAAGCAGCTCTCCCCTCTGAGCCATCTCACCTGCCCCTACAGTTTGAGTTTATTTATTCATATCCGTACCTTTTTCCAGCCTACTGTCCCATTAGAGACCCTTGAACAAGGAAATCACAGGAATGGATTTGTGTTTGGGGACGGCCACTCTGCCGTCGGAAGAAGGCAGGACAGAGGGGAGAAGATTCCCGAAAAAATTGCGTGGCAGCTTCTACCACAGAGCTCCCAGAAGCCCGCGGTAACGGGTGGCCATCTTGAATGGCTTCTATGGATGTGGTTCTACTCTTCCCCGCCTTCTCTCTTTACAGACCGCGGACGCTGCTCCATGGGAGAGTGTGTGTGTGAGCCTGGTTGGACGGGCCGCAGCTGCGACTGTCCCCTCAGCAATGCCACCTGCATCGACAGCAATGGGGTAGGCCTGCGTGGGCACAGGGCAGGTGGCGTGGGCAGCAGAGGGGGCAGGCTGGCTCACGGCTGACTCCCCCTGCCCCAGGGCATCTGCAACGGCCGAGGCTACTGTGAATGCGGCCGCTGTCACTGCAACCAGCAGTCGCTCTACACGGACACCACCTGTGAGATCAACTACTCGGCGGTGAGGCCAATCGTTCCTGGGGTGTGGGCACGAGAACCCCAGGAACTGCGGAGGCTGGGAAGGGGAAGCTGGCTGAGGGTGCTGGGGAAAGGGAGTTGGGGCCACCTAGCGCGGTGTCTGTTCTCCTCTCTCCACCCAGATCCGCCTGGGCCTCTGTGAGGACCTCCGCTCCTGTGTACAGTGCCAGGCCTGGGGCACCGGGGAGAAGAAAGGGCGCAGCTGTGAGGGATGCAGCTTTAAGGTCAAGATGGTAGACGAGCTTAAGAAAGGTAGGGGCGTCGGCATGCCACCTTCCAGCTTTAATACCAGCACTTGGGAGGCAGCAGCAGGGAGATCTCTGTCTACTTAGTTCCAATACAGCATGGGTGACATAGTAAGACCCTGTCTCGGGGGATGGGGCGGGTAAGGGGTCTGAGAGACATAGTGCCAGAGTCTAGGCAGGAAGAACCCAGGAGGGAAGAGGTGTCGCTCTCTGGGGAAAAGGCTTCATTTGAGAGCCCGGACTGGGTTTGTGGGCGGAGCTGTGGGATGCTCCGTCAGGACCTAGACAGGGGAAGCCTAGTACGGGTACAAAGTCAGAGCAGAGAGGGCTCGGAGAGTCCGTGTAACTGGGAGTGAGGAGTCAGATGAGTGGCCGCTAGGGCATGCCCACAGCACGGGTGGGGCATGCTGTTGGATGATGGGATATCATTGGTCTCCCAAGTCAGCTCTGCTGGCTGGACACCACACTCATGATGGTGTGCGGTGCAGGCAAGACGGGGAGATGAACTTTTGAACTTTCAGACTAGGCTATTAGTGGTGTCAGCCCTGGGCAGAGCCAGTCCCCTTCATCCTGGTGACTTCTCTAGTCAGGGGACTTAATGCCTTTCCCCAGACCTCGTGGTAGGCCACGGAGGAGGTAATACTTCTCCAGGTCCTGGGGTGCTCCGAGTGGGGGGCTAGGGTCAGGGTAAAATGCTAACAGTCTGTGGGTCCAGCGGAAGAGGTGGTGGAGTTCTGCTCCTTCCGAGACGAGGATGACGACTGCACTTACAGCTACACCGTGGAGGGCGACGGCAGCCCCGGGCCCAACAGCACCGTCCTGGTCCACAAGAAGAAAGGTGAGCGGGCGGAGGGGCGCTCAGCCTGTGGCCCCTGGCAGCCCCGGGCCGGGCATGTGCACTACCTCTCCTCTTCCCACCCTGCAGACTGCCCTCCGGACTCCTTCTGGTGGCTCATCCCCCTGCTCATCTTCCTCCTACTGCTCCTCGCCTTGCTTCTGCTGCTCTGCTGGAAATACTGCGCCTGCTGCAAAGTAAGTCCCCGGGGCCGGGGCCCTCCTGGGAGGGAAGATCTACAGAAGACCCAGAGTCGCCATGGTAGAGCGGGGACCGCACCGGCCTGCCTCCTGCTTTGGGGCATCAGTGGCCAGAGCCCCAGAGTACTTGTCACGGAGTTGGCCGGCTGCGAGCAAGGGAGGCAGGAGCTGAGCTAGAGTCTAGAGGTGGAAAGCCCTGTCCTAACCACGGCCGTGTGGGATGTGCGCTACGGTACACAGAAATGGGTTCTGTGACCAAAAATATGTGAGAAATACGGATTTCCCGGAGCCTTTTAGGCGTTTACATAACGGGTTGGGAGTGCAGCTGAGTTGATACTGGTCTTGCTTAATTCATGTGAAACCCTCAATCCCTGGACTCCATCCCAAACGTTCCCAAAAACTGGAGCATAGCTAGACGCAGGGGTGAACGTCTTTAATCCCAGCAGCCGGGAGGCAGAGGCAGGTGGGTCTTTGTGAGTTTGAGGACAGCCTGGTCTACATAGCAAGATCCAGGCCAGCCAAGGCTGCATAATAAGACTCTGTCTCAAACAAACACGAGAGAGAGAGAGAGAGAGAGAGAGAGAGAGAGAGAGAGAGAGAGAGATTCCTGTTTACCTGGGGATAAGAATGCAACAAGAGGGTCCAAAGTTCCCTTGTCCTCAACTACATAGCAAGTTTGAAGGCAGCCTGGGTTACATGAGAACCTGTCTCAAAAATAAATAAGTAGGGACCTAAGCATAGTGGCCCTCCCCTTTTAATCTCAGAACTCGGGGAACAGAGGCAAGCAGATCTCTGTTAGTTCCAGGCTAGCCTGGTCTACATAGTAAGTAAGTAATGGGCAACCCAGGACTACACAGAAGGGCCTTGTCTCGAAGTAAATGAAAAATAATTGTAAAAATTAAAAACAAATAGAGTGGGTAAGATGGCTCAGCCGGTAAAGGCACCAGCTGCCTTAGCTGACTGACAACCTTGCTTTGATTTCTGGGACCTCCACATATGTGTGTGTGTGCACACACAAAATAATGTAACTGAAAGGGGTGTGTGTGTGTGTGTGTGTGTGTGTGTGTGTATGTGAGAGAGAGAGAGAGAGAATGAAAGAGGGGGGGTGTAACAGCTCTGGCTGTCCTGGAACTTGCTCTGTAGACCAGGCTGCCCCAGAACTCACAGAGATCCTCCTGCCTCTGTTCCCGAGTGCTGGGATTGAAGGCACTTGCCACCATGCCTGGTGAAAAGGATGTTTTTAAAGGGTGGGAGGGTGGGAGAAGTAGGAACTGGGAAGATAGCTCAGTGGTCAGAGCCCTTCCCTTTCGGAAGCAGCATGAGGACCTGACTTTGGGTCCTTATCACCTTGATACCCCAATGCAATGGGAGGCAGAGGCAGGGGGATTGCTGGCCACCACTCTGTTTCTGGGTTCAGTGATACAGCTCCTGTGTCAAAGAAATAATGTGGAAAATGGCAGAACAGGATACCTGGTGTCCTCCTCAAATGCCTGCAACACAGGTACACATGCACACACACATACCACTTATATACAGTACACACATGCATGCACACACACATGCACACGCTCACACACATGCCATGCATATACATACTTATACACAGTACACACATGTATGCACACACATGCACATACACTTATACACATAAACACACATGTATGCACACATGCATACACTTATACACATGTATGCACACATACACACACACACACACACACACACACAGACACACACACGCGCGCACGCATACTTCTGGCGAAAGGACTAGACATGGAGGTACCTGGAGAGCCCCGTCTAGCCTGGGAAAAACATCCTAACCTCACCTCTGACTCTTATCTCCTAGGCCTGCCTGGGGCTCCTTCCTTGCTGCAACCGAGGTACGGGCCAGGCACGAGTGTGGGCAGTGGGTATCTGGCTGCCCTTTCTTCCGGCTGGAGGAGATGTAGGGGTGGAGCCAGAAGCAAAGAAAACGGGAGGCCATGGGTTCTACCTGATGGGTGTGGCTGTGAAGGCCTAGGTGGGCCCCGGTGCTGAGGACCCTTCCCCGCAGGTCACATGGTGGGCTTTAAGGAAGATCACTATATGCTTCGGGAGAACCTGATGGCCTCGGACCACCTGGACACGCCCATGCTACGAAGCGGGAACCTCAAGGGACGAGACACGGTCCGCTGGAAGATCACCAACAACGTGCAGCGGCCTGGCTTTGCCACCCATGCCGCCAGCACCAGCCCCACGGAGCTCGGTGAGGGCCAGGGCTAGATGCTGCCCTTCTTGGCACTACCCCTAGGCTCTCTGTCCCCAATCCAGGGTCATACCATTCCTGTTTTCATTGGGGGTTGGGTATAGGTCCAGAACTCAGTTCCTCATGTCCCCATCCTGATGTCACCAAAACTCTAGGGCCTGTGTGTACCTGGCACACTGACAACAGTCAGCCAGGTGTCCTCGGCCTTAGGCTGGTGTGTGGAAGCCACGCCCCGCAGGGCCTTCTGCACAGTGGGCTGACGGTGCCCATATCTCCCACCCAGTACCCTACGGGCTGTCCCTGCGCCTTGGCCGCCTCTGCACTGAGAACCTCTTGAAGCCAGGTACCCGAGAGTGTGACCAGCTACGCCAGGAGGTGGAGGAAAACGTGAGGACCGCAGTCAGCGAGTGGGGCCCTGACGTGGGTGCGGTGGCCGCCCCGGGGGAGAGCGGAAGCCTGAGTCCTCAGAGCCTAGACTTTTCTAGGCAGGAGGGAGAGGAGCTCTTTGGACACGTGCTTCAAAGGGGATCATCGTGGGTGGCAGCAGAGCCTGGGTTTCGGGGATCATCCCTCGGGCACACGGTAGCTAGCCAGAGGGCTCTGGCCTGTTCTCAACCTTCTTCCCTTGCCCGACAGCTGAACGAGGTGTACAGACAGGTCAACGGGGCACACAAGCTCCAGCACACAAAGTTCCGGTGAGTCCTGGGGGGGGGCACATCAGGGGTGGGGGTGGGGGGTGGGGGTGCCAGCCTGCACTGAGCCCTGACATCAAGGCTTGGATGGGAACTGTTCATCCAAGCTCCCGTTCCAGAAGACATGTGGCTCATGGCCCTCTCTTTGTCCCCACAGACAGCAGCCCAATGCCGGGAAAAAGTGAGTTTCAAGAGCACAGGGTGGTCAGTCCCCCTCCACCCCGAGCTCTGACCACCCACCCACCCTCCCACCTTGCCCTAGCCCCGGATCCGCCATGGGAAGGGAACGGCTAAGTCGTCCTCGTTTGGCTGGGCCCTTCATTCATTCCTTTCCTGGTCTATTCATCAAACAGCTACTTGTAAGATGCATTTACTGTGAATCAAACTCTCAACTGAAACAAGCAAAACAGAGATCAGGTCCTGCCCCACTAGCTCATGGCCCTGCCCCTCCTCTCCTAGACCAGAGAATCTCATGCTGCAGGCAGGTTGCCAGACAGACCAGCAGGTCCTGTGGCTTCTGCCCTATAGGGGAGGAGGAACCTACAGCTAGTCAGAACTAGGATGGCCAGGTTCCGGCGAGCCCCTCTGAGCGCTCACAATGGGCTCCATGTGCCTGGCCATCTCAGCCAACGCTCCCAGTGACCCCGCCAGGCCAGAGTGTCACCCTTTCAAATTCCATTTTCCAATGGGAAAACTGGAGACTCAGGGAGGTTAAGTCCCTGGCCTGAGGCTACCTGTCAAGGACCAGAGTCAGAATTTGAACCCAGAACCTGCCCTGAGCCTCCCTGCTGTCCCACACCCATCCCTTGTATCAGCAGCTCTGTTTGGTGAGGTGGGTGGGGAAGCCCCTTCCTCGGGAGTAGCAGTGGTTTAGCTGCAGGGAGGTGGGGGAACCGGTGTGGGCTTCTGGCACTGCCTGTTACTAAAGACCCTGCACCTTCTGCTGGTTCACATCCTGTCCCTCCTCCTCCCCTTGGACACACAACCCAGGCAAGACCACACCATTGTGGACACAGTGTTGGTGGCGCCCCGCTCTGCCAAGCAGATGCTACTGAAGCTGACGGAGAAGCAGGTGGAGCAGGGGTCCTTCCATGAACTCAAGGTAGCCCCTGGCTACTACACCCTCACGGCAGAGCAGGGTAGGTACCCAGACTCCTCCTTGCGCTGCTCCACCTCCCCTCCCGCCCGCATGGCCCTGAGACCCATGTCTGCTCCTACCCCAGACGCCCGGGGCATGGTGGAGTTCCAGGAGGGCGTGGAGCTGGTGGACGTGCGTGTGCCCCTCTTCATCCGGCCTGAGGACGACGACGAGAAGCAGTTGCTGGTGGAGGCCATTGATGTCCCCGTGGGCACTGCCACCCTTGGTCGACGTCTGGTAAACATCACCATTATCAAGGAACAAGGTTGGTCAGGGTTGAGGGGCTGGGAAGGCAAGAAGCCAGGTCTGGGCCCCTTGATTCTCCTGATATCCAGGTGGGAGGAGTGGGGCAGGGCCATGGGGCCTGCGCCAATCACTTCCTCTCTGAGAACCTTAGAATCTCCATCTGTGAGGATGGGGCACAGGCCTTTGCATAGCACCTGGTACAGGTCTAAGTGGTAGTCACTGCGCAGTCTCTCCTCTTCCTTCTTTGTGGTGTTGGGGATGAAATCCAACATGGCAGGCAAGTGCTCCACCCCTGAGCTACATCCTCAGGCCAAGTGGGAGCTCCCAGCAGCATCGTCATCACCCACACCCAACCCTCCTTTCTCTATTGAGAGGAAGATTTGGGTGTGGCTTGGCACTTTGGGTGCCTGACAAGTCCTCCTGGCTCCCAGAGGTTCCCTGGCTCCTCCTCCCTGCACCGGGGTACTCAGCCCCGGCACGTAGGTTCTTGACCGTGTTCCTGCACGACTTTCCAGGCTGCCTGCCAGACTTTATTTCAACCCCTTTACTTCTTTATGAAAACATTTCCATCCCATTCCTCTGGAGCCCGGGATGGGTAGGAGGGAGGGAAGGAGCTAAGAGAAGGAATTGAGGGGCTGGAGAGGTGGCTCAGCGGTTGAGAGCGCTGACTTGCTCCTCCAGAGGTCCTGAGTTCAATTCCCAGCAACCACATGGTGGCTCACAACCATCTGTAATGGGATCAGATGCCCTCTTCTGGTGTATCTGAAGACAGCAAGAATGTACTCATACATTAAATGAATAAATAAATATTAAAAAAACAAAAAACAAAAACCAAGGAATTGAGACCAGGACCTCTTGACCAGCACCTGGGTTCTTTACAGCTAGCGGGGTAGTGTCCTTCGAGCAGCCTGAATACTTGGTGAGTCATGGAGACCAGGTGGCCCGCATCCCTGTCATCCGGCACATCCTGGATAATGGCAAGTCCCAGGTCTCCTACGGCACACAGGATAACACAGCACATGGACACCGGGTAAGGCTCAGTCAAGCAGATCTATCCAGTGGTTTCCACAGTAGCTACCCCAATCCTCACAGTCTCCTTAGACAAAGATGTCCCTGCCATCAGGAGTGGCTCACCCAAAGTGCCAAGGACACCCTGGGCAGGGCCCCATTACTGCCAGGAACTCAGGGTAAGGGGATCACTTCTCATGGGTGGACCAGGTATGTACTGAAACCATCCTTGTACAGACAGCCTTCAGTGGCCCAGGAGAGCCTAGTCGCCTGTCTAGGGGACTTTGGGGAACTTGATTTGTAGGCCAGGCTGGCTTCAAACTCACAGAGAGTCATCTGCCTCTGCCTTTGCCTCCTGGAATGCTGGATTAAAGACATGCACACTATGCCTGGCTAAGGGCCTTTTAAAGACAATGTCTCAGTGTGTAGCTTTGACTGTTCTCGAACTTGCTATGTAGACCACTCCAGACTTGAACTCATAGAGTTCTGCCTGCCTCTCCCTTTGAGTGACGGGATTAAAGGTATAGGCTACCATACTCTGGGCTTCTTGAAATGGAATTACAAACCTGTGTCCTTGAGCCAGCCCCCCAATTCTGTCACTGTCGGTCTTCCCCAGGGTCAAGCAGCCCTTCCTGACAGGGAGGACCTTGGCCTGGATACTGTCCCTTCATTCCCAAGCCCGTACTGGGAAGAATTAAAGCCAATCCATGCCGGCAAACATGTACAGTGTTTTTGTTTTTTGTTTTGGTTTTGGTTCTTGGGTTTTAGTTTTTAGGTTTTTTTGGTTTTTGTTTTTTGGTTTTGATTCTGAATTTAGATGGACAGGGCAGAACAGGCCTGGAATCAAGTGTTCACCAGGCCAGGGCAGGAAAATTACAAGTTCCAGCCATGCTCAGGCTACATAAAAAAAAACCCTGTCTCCAAAACACAAAATAAGGGCTGGAGAGATTGCTCAACAATTAAGAATGTATACTGACAAGCCGGGCGGACGCCTGTAATCCCAGCACTTGGGAGGCAGAGGCAGGCGGATTTCTGAGTTCGAGGCCAGCCTGGTCTACAGAGTGAGTTCCAGGACAGCCGGGGCCACACAGAGAAACCCTGTCTCGGGGAAAAAAAAAAAAAAAAAAGCATGTCTACTGACCTTGCAGTCACTTCAGGCAGCTTACAGCAGCCTGTAACTCCACCTTCAAGAGATCCTCTGGCCTCCATGGTCAGTCACATTCCCTCACGTGCAGGGAACCCTGCACAGACCTGCATCAACACATACAATTAAAAAAAAATGGTGGTGGTGGTGGTGGTGCAGGCCTTTAATCCCAGCACTCAGGAGGCAGAGGCAGGCAGATCTCTGTGTTCAAGGCCAGCCTGGTCTACAGAGTGGGTTCCACGACAACCAGGGCTACACAGAAAAACCTTGTCTCAAAAAACCAAAACCAAACTAAAAGAAAACAAGGACCCATGAGCTCGCTCAGTGTAGACAAAGTACAAATAGCCTGAGGACCCACACGGGAGAAGAAAACCAACACACACACACACACACACACACACTCTCCCTCTCTCCTGCTCCTGCTTCCGCGCTCTCTCTCTCCCTCTCTCCCTCTCTCCCCTTTTCCCTCTCTCTCTCTCTCTCTCTCTCTCTCTCTGTCTGTCTCTCTCTCTGTGTGTCTCTCTCATACACACAAGTAAATGTAATATTTATTTTGGTTTTGTTTGTTTGGTTGGTTTTGGTTTTTTTGAGACAGGGTTTCTCTGTGTAGCCCTGGCTGTCCTGGAACTCACTCTGTACACCACCAGGCTGGCCTCGAACTCAGAAATCCGCCTGCCTCTGCCTCCCAAGTGCTGGGATTAAAGGCGTGTGCCACCACCACCCCGGCCTATTTTGTTTTTTAAGATGTATTTATTTTATGTATATGGGTACACTGTAGCTGTACAGATGGTTGTGAGCCATCATGTGGTTGCTAGGAATTGAACTCAGGACCTCTGCTTGCTCCAACCCAAAGATTTATTTATTGTTATCTGTAAGTATACTGTCACTGTCTTCAGACACACCAGGAGAGGGTGTCAGATCGCATTACAGATGGTTGTGAGCCACCTTGTGGTTGCTGGGATTTGAACACAGGACCTTCGGAAGAGCAGTCAGTGCTCTTAACCACTAAGCCATCTCTCCAGCCCTTGTTTTTTGTTTTTGTTTTGTTTTGTTTTGTTTGTTTGTTTGTTTGTTTGGTTGGTTGGTTGTTTTTAAGACAGGATCTCTCTATGTAGTCCTGGCTGTCCTGGGATTTCTATGTAGACCAGGCTGCCTTCAAACTCTCAGAGATCGCCGGGCGTGGTGGCGCACGCCTGTAATCCCAGCACTTGGGAGGCAGAGGCAGGTGGATTTCTGAGTTCGAGGCCAGCCTGGTCTACAGAGTGAGTTCCAGGACAGCCAGGACTACACAGAGAAACCCTGTCTTGAAAAACCAAAAAAAAAAAAAAAAAAAAAAAAAAAAACTCTCAGAGATCCCCCTGCCTCTGTCTCCTGCGTGCAGACAGAGACTGGAGGCATATGGCACCCCGCCCAGTGTAAATATAAGCGTTTAAAATGCTGGCACGGTGGTACAAGTAGTGAAGCCCAGCAGTCAGAAAGCAAAGGCAAAAGGCCAGTTTGTTGGACACAGTGAGTCCCAGGCTAGCTAAGATGTAGCTTGGTCGTACGGCACTTAGTATGTGCAAGGCTACAAATTCAATCCTCAATTAAAAAAAACAATTAAAAATAGGGCTGTGAGTGTTGTTCAGTGGTCAGAGTGGTTACCTAGCACGCATGGAGCTAGGGTTCAACCTTCGCGCACTCTGTTAGAGGGCCTGGTGGCTACAGTCTCAGCACTCAGAAGGCAGCGGCAGAATTATCAGGAATACAAGGTTATCCCTGGCTACATACTGAGTTCCAAGTCAGAGAGAGCTACATGAGACCAACAGGCTTATTCAGCCAGCACAGGGTAGGCACAGTCCAGGCGATCAAACAACCACCATCGATTTCCTTACTCTGTGTTGTTTTTGTTTTAGTTTAGGTGATTTAGTGTGAGCCCAGGATGGCTCACACTAGCCGACCCCTTGCCTCAGCCTCCCAAGTGCTGTAATAACAGGCGTGTGTCACCAGGCCTGTCTCTCCCTGTTTTCTCCCACCTGCAGACTTCCTTTTCTGCTCTAGGTAGTCTCCCATAGCTATCAGACACAGCCAGCCTTGTCTGGAATTGAACTGCTGATCTGCAGCGCCACCTAGTGCTTTTCTGGGAGAAGGTCTTTTTTTTTTTTTTTTTTTTTGTCGGCTGCAGTCATGTAAACACACCTAGGTGCTATAAAATCTGGAGGCTGAGCCTGTGGTGGAGCACTCCTTGAATCCCAGCTCATGGGAGACAGAAGCAGGTAGACCTCTATGAATTCAAGGCCAGCCTGGTCTACAAAGTGAATTCCAGGACAGCCAGGGCTATGCAGAAAAACATGTCTTGAAAAACGAAATTTCTGGGGGCTGCAAGATAGTTCATTTGAGTCCCAGAATCTACACGAGGTGGCCTCTAACTCCAGCTTGGAAAGGGGAAAATCTAAGTCTTTTCCGGCCCCTGTGTGACTCCCATGCACACACAGTGTATGCTCAAACACTCTGAAGGCAAGGAATGGAAGACCCAACAGAATCCCAGATTTCAGAGCCACACTACAGGGGACAGATGGACAGACAGTTCTTTCCCTCCTGGGCATGCCCTCAGCCCCAGCTGTCCCGGGCTAACCTCCTGCCCGTTTGAGAGACTCCCCACACAGTACCCTTGTGCTTGGTTCACACCCTAACCCTGCCCTGCCCCTGACTCCTCCCGTGGCAGGACTATGTCCCTGTGGAGGGCGAGCTGCTGTTCCAGCCCGGGGAGACCTGGAAGGAGTTGCAGGTGAAGCTCTTGGAGCCGCAGGAGGTCGACTCCCTCCTGCGAGGCCGCCAGGTCCGCCGCTTCCAAGTCCAACTCAGCAACCCCAAGTTTGGAGCCCGCCTGGGCCAGCCCAGTACGGCCACTGTGATCATCGGGGAACTGGGTGAGTAAAGCCAGGGTCAGCATAAGCTGGTGGAGAGGGGGGACCAAGGACCTTCTAACCGGACAGGACTCGTTAAACCCACAGCCAGGGCACGGGGTCGAACGTGAGCGTCACTTAACCAGCAGGAGGGTCATACCCATCCAAGTATCTTCCTGCAGTATCTGGAACATATGTACCCTTGGTTTGTTTTTTGAGACAGTGGCTTGGTTCTCTCTCTCTCTCTCTCTCTCTCTCTCTCTCTCTCTCTTTCTCTGTATGTACTTTGGTGTGTGGCCCTCAGGGCTCAAGCGCAGGCTGTCAGGCCTGACAGCAAGTGCCTTTCTTGCTTGCTAGCACCATACTTACTTTTTAATGTAATTTTATTTTACTAGTTTAATTTTAATTTTTTAAGATTTATTTATTTATTATATATAAGTACACTGTAGCTGCCCTCAGACACACCAGAAATGGGCATCAGATCTCATTACGGATGGTTGTGAGCCACCATGTGGTTGCTGGGATTTGAACTCAGGACCTTCGGAAGAGCAGTCGGTGCTCTTAACTGATGAGCCATCTCACCAGCCCCCGATTTTACTATTTTTAAATTATGTGTATATCTGTGTGGGGGCGTGTGCACTTGACTGCTGGCACCCGCCGAGTCCAGAAGAGGTTTCGATCCATCCCCTGGAGCCGGGGTTAAGGCAGTGGTTGATGGGATTTAAAAGAGAGAAAGGGTGTTAGTGAGTATGGCACGGCGGCGTGGGGGAAGGGGGTACCTAAGCGGGCCCAGGCCTAGGCATCCCCTCCCCCTGAAGGACCACACACACACACCAACATGGTATAGAATAGAGTTTATTTAGAGAATAGGATGAGAGTCAATGGTATAGGAGAGAGAGGGGGAGAGAGAGAGAGAGAGAGAGAGAGAGAGAGAGAGAGAATAGAGAGAGTGGAGGAGTGGAGGCCGGCCATGACCACGTGGAGAGAGGGGGGAGGGGAGCCCAAGAGGGGCAGAGAGGTGAGAGGATGAGAAGGGAAAGAGAGGGGAAAAGAGTGAGAGGAGGGGCAGGCAGCTCCTCTTATAGTGGGCCAGGCATGTCGCTATTGCCAGGTTACTGTGGGGTGGAGCTTGGACAAAATACCAACAGTGGTGAGCTGACCTGAATACTGGGAACCAAGCTGTAAGGGCAGCACATGCTCTTTACCGCTGACCCATGAGAAAACTGGAATCTGGAACTCAGATTTATCTAAGCATCCTGTGCTGGGCCGGCTGCCCTCGTGACAACCATAGGTTGAGGTCGTGTGGCCTGGAGGCCCCAGACAAAGCCCCCTTTCCAGCCTTATTAGAGAGTTCAGTCTTTAGCAGCCACTGTGAGGTACTCAGGGGAGGTAGCGAGAGGGGAGCAGATGTTCTCTGTGGAACATTCCCGGGCCTGCCAAGAAGGGAAGAAGGCAGACCAACCCCGTCTCCTCGCTCCTCCGGAGAGTCCTCTGGGCTTTCAACGACCTAGCTGACCCCTGCTGTACCAGACACCCAGAGGGCAGATGAGCAGAGGGTTTTTTGTTTGTTTTTTCTTTGTTGAGACAAGGTTTGTTTCTGCAACCCAGGATGTCCCGCAGACCTTGAGCTCTGCCTGCCCCTGCCTCCCAAGTGCTGGGATTAAAGGTGTGCGCCACTGCCGGGCATGGTGGCGCATGCCTGTAATCCCAGCACTTGGGAGGCAGAGGCAGGCGGATTTCTGAGTTCGAGGCCAGCCTGGTCTACAGAGTGAGTTCCAGAACAGCCAGGACTACACAGAGAAACCCTGTCTCGAAAAACAAAAAACAAAACAAACAAACAAAGGTGTGCACCACTGCTACTGCACCCTCCACACACACCACTGCCCTGATCCCACCACTACCACCACTGCCACCCAGCTAGATGAAATGATCTTTTTTCTTTTTATTTATTTATTTATTTATTTATTTATTTGAGACAGGGTTTCTCTGTGTAGTCCTGGCTGTCCTGGAACTCACTTTGTAGACCAGGCTGGCCTCGAACTCAGAAATCCACCTGCCTCTGCCTTCTTTTAATTTTTTAAAAGATTTGTTTGTTTATTATTATAATTTTAAGTACACTGTAGCTGTCTTTAGATACACCAGAAGAGGGCATCAGATCTCATTATGGATGGTTGCAAGCCACCATGTGGCTGCTGGGAATTGAACTCAGGGCTCAGCAGTCAGTGCTCTTAACCGCTAAGCCATCTCTCCAGGCTGAGCTGATCCAATTGAACTTTTTGTTGTTGTTGTTTTTTGTTTTCCGAGACAGGGTTTCTCTGTATAGCCCTGGCTGTCCTGGAACTCACTCTGTAGACCAGGCTGGCCTCGAACTCAGAGATCCGCCTGCCTCTGCCTCCCAAGTGCTGGGATTAAAGGCGTGCGCCACCACCAACCGGCCCAATTGAACTTTTAAAGTGGAGAACCTGTGATGCTTAACAAGATCTCTGGCGCACCCTGGTGGTAGCATACAGAGCCGGCCGCCTAACCTCCCCACCCCTTTGACTAGATGAAACGGACAGGAGTCTCATAAATCAGACACTTTCGTCGCCACCGCCCTGTGGAGACCTGGGCGCCCCACAGAACCCCAATGCCAAGGCTGCAGGGTCCAGGAAGATCCATTTCAACTGGCTGCCCCCTCCTGGCAAGCCAATGGGGTATAGGGTAAGGCGAGGGGTACTGGGGTGTGTGTGTGTCTGTCACCTCCTAGTGGGTAGACTGCCCCAAGGGAGGGGAGGACACGCTTGGCACCAGTGGGCCAATAAAACCCCATCCTCGACCCTGCAAGTGGCAAGATCTATTCCTGAGTTCCGCTTCGTTCCCGGAATGGGATCCTTGCTCAGCCTGGGAGATCCACCGCTCTGCCCGAGCTTTGCTGAGAGCCACCAATGTCACTCGTACCAAGGGAATCCCAGCACTTCCCACTGAACACCCATTCGCAGGTGAAGTACTGGATCCAGGGCGACTCTGAGGCCGAAGCCCACCTGCTGGACAGCAAGGTGCCCTCGGTGGAGCTCACCAACCTCTATCCCTACTGCGACTACGAAATGAAGGTGTGTGCCTACGGGGCACAGGGCGAGGGGCCCTACAGCTCACTGGTGTCCTGCCGGACTCATCAGGAAGGTACGTTTGGGGATGACTCTATCCACCTGGCTACCCTGCTGTCGGTGTGCCCAGCCCCGCCTCCCTCCCAGAACTCAGCCCTGCCCCTACCCCTGCCCCTGCCCCTGCCCCTGCCCCTGCCCCTCTAATAGGGCTCTTTCTGCTCCCTTCCAGTACCCAGCGAGCCAGGGAGGCTGGCTTTCAATGTAGTCTCTTCTACGGTGACCCAGCTGAGCTGGGCAGAACCGGCTGAGACCAATGGCGAGATCACAGCCTACGAGGTCTGCTACGGCCTGGTCAACGAAGACAACCGTAAGGACCAGGACCAGATTTTCCTGGCTTCCTGGAGGGGGAGGGGCGTGGAGACAGAGGGAGGACCAGGACCAGATTTTCCTGGCTTCCTGGAGGGGGAGGGGCGTGGAGACAGAGGGAGGACTGGGCTCTGCGTCATTTCTGGGCATTTGGCCCCCTTTGTCCCAGTCAAGCAGTAAGCCTGAGGCACTATTTTTTTTTCCTTTTGGTCCCATTTATGCTGGTTTGCATTCCAAGGGTACAGCATGTGCGCTCCCTAGAGTCACTGGCCCTGGGGAATTACCTTTCTCCACAGGGAACCAAGGTGACTCATTGTTACACATTTCTCTTAGGGCCAGAATTGCTGCCAAATTTAGCAGGATGTGAGGCAGGATTGCCACTTGAGCCCGCGAGTTTTGAGGAACAGCGTCAGTGAGGTAGCAAGAACCCTTCTCAGAAAAACAAACAAAAACAGACCAGAGGATGTAGCTCAGGAGATGCTTGCTTGCCTGGCGCAGAAAAGGCGCGGGCTTCGCTTCGGTCCCCCATGCTACAGACACCGGTAGTGCATGCCCATGAGGTCAGCACGTAGGAGGTGGGAGGCAGAGGGATCAGAAGTTCAGAGCCATCACTGGCTACATAGCAAGTTTGAGGCTAGCCTGGGCTACACGAGACCCTGTCTCAAAAACTGAACCACAAAAACAGAAAAAAAAAAAAAAAAAAAACATAGAAACCACGAAGAGAAACAAAACAACAATAAGAAAGCAGAAAGGAGCCGGGCGGTGGTGGCACATGCCTGTAATCCCAGCACTTGGAAGGCAGAGGCAGGCAGATTTCTGAGTTCGAGGCCAGCCTGGTCTACAGAGTGAGTTCCAGGACAGCCAGGGCTATACAGAGAAACCCTGTCTTGAAAAAAAAACAAATCCAAAAATCAAAAAAAAAAAAAAAAAAAAAAAAGCCTTGAATTTCAAATGCATTTCTGTCTTTAGGCTGGCTCGTTCATAGACGAGGCGTCTAGCTCAGTGGCAGAACACTTGCCTCATATACTCAAGGGCCTGGGTTCAATCCCCCGGCATTTCCCCTCACACCACCACCCCAGATTCCATCCAATATTTCATCCCTGGAAGGGAGTCAGTGGCTGGACCATCCCTGAAGCCGTGAGAGTTCCGCCCAGAGACGCGGTGGGGCCTCGCCAGCAGGGGTCTCCCGGGGGTCTACAGGGTCTTCCGGAGAAAGACTGCTGCCCTGGCACTTCTTACCAACCAGACCAGCCAGGAACCGAGCCTACAGCCCAGTGAACGTTCATCTCCCATGGTTTCCCCCTGGCTCCGGCCTGCTGAGGCCCCAGCTATGTTAAGAATGTGCTGGGCTGCCTCCTCCCCCACACAAGGGTGTCGGTGCTTCTCCCTCCACGCCTGAGCTGACACAGATGGGACAGCTGCTCTACCATGGCTGCTGGACACCGTCCTTGCAGGCGGGGGTGGGGGGTGGGGGATGGGGGTGGAGGGGCATTTTGCCAGACACTGCATGGTGAGCTGTGTCGGCTTCTTATTTAACCCTTGCTGGCCCGACTCAAGGCTGTCTCTCTACTGCAGCCTCCTTGGTGCTCTAATTGCAGGCTTACCTCCAGGGTGCGACGGGGCTGCTTTAAAAAAAACAAACCAAATCAAAACCCAAAACCAACCTAGGGTCTCACCAGATAGGCCTGGCTGATCTGGAACCTGATAGGCAGACCAAGTTGGCCCCCCCCTTTTTTTTTTTAAGATTATTTATTTCATTTATATGAGTACACTGTAGCTGTCTTCAGACACATCTGAAGAGGGCATCGGATCCCATTACACATTACAGATGGTTGTGAGCCACCATGTAGTTGCTGGGATTTGAACTCAGAACCTCTGGAAGAGCTGTTAGTGCTCTTACCCGCTGAGCCATCTCTCCAGCCCCCAAGTTGGCCTCTTAATTCACAGAAATTCTCTTGTCTCTTCTTCCCTAGTGCACCCTCCACCCCTGCTTGCTTTAAAAAATAATTTAAAAAAAAAATTGCTCGGGCCGGGCGGTGGTGGCGCACGCCTTTAATCCCAG
Organism: Apodemus agrarius; assembly: GCA_964023405.1. Lineage (NCBI taxonomy): Eukaryota > Metazoa > Chordata > Mammalia > Rodentia > Muridae > Apodemus > Apodemus agrarius. Next base: position 103,640,672 of record OZ030015.1, read on the forward strand.
CACTTGGGAGGCGGAGGCAGGCGGATTTCTGAGTTCGAGGCCAGCCTGGTCTACCGAGTGAGTTCCAGGACAGCCAGAGCTACACAGAGAAACCCTGTCTCGAAAAAAACCAAAAAAAAAAAAAAATAAAAAAAAAAATAAAAATTGCTCGGTAGTGGCAGGACACACCTCTAACCCCAGCACTCAGGAAACAGAGGCTGGAGGAGCTCTGAGTTCAAAGCCAGCCTGGCTACAGAGTGAGTTCCAGGACAGTCAGAACTACACAAATAAACACTGTCCCAAAAACGTGTGTGTGTGTGCACCTGCCTGCATGCCACATGTACACAAAGAAGTCAGAGGACAGCTATGAGGAGTCAGTTCTCTCATTCTACCAATGTGGGTTTCAGGGACAGAACTAATGTCATCAGGCTTGTACGAGCACACAATCCCGAGCCACTTTACCGGTTCCTGCTCCTGCCACCTCTTGACCAGTCATCTGTTGCGAGGGTGTACATCAGACCGTGAAATTGTCCCTTTCCAAAAAACATCTTGGGAAACCGGGGCATTACCTTCTTTTTGTGCTTTCTCTGGTTTTGGGAATGGTTTCGCTCTGAAGCTGGCCCGTCGGCCATGAGCACAGCGTGGAGGGGTCTTGAAAACACCCTTGCCTGCTGCTCAGCCATGTTGGCTGTGCCTTGCGTGCACGTGCACTCGTCAGTAGGGTGTGGCACGTTCACCTTGCATCTACAGATGGCTCTGCCACTCAGCAAGGAGTCCTGATGTTATTCTCATCAGAAGCTGATGATGGCGATGTTATTTTCTTACATCTCTTACAAATAGATAGATAGATAGATAGATAGATAGATAGATAGATAGATAGATAGATTTATTATGCATGTACACCTGCAGGCCAGAAGAAGGCACCAGATCTCGTTATAGATGGTTGTGGGACACCACCTCTGAGGTTGCTGGGAATTGAGCTCAGATCCTCTGGAAGACCAGCAAGTGCTCTGAATCTCTGAGCCATCTCTCCAGCCCCCTTGCACGTGGATTTAAGGATTCACCAGGAGGAAAGGGCTCCCTAGCAACTCAGGGAGCCAGTGATGGCTCTGGGACCTGGCTGAACCCCTGTGGTCCCCCTGAACTACTGTCCCTGTCCCCAGGACCCATTGGACCAATGAAGAAGGTGCTCGTGGACAACCCCAAGAACCGGATGCTGCTCATTGAGAATCTGCGAGAATCCCAGCCATACCGATACACGGTGAAGGCTCGAAATGGGGCGGGATGGGGACCCGAGAGAGAGGCTATCATCAACCTGGCCACACAGCCCAAGCGGCCCATGTCCAGTGAGTGACAGGCGAGTGTGGAGTTGGGGGACAAGAGGCCACGGCTGGGATCCTGGCTCACTCCCTTCTGCCCCGCAGTTCCCATCATCCCGGACATCCCCATAGTGGACGCCCAGGGTGGAGAAGACTACGAACACTTCCTCATGTACAGTGACGACGTTCTGCGCTCCCCGGCCAGCAGCCAGAGGCCCAGCGTTTCTGACGACACTGGTGAGTGGGACCCACCAGAGAAAGGTGGGGGCACTTGGCGGGGCTGTCCCTGGTACCCAGAGAGATCCAGGAAGTCAGTGACTGCCAGGCATGGACCCCAAGAACACGAGTGCCTTCTCAGCCTTACACACATATCCAGAGCCCATGGTTTTGAACGGCCAGAACTGCTGTGGGCTACAGATCACCATGCATGTGCCTGTGTATGAGAGCAGGTGGATACGTCTACTTCAGGGTACAGAAATTCCCAGGCTGGTGCATGTACCCACGGGACAGGACAACAGCTCTACAAGCTGAAGGTTCACCTGCTGTGCTACAGTGAGAGCACACAGGACACCTCCTAGAGGCACCTGTGTGAGAGGACCCAGGTGCCTTAAGTCCTGACGGAGAAGGGAGGGGGAGCCAGTAAGGTAGACACACCCACTGGCTCTCTTCATTTTCCCTTGAAAATGAAGCTTAGCTGGGACCCCTCCTCCTCCAGGGTTCCATCTGGCTGTGCTGTGGAACGTTAGATGAGTCTGAATCTCGTCTCAGAACTGGCCTTCTGATCTGTGAGATGAGATACAAACCACACAATGCCATGAGGAAGGGAGAAGTCCCTTTTTGAGTCTAAGGCCAGGGTGGGCACAGTCACTAGCGAGGAGCAGAGCTTGGCATGCTAAACTGCATTTTCTTCCCTTTTTCTGGTTTGGGAAGGATTTGAGACAGGGTCTTCCTAGACCTAGAAGTTTCTACCTGTAAACCGGGATGCCCACAAATCTACAGCTATCATCCTGAGGCTAGTATCGAAACTACAGTTTTAAAAGCCAGGAACCCCTCCCTGCTTGAATACTCCCAGCACCCTAGGGCTTCTACAGCTATTCCTGGAAAACAGACAGGGGTGAGATTACTTTCCTTTGTACGGAGAGGAAACAGGCTCGGAGTTGTTAAATATCCAGGGAAACTTCAGGCTAGGAAGCAACACCTGGCTCTCTCTAGATTTCCGCAGCCGACCTGCAGGCCTTTGTGTCTCAGCAGAGGCCAAACCCACAGTTTATCGGGAAAGGCTGGAGCAGGGCAGGGTTTTTCTTGTCGTCTAAAGGGATACCCATACCCCGGACTCCGCGTAAGTGCCGCAGGCCTCCTCCTCCTTCTCCTGACCCTCCCCGGCGGTGCCAACGCGGCCCTTCGTTGTTCCCAAGGCTGCGGCTGGAAGTTCGAGCCCCTGCTCGGGGAGGAGCTGGACCTGCGGCGCGTCACGTGGCGGTTACCCCCGGAACTCATCCCGCGCCTGTCCGCCAGCAGCGGGCGCTCCGACGAGGACAGCAGCGTTGTGGGGGGCGTGGAAGGGGAGGGCTGCGGCTGGATCCGCGGGGCTACGCCCCGGCCCCCGGGAGGTGACCGCCTTCTCAGTCACGCCCGCCTCTCGGGTCCTAGGCTCAATTGAGTTGCTTTGGGTTCCCGATTTTGGTCACGTGGCCCACTAGAGTGCCCTGCCTGCGCAGTCTGCATAACTGCGTTGAGACAAGCCCCGGGAACTCAATGCGCCACGGGGAAGAGCTTGGGTTCTCCCCAAGGGAGGATAAGGGCAGCAACTTCCAAGAACTGGAACACAAACCTTGGGCCAGAGTCACTGCAGGGGAACGAGCCTCTAGCTGGGCTGTGTTCGGGTGGAGACAGCATGGCGCGCAAGGAGGCAGCAACTGTTAAGACTTGTGTGGTCTCCTCTTTGCCAGTGGGAATCCGGGGACTTTGCGGTTTGAGATTCAGGCTGTCCTATGCAACCCCAGGGCCACCGCCCGCCCCATTGGGCCTGTCATCTGCTGTGGGCCTCACTGGATGACCTCTCTCCCCACGCAGAGCACCTGGTGAACGGCCGGATGGACTTTGCCTATCCAGGCAGTGCCAACTCCCTGCACAGGATGGCGGCCGCCAATGTGGCCTATGGCACGCATCTGAGCCCACACCTGTCCCACCGAGTACTGAGCACGTCCTCCACCCTTACCCGGGACTACCACTCTCTCACGCGCACAGACCACTCTCACTCGGGGACACTTCCCCGGGACTACTCCACCCTCAATTCTCTTTCCTCCTCAGGTGAGTGGCCCCTGTCTCTCCCACTGACCTTGCTACACTCTGATCCCTAGACAGCTGCCAGTCTGCTACACACACACACACACACACACACACACACACACACACACACACACCCTTCTCACTCTTGTTTTGTCCTGCCCTAGGCCTCCCTCCTATCTGGGAAGATGGGAGGAGCAGGCTCCCACTGTCCTGGACCCTTGGGTCCTGGAGCCGGGCTCAGATGAAGGGTGTACCCACACCCAGGGGTTCACCAGACTCTATAATCCTGGCCGGGCAGTCAGCAGCACCCTCTTGGGGTACAGGTAGTACAGGGGTGGTCACTATGTACCCATGGCTGTCACGCTCCATTTGTCATCCGGCTACCATCACAGCCTGTGTCCCCACTTGCTGCCTCATTGCATACAGAATGCCAGTCCACCCACAGGCGCTAACCACTACCCTGCCTGTCCCCATCAGCGCTGAAGCCTAACACATCTGCCCCCCTGGGGTATAAAGTAAAACAGCTAGGCAAGGGGCCGGGCCAGTTGTAGAGGGGGTGGGCTGAGGAGCCTAGCCGACTCGAGGGGACTCTGAGGCCACTCGGGCAGTGGTGGGCCGCCTGGACAGGCTAGCGTGACGTCGTAATATGGCGGGAGAGGCAAGCAAGGGGTAGACTGTAACAACTCAGACCTCAAACCCTGTCTTGGACTGACTGTGACCTTCACTAATCCAGATCCCCGTGGGGCCGTGGGTGTGCCCGACACGCCCACGCGGCTGGTGTTCTCTGCCCTGGGGCCCACGTCTCTGAAGGTGAGCTGGCAGGAGCCCCAGTGTGAAACGCTGCTGGGCTACAGCGTGGAGTATCAGCTACTGAACGGCGGTGAGGCACAGTGACTGTTGGCTGTCACGTTTCCGGGCATGCCCCTGTCTCAGTCAGGCTGGACCCCCTCCAAGTCCGCTGAGGCTTCTTCCACTCTCCTGGGCCTTTACTATTTGTTTCCTAAACTTGCTTTTGCTTAACGGGGCTTCACAGACCTAGGGCCTCTGCCAACTGGAAAAGTCTTGTAAGAACAGGGAAATGGAACACCCGTGGGCAGACACAGTCACCAGAGTGCAGGCTCTGACCAGGACACTGGTGAGATAACCAGAACACGTTAAATAAAGGCACTACCACTGACTGAGCTACAAGGCCCATACGGCCCCCACACACTCACTCACTCCAATCAACAACCGACCAGAGCACACTGCACCACACCCCAGGTGCCGAGGGCTGCCTGACCGGCCAAGGCAAGGCCTGGAGTGAAGGTGCCGTTTCCTACCCTCACTCCACCTCCCAGGTGAGATGCATCGACTCAACATCCCTAACGCTGGCCAGACCTCGGTGGTGGTGGAGGATCTCCTACCTAACCACTCCTACGTGTTCCGGGTGCGGGCCCAGAGCCAGGAGGGCTGGGGCCGAGAGCGAGAGGGTGTCATCACCATCGAGTCCCAGGTGCACCCGCAAAGCCCTCTCTGCCCGCTGCCAGGTGAGCCGCCTGCCCCCTGCTGCTGCCTAGCTCGCCAGCCACCCACTGCCCACCCACCGACGCTCTCCCTCTGCTGCCCCCAGGCTCGGCCTTCACCCTGAGCACCCCCAGTGCCCCCGGCCCACTGGTCTTCACCGCCCTGAGCCCAGACTCTCTGCAGCTGAGCTGGGAGCGGCCGAGGAGGCCCAATGGAGATATCCTTGGCTACCTGGTGACCTGTGAGATGGTCCAAGGAGGAGGTGCCTGCTGCCCTGGGAATAATGTGGTTGTGGGGGGAGGGGTAAGCACCACGGGATCTGAAAGCGTGTGTTCCCCCTGCAGGGCCAGCCAGGACCTTCCAGGTGGACGGAGACAACCGTGAGAGCCGGTTGACTGTACCCGGCCTCAGTGAGAACGTTCCTTACAAGTTCAAGGTGCAAGCCAGGACAACCGAGGGCTTCGGGCCAGAGCGGGAGGGCATCATCACCATTGAGTCTCAGCATGGAGGTGGGCTGTCCCCCGTCCTTACCCCGTCCCTCTCGGGCCTTGCCTTTGCCTAACACCATCCCGACCGTCTGATCTGCCTGTTCCAGGCCCCTTCCCACAGCTGGGCAGCCATTCTGGGCTTTTCCAGAACCCAGTGCAAAGCGAGTACAGCAGCGTAACCAGCACTCACAGCACCACTACTGAGCCCTTCCTCATGGGTGAGTCGCTGAGCTCGGGGGGACACGGACTCCTGGGGACGCAGTGCAGAGAGGACTGGGGACCATTACTCCGCCCTTCTCGTTCCTTCCCTTGCAGATGGACTAACCCTGGGGACCCAGCGCCTGGAAGCAGGGGGCTCCCTCACCCGGCATGTGACCCAGGAATTTGTGAGCCGGACCCTGACGGCCACTGGCTCTCTCAGCACTCACATGGACCAACAGTTCTTCCAAACCTGAACCGCCCAGCCACCTGGGCCCCTCCCTGCCTCCTCCCTCTGCTGCTCTACCAGGTGCATGCTGAGGACAGAGCCAGCCCCTGTAGTCGGAGAGCAGGGGTAGGCGCCGTCCAGGAAGCCTGCGGTGGGTAGAGCTGACACAAGGCCTTTCTGACTCCCTCCTGCCCCGGGTCCAAACCCACATGTAACCAAAAACCCTGGAGCCGGCACAAGGCCCCAGCCCTCGTTCTGCACTTAATAAAGATTCTGCTCCAGCTTAACCACTGTCCACTCTTCTCAGGCCAGGGTGATGTCAGCCTGCAGTAGGGACACTGACCCCAGTCACCATCCTTTGGCCCACCTCTAGAGGCAGGTGGCTACCGCCGTAAGAGGCACACGTTTATTAAGCACCAGATGTAGGAGGACGATGCCTGAGGCAGGGCTGCGGTACGCACCTGCTGCCTCTGCCTAGCTAATGCCTGTGCGTCCGGCGGGTCTCAGGGACACCTCACAAGCTCAGCACCTGGGCTCCGTCGGCGGCGTGAGAGAGGTAGAAGGTGGCTGTCCCGCTGTACTGCTCCTGCAGGAGACATGAGGGTGAGGAATGGTGGCCCGGGTATCCACCTCTCCTGCCCTCCTGGGCTCTGGCCAACACACCCACCTGCATGTGGTCCACGACAAGGGGGGCGACAGAGGCCTCCAGCAGTGTGACGGTGCAGCCGCCAAAGCCGGCGCCTGTCATGCGACTGCCATAAACCCCAGGCACAGAGAGCGCGGCCTCGACCAATTGGTCCAGCTCAGGGCAGCTCACCTCAAAGTCATCCCTGCAGGGCACACGGGGGTGAGGGGGATGGCGACCTGGGACCTGCCTGTGTCCGAGGAGCACAGGGCAGCCGGAACGCCTACCTGAGGGAGTAGTGACTCTCCACCATGAGCCTCCCAAAGGCCCTGTAGTCTCCTCGGCTCAGAGCGGATGCCGCCATGGCTGTTCTCCGGATCTCGCTCACCACGTGCCGGGCCCGCCGGAAGCCCTCCTTGCTCATCAGCTCCCGGCCCGCTGAGGAGGAACAGAGTTCAGCAGGCCCCACCTCATACCACCCGTTACCTCAGGGTGTGGGAGAGAGACGTGGTGGGCAGCTGTTCCCCGAGCCCTCCTCAGTAAAGGCAGGGTCAGTCAGGACCGGCTTGATCATCCTGGGCCTGGTTCTGAAGGCCCCCTTCATCTCAGAGCCCTCTTTATCCTGTGTGATAGGGTCACTGCATCTCCCCATCACTTAAGGTCCACAGAACATTACATGAAACATGGAGGACTCCCTACGGGGAGCTGGCATAGGGACTGATCGACACAGCTGTATGAGTCCCTAACAAATAGGACTTTCAAAATAAACTGGACAAAGCGCAAGCCTTGAAATCAAGAAAGGGCACTCTTTCTCTGTGCAGCCCTGGCTGGCCTCGAACTCAGAGACCTATCTGCCTCTGCCCCCTGAGTGCAGGGATGAAGGTGTCCGCCACCACGCCTGGCTTAAAGGGCAAGCTTAAGATGTGAAGCAAGGCAGGGGCGTGGCTCACTGGCACAGCCCTTGCCTGGGATCTATTCCAGTAGGAGCCCCGGTGAAACTGGAACCCTGGGTCTGCAGTATTGGGGTGGGGTGGTGAGCAGAACGTAGCGAGTAGACTTGGGGGATGAGGGAATAGTCTGTAGGCCATATGGGCATCCTAGCAGGGAGCCCGGCCATTTCTAGAATAGAAATCGGGAAGCTGACTCTCACCCTCAAGCTCCTCCATCCGCACCTCTCGAAGGCTCTCCTTGCCCAGGGCCTGGGCCACTTCTTCACACTGGCGCCGACGAACCGCGTACTCGCTGGCGCCCAGGGAATGGCGGACATTGGAGTTGGTGATGAGCACGGCCAGCTTGGGGTCTGACAGTGGCACCAGGCTCGTTTCCAGGGACCTGGGGTGAATGACGTTGGAATGGGGGGGAGGTGTCACAGCCTAGGGTCTGCTTCCCAGACCAAATGGCGGGCACACTCCCCTCAGGAGCTCCTGATTATGAGGCACGGGGATGCGAGGGGAGCCCCTGACCTGCAGTCAATGAGCAGCGCATAGCCTTTCTGCCCCAGCAGCGCGATGAGCTGGTCCATGATGCCGCAGGGCACCCCTGCGAAGCTGTGCTCAGCCCGTTGACACACCTGGGCCCGGGCAGCTATGGGCCCCGAGTCTGCAGCACAGGGTGAGGTAGGGAAGTGGGGTCCAGGAGAGGGCATGGGGGTGAGGGGGTGGCCACACTGGAAGAGCAGGGCTCCGAGGACGAACAAAGGGACTCCCCCCACCCTCCCTCCCTCAGCCCAGGAAAGGAAGAGGCGCCGACCACGGAGGTCTCTGAGAAGGAAAATGTCGGCTAAGTGATACCTGGGCAGAGCTGCTGGAGGAAGGTGTATGTGGCCACTTCCAGAGCCGCTGAGCTGGAAAGCCCGCCCCCCAGGGGCACTGAGCTGACCACCACTGCACTGAAGCCAAGGAGCGGGGAAGCTGCAGGGTAAAGAGGGCGCTGGTGAGGACGGGATGCAAGGGCGTGGACGCGGGTGGAAAGGGCGTGCCTCACCAGCCCGCGGAGCTCAAGGAGTCCTGCCACCCTCGGGGTGCGCTGGCTTATCTTCCTACTGGTCTTCCTGATTTAGCATTGCAGAGACCAGCAAGCTAACAATTGAATTCTGACTCCTCTAACCATAGAAAGGAAACCTAGGGCAAGCCCCAAGCCTCCAGGACCTCAGTTCCTTCATCTGTACAATGGGATGCTCCACCCTGGAGAAAGGACAATGGGAACGGACTCTGTGGGTGGGATGACCTTCCCAGAAGCATTACCCCTACCTGGGTAATGCTGAATCACTCCCTTGACGTAATTGGCCCACTGTGGGATTCCAGGCTCCAAGGACCACTGGGCCGAGGGCAGTGGGAACTGGAGTCTCTGGGGCTCGTCTGCATCTTTGGAAGTGGTGAGGAGAGAAACAAGCCCGTCTGTCCGGGGGCTGCCGACTATCACGGTCACAAGCTCCAGAGCCTGGAAGGAGAGGGTGTGTGTAGTTTATAACACCTGACAGAAGAAGTCCACCCAGGACCACATCAGAGCCACAGAATATATTTTTGTTTTTAAGGTTCTTGAAGACAGGGTCTCACTGTGTACTCCTGTCTGGCCTGGAACTTTCTATGTAGACTAGGCTAGCCTCTAACTAAAAGGACCACCTGCCTCTACTCCAGAATGCTGGGACTAATAAAAGGATGTGGGTGGACTATCCCATTGTAAGTGGAAAACTCACGTCCCTTGAAGTTCTAGAACTTGCCTGGGACTCCCCAGGGTGACTGAAGCAACCAGGATTCAAACCCCAAGGTTCTGTTGTCTAGGACAGACAGGGACGGGAAGGCTTTGCTTGAAGGAGATGTGAGAAGGCTCTTCAGTTAAGAGCTAGCCTTGGGGGCTTAGAGCACAGCCTTGTGGGTCTTCGGGGCAGGGCCAGCGGGGATAGGAATGTGAAACTGGACTCTGCCCTAGTTATAGAGTCCAGCTGTGGGCCAAAGGGGACCGATAGGGATCTTAGACAAAAACAGGCCCAGAGGGGCTCCAGACTTCCTCCCACCTGGAGCCAGCTCTGCAAGCCATAATCCCTCACTCAGGAGCTACACATGCGCCGACAGGGACCCAGGCTCAGAGTCACAATACAAGAACTGGCTGTGTGACTCTGAGCAAGCCCTTAGTGCTCTATGGATCGACTGTTCTCTGTATATTCAAAGGGCTGGGCCAGGGGTTCTACATTTACACGGGTCTACCTTTGCATAGATCTAGGTTGGTGCTGTGGGCCCAATCAAAGTCAGAGGGCTAAATAAGCTCCTTTCCCCCCTCCCCCTTGTCTCACGAATCTTACCGCCCAAGCTGTTCTAGAACTCACTCTGTAAGCCAGGCTGATCTTAAACTCGTGGCAATTCTCATGCCTCAGCTTCCCCACTTCTGAACTATTAGGAATGCACCGCCATGCCTAACAATCTCTTCTATTGCTACCCTGGTCCTCACATGTTTAAGAGGTTCGTACTTCCAAGTGGAGGGCGAAGGCCCCAGAAGGCGGGCTTGAGTAGACAAACGCACCCCCTCCCCCTTCCCCAGCTCTGGCTTCCTGTCTTCGCACGTGGACAACTGCACGTCCCGGGGTCCCTCACGTCTGCTAGACCGCCTCACTCCGCCTTCCACCCGGAGGGTACCCGCCCCCCCCCCGTCCCCCCTATGCCAGCCCTTCCCTACCGCAGGCCGGGCCAGCACCCACAAGGAAGGGTTCCCCCACCTCCCCCCCCATGAGGCCCCTCACCATGGGCAGCACCAGGCCCTGGTTGTAGTCCGTGTGCTCGCCGATGAGGTTGACGCGGCCCGGAGCCGACACTGCCAGCTCCGGCTCGGATCCAAACTCCTCCATGAAGGCCCGCCGGGCCTCGGCCAGGAGCTCCTCAACCCGGGGCGGTCTCCAAGCAGCCATGACGCTCGTCTGCAGCTGGGCGCGCCGCCCCGCGGGATGCTGGGGGCGGAGCCACGTGGCGCGGACTCACATTCCAATCCTTCGCGGTGCCCCGCCCCCGCCACGCTGGCCCCGCCCATCCCACCTGCAGAGAGGGCTTGAAACAGCTCTCCGGCGCCCGCCAACGCGGCAGAAAGCAGTGTTGACAAAAGAGACCCGGGTGAAACTCCTATCTTTGGTGATGTCCTAGCAGGACTTTGAGGCTCCCACTTGAGTATCAGTTAACACAAATGGAGATCTGAACTTTCCATCCATCCCTGAACCTGGAGCCTCTTAATGCTATCACCATCATCCCGGAGACAGCCAGGGCAACGGAGCTGGCAACAGGAACATCTAAGTGTCCCAGAAGAGCTACCTCCCTGGTCTTTAGAGCGAAGTGATGCTAAGTCCTCAGGCCCTGATCATGTGTCTCTTACAGGGTGATGAGGTACGTGGTCTGGGAATAAACAAAAAGTACCAAGGTTCAAAGTGGCGCGAGAAGTCACATTTAGAGGATCCTTTTCTAGCTCCTGGCGATGGAGAACTGAAGGAGTTCCTCTCATCCAGTGGCCGGGGCGGGAAGCAAGTTCAGGCCCTCCTCAATGACCCAAAGGCTACTGCAAAGTTGGGTTATGCTGTTGGCCCCCAGCAGTTTCTTCCTCCACGAGAGCCTTGGTCTCAGAGACACGACCATCTACCTAAAGCCCAAGTTTTTTTTTTGTTTTGTTTTGTTTTTGTTTTTGTTTTTGTTTTTGTTTTGGGGGGGGTGCTGGCCCAAATCTTTGCCTGGATTCCTGTCTATGACTGGTCACCTTGTGTGAAACCTAACAGGAGGACTAAAATGTAAGAAAAGCAGCCTGCCCAGCAGGACAGTCTGTCACAGTAGGAGCTTTGTGGAGAACTGTGGCCAAGGCTGTAGCTTGGGGTCAGCTCAGAAGTTTGTCCACAGGTTGCAGGACTGCATTCAAAGTTCAGCATTCAAAGTATTAGGAGCTAGGCATTTAAGTCAATGATAGAAGCCTGTACTTAGCATGCTCAAGACCCTGGGGTCAATCCCCCCACACTATATTTTTAAAAAAAGATCAGGTGGAAAGAAAAACCAGGGCTAAGGCTTTGTAACCCTGTAGAGGGGTGTAGCTCCATGGTAGAGAGCACATGCATTTAAAGAGACACACAAATAAATGTATTTTTTTTCTTCAAAAAAAAAAAATAAATATTTTCCAAGCCAAGCACAGTAGTCCTTGTATAACCCCAGCACAAGGGAGACTCAGGCAGGAGGAGCTCCAGTTGGAAACCAGTCTGGGCTTCCTAGTAAGATCCTGTCTGGAGCCGGGCAGGAGTGGCATATGCCTTTAATCCCAGCACTTGGGAGGCAGAGGCAGGGGTATTTCTGAGTTTGAGGCCAGCCTGATCTACATAGTGAGTTCCAGGACAGCCAGGGCTACACAGAGAAACCTTGTCTCAAAAAAAAAAAAAGAAAAAGAAAAGAAAAAGAAAGAAAGGAAGGAAGGAAGGAAGGAAGGAAGAGAAGAGGAAGAAAGGAAGGAAGGAAGGAAGGAAGGAAGGAAGGAAGAGAAAGAGAAGAGAAAAAGAAAAGTAATCCCAGCACTTGGGAGGCAGAGGCAGGTGGATTTCTGAGTTGGAGGCCAGCCTGGTCTACAGAGTGAGTTCCAGGACAGCCAGGACTACACAGAGAAACCCTGTCTCAAAAAAACAAAAAAAGAAAAAAAAAAAAAGAAAGAAAGAAAGAAAGAAAAGAAAAGAAAAGAAAAAGTGATCCTGTCTTGGGCTGTAGAGATGGCTCAGCAATTAAGAGCACTGACTTCTCTTCCAAAGGTCCTGAGTTCAATTCCCAGCAACCACATGATGGCTCACAACCATCTGTACAGCTACAGTGTGCTCTTATACATAAAATAAATAATCTTAAAAAAAAAAAAAGATCCTGTCTGAAAATCAAATAAATAGGCTGTATTATCAAAAGACCTGTGAGCCATGCACAGTGGTACACAGCTTTAGTCCTGGCGCTCAGGAGGCAGAAGCAGGGGGATATCTGAGTTTGAGGCTAGCTTGATTTACACAGTAAGTTCCAGGACAGCCAGGGTTACAAAAAAAAAAAAAAAAAAAAAAAAAAGGAGAGAAAGAGGAGGAAAACAGCAGGTGTACTAGCACAAGCTTGGAATTCTAGCACTCAGGAAGCAGGAGGGATGTGGCAAATTCCAGACCAAGGTGCCTTACATATGTCTACACAGTGAGACCCCCATCTCAAGGGAGAGTAGAGGGTATGGGGTGGGGGAACGGGACAGGACTATGGGGATAGGATGGCTGAAGGACTTTAGTAAATACCTGTGATCCCAGCACCTAAGAGGCAAACATTACGGAATTCTAGCATGTACCTTTAATCCCAGAACTCCGGAGTTGGAGACAGGCAAAGATCTCTTCAGAGGCATGAAGATCTGGAATTCAAGGTCACCCTCAACTACTTAGCTACTTCCAGGCTACCTTGTACTAGCTAAGACCCTGCATAAAAATAAATAAATAAATAAATAAATAAATAAATAAAACCCGAAAAATCCAAACAACAATAACAAAACCGGACAAAAAATTCCTTTGACAGCCTGCTTTTTGAATTCACTTCAATACAGCTTTTTTTTGTTTGTTTGTTTTTTGTTTTTTTGAGACAGGGTTTTTCTGTGTAGTCCTGGCTATCCTGGAACTCGCTCTGTAGACCAGGCTGGCCTCGAACTCAGAAATCCACCCACCTGCCTCCGCCTCCCAAGTGCTGGGATTACAGGCGTGCGCCACCATGCATGGCTCACAAGACAAGTCTTTTGACCTTTGGCAATGTCGGAAATGAAAAAGTCAGAAGCCACGGCCAGCGATGAGGCACCACACTGGCGTGTCAGAGCTGGACGTGGCGGCTCCCTCTCGGCCACAGTCTCCACCTGGCTCGGTTCGAATCTAGCAGTCCACAGTTCTGTTCAGTGGACCCTGAGCCACAGACTCGACCTGTAACAGGGCTGCGATTTTCTCTTTGGTTCCTGTCTAAAGGGCCCCGCGCTGCTCCCGATGCCTGGGAGCACGGAATGAGTGTTTGCTCTCCTTATCAGACTTCCACTAATTCAGCTGGCATTATTGGAGTCTCCTTTGTGCAACTGGCCAGAAAGATAAAAAGCCTCAAAGCTCCTACCATCTGGTCTGGAGGCAGACAATCTTAAATCTGACCTCCTCTAATCAAATTAAACCCTCTGCTTGCTGAGGAGTGGGGGCTCTTAGTTTTTAGGCAGGATCACAATGTGTAACCCAGGTTGGCCTAAACTTTTTTTTTTAAGATTTATTTATTTATTATATATAAGTACACTGTAGCTGTCTTCAGACACACCAGAAGAGGTCATCGGATCTCATTACGGATGGTTGTGAGCTACCATGTGGTTGCTGGGATTTGAACTCAGGACCTTCAGAAGAGCAGTAGGTGCTCTTAACCATCTCTCCAGTCCTAAAACTTTTTTCTTTTTTAATTTATTTAACAGGGCTACAACAATGAGACCCTGACTCAAGCACAAAAATAGATAGATAGATAGATAGATAGATAGATAGATAGATAGATAGATAGGTAATTAGTCTGGTGTAGTGGTAGACACCTAAATCCCAGCATTCAGGAGCTGTGGCCGGTGGGTCTTTGTGAGTTCAAAGCCACTGTCATCCTGGAAAACCTGGAATTCACTATGTAGACCAGACTGGTCTTGAGTCACAGAGAACTCACAGACCTCCACCTGCTTCTGCTTTCCAGTGCTGGGATCAAACACCATGTTTGTTCTTTCTTTCTTTTTTTTTTTTTTTTTTTTTGGTTTTTCGAGACAGGGTTTCTCTGTGTAGTCCTGGCTGTCCCGGAACTCACTCTGTAGCTAGCCTCGAACTCAGAAATCTGCCTGCCTCTGCCTCCCAAGTGCTGGGATTAAAGACGTGCGACACCACGCCCGGCTGTTTGTTCTTATTTTTATTTTTTATTTTTTTTATCTTTTGTTTGGTTGGCTGGTTTTGGTTTTAGGTGACAGGGTTTCTCTGTGTAGCCCTGGCTGCCCTGGAACTAGCTCTGTAGATTAAGTTGGTCTCGAACTCAGAGAACTAACTGCCTGCCTCTTATCAACTAAATGCTGGGATTAAATGTATGTGCCACCCCTGCCTGGCTGGCTTTGAACTTCCTAATCTTCCTGCCTGGGCTTTCCAGCTGCTTGATTGACAGGCATATGCCCTATGGAAGGTTGAGTGAAAAATTGCCTTTATGTGCACACATAGCTGAATATCTGTTCCCCGCTGGGTAGCACTGTTTGGAGGGGGTTATGAAGCTGGGAGGTAGTGTTGGCCAGAGGAAGTATGTCAGTAAGAGCAGCTTTGAAAGTATATGTTGGGCTGGTGGGATGGCTCAGTGGTTAAGAACACTGACTGCAAGCCGGGCGTGGTGGCGCATGCCTGTAATCCCAGCACTTGGCAGGCAGAGGCAGGCAGATTTCTGAGTTCGAGGTCATCCTGATCTACAGAGTGACTTCCAGGACAGCCAGGACTACACAGAGAAACCCTATCTCAAAAAATCAAAATCAAAACAAAACAAAACAAAACAAAAAAAAAAAAAATAAAAACACTGACTGCTCTCCCGAAGGTCCTGAGTTCAAATCCCAGCAACCACGTGGTGGCACACAACCATTCCATAATAAGATCTGACGCCCTCTTCTGGTGTGTCTGAAGATAGCTACAGTGTACTCACATAATAAAGAAATTTTAAAAAATTTGAAATAGGAGCCGGGCGTGGTGGCGCACGCCTTTAATCCCAGCACTTGGGAGGCAGAGGCAGGCGGATTTCTGAGTTCGAGGCCAGCCTGGTCTACAGAGTGAGTTCCAGGACAGCCAGAGCTACACAGAGAAACCCTGTCTCGAAAAACCAAAAAAAAAAAAAAAAAAAACCAAACAAAAAAAAAATTTGAAATAGAGAAAGAAAGTGTATATTCAAGCATGGTACATGCCTTTAATCCCACCCTGGAGACAATAGGCAGCCAGATCTGAGTCCAAGGCCAGCCTGGTTCACAGGAGTTCTAGGCCAGCCAGGGCTACAGAGAAACCCTGTCCTGAACACCAAAAAACCAAACCAAACCAAAAACCAAGACTGTGGCATGCCTTTAATCCCAGTAATACCAATCAGAGTTTGAGACCAGCCTGGGATACATAGTGGGTTTCCAGGCTAACAAGTTTATATAGAGGAGCCCTACTCCCTTTCAAAAATTGTCTTGTTACAGGAAATTTGTTCAGAAGGAAGTCTGCTATGACCTTTGACTCTCCCTCCCGCATCCTTGCCCAATGTCACATACTGTAAGAAGGTAGCATCTTAATTTGGATACTGCATCTCCAAGGTCCGCCTCTGCTCTGCTGGCCAAGAGACTTACATCAGCACAGTTAAGGAGTGAGATGACATAGTGCCATTCATTACCAGAACATACAGTGCAGGATGGGAATACCTAGAAGTTAAGAATTATTTGTCGCAGGCCGGGCAGTGGTGGCGCACGCCTGTAATCCCAGCACTTGGGAGGCAGAGGCAGGCGGATTTCTGAGTTCGAGGCCAGCCTGGTCTACAGAGTGAGTTCCAGGACAGCCAGGGCTATACAGAGAAACCCTGTCTCGAAAAACAAAACAAAACAAAACAAAACAAAAAAAAAAAAGAATTATTTGTCACCTGGCAGTGTTGGCACACGCCTTTAATCCCAGCACTTGGGAGGCAGAGGGAGGCGGATTTCTGAGTTCGAGGCCAGCCTGGTCTACAGAGTGAGTTCCAGGACTGCCAGGGAAATACAGAGAAACCCTGTCTCAAAAAAACAAAAACAAAAACAAAAACAAAAACAAAAACATTTGTCCAGACTAGGACAGGTGCTCCAAAGATGCCTCTCCTGTATGAAAGACCTTTGGCCTTCCAAGCCAAAGGCTAAATGTGCATCTCTTGGGCCTTTCTTTTTAAAAATTATTTATTTATTTATCTATCTATTTATTTATTTAATATATATGAGTATACTGTAGCTGTACAGATGGTTGTGAGTCATCATGTGTTTGCTGGGAATTGAACTCAGGACCTCTGTTCCCTCCGGTCAACCCCGCTCACTCCGGTTAACCCTGCTTGCTTGGTCTCTGCTTGCTCACTCCCTAAGATTTATTTATTATTATATCTAAGTACATTGTAGCTGTCTTCAGACACACCAGAAGACGGTGTTAGATCTCTTTACAGATGGTTGTGAACCACCATGCCGTTGCTGGGATTTGAACTCAGACCTCCAGAAGAGCAGTCAGTGTTCTTAACTGCTTAGCAGTTAAGCCCATCTCTCCAGCCCCAAAATATTTTTATTTTTGTTTTTTTTTTTTCCAAGACAGGGTTTCTCTGTATAGCCCTGGCTGTCCTGGAACTCACTCTGTACACCACCAGGCTGGCCTCGAACTCAGAAATCCGCCTGCCTCTGCCTCCCAGAGTGCTGGGATTACAGGAGTGCGCCACCACCGCCCGACAATATTTTTATTTTTAAACATGTTTAGGTATGGGTAAAAACTTGTATGTGCATGTGAGTGCACGGGCCCAGAGAGACCAGGGCTGTTGGATCCCCTGGAGCTGGAGTTATATAGATCAATACTGAGCCACATTTCCAGCCACTCAAATCTTTCTAGACAGACTCAATTTCTTTTTCTTTGATTCAGAAAGAGCTGTGTGCTTAACCTAACTGGCTTCTTCCCTGCAGGAACAACCTGGCCCCTTATCTCCCAAGTAGATGTCCATGAAAATGTTTGCTTTGTCAAGAGCCCACCATCTCATGTATTCTGGGAGAGCCTTGTTCCCGTATTTCCTGGTAAGTTCTCTTTGCCCTTCTGTGATATGTGTAACAACAGCTTCTATATCACCGGTGCTACACAGGATTCAAGTTGGCACAGACTGCACTTACAGATAGCTAGACAACACCTATGGGGAAGAGCTGGTTTATAATCTAACTGTTCAGTCCAGCTTATTTGAGCTCAGGACCTTCGGAAGACCAGTCAGTACTCTTAACCTCTGAGCTATCTCTCCAGCCTACTCCACCTCCCCTTCTTAAGATTTTATTTCTGTTGGGCGCTGGTGGCGCACGCCTGTGAAGTAGGCTGGTACTTTGTGGGCCAGTCGTCCGGGCCTAGACAGGAGGAACAGCGCCATCTTTTGACCCTTCATCAGACATTCCCACAGCACTCAGGTAGGTTGCAGCCTCCACATTCCCCAGACCTACAGACGGAGAACCAAACAACCACCAGGTCCAGAATGCCCATGAGAACAGCCTCAACTGCCTGGGCAGTGGTGGTGGCACACGCCTTTAATCTTAGCATTTGGAAGGGAGTGGCAGGCAGATCTTTGAGTTTAAAGCAAGCCAGCCTGGTCTACAGAGCTCCAGGACAACCAGGGCTACAAAGAGAAATCCTTTTTTTTTTTTTTTTTTAAGATTTATTTATTTATATGTATGTGAGTACACTGTGGCTGTCTTCAGACACCCCAGAAGAGGGCATCAGATCTCATTACAGATGGTTGTGAGCCACCATGTGGTTGCTGGGAATTGAACTTAGGACCTCCAGAAGAGCAGTCAGTGCTCTTAACCACTGAGCCATCTCTCCAGTCCAACCCTGTCTTTTAAACAAAACAAAACAGGATCACTTTTTTTTTTTCCTTAAGATTTGTTTTCTAGGCCGGGCAGTGGTGGCACACGCCTGTAATCCCAGCACTTGGGAGGCAGAGGCAGGCGGATTTCTGAGTTCGAGGCCAGCCTGGTCTACAGAGTGAGTTCCAGGACAGTCAAGGCTATGCAGAGAAACCCTGTCTCGAATTAAAAAAAGATTGATTTCATGTATGTGAGTATACTATCACTGTCTTCAGACACACCAGAAGAGGGCATCAGATCTCCATTAAAGATGATTTTGAGCCACCATGTGGTTGCTGGGAATTGAACTCAGGACCTCTGGAAGAGCACTCAGTGCTCTTAACCGCTGAACCATCTCTCTAGTCTGAAACCCTGTCTTGAACTGGAAAAAACAGAAATCCAGTCTCAATTTTCTCCACTGAGTTCTACAGATTTGGGTTGTCTTTTTCCCCTAACTTTGCCCATGGGACAGTAGCTGTAAGGGTAATTGCTTATGCCAAAATGTTAACCAGAAGTCAGCCCAGCCAGATGGAGTGGCCTGTGGGGACATCTTCCGAAAGAAGGCACCCGGCAAAGGTTTAACCACCATTGGAGTGAAGGCAGGAGGGAAGCAATGAGGACCCTAGGAAAGGGCAGAAAGAAGCCAACTGTCTTTTCTTTTTTTGTTTTTTGAGACAGGATTTCTCTGTGTAGTCTTGGCTGTCCTGGAACTCACTCTGTAGACCAGGCTGGCCTCAAACTCAGAAATCCACCCACCTGCCTCTGCCTCCCAAGTGCTGGGATTACAGGCGTGTGCCGGCTGTGAACTGTTTTATTTAGTGAGGTGACAATATTCTCACCCCAAGGGCTCACGAGATGAGGGTAAGGACAGGGTATCCAGGGTGGATACTCTAGGTTCTTGTGCGCAGCTGCAGAAGGGCTGGAACCAGCCCTGCTCAGTGGCAGGTTAAACCTTCAGTGAGGCAGGAACTGCAGGGCCAAGACCAGGGCTCTTTGTCTTGTCCTGCTATGTTCCTCCCTCTGCCCCTCTATCTGGTTCCAGATCTTCAGGCTCGTGGCTGGACGCCTGCCACCAGTGTTTTCAAGGAATCCAGGAAGTCAAGAGGCAGACATCTGGCTAAGGGCATGGCTTGCTCTTTGCCGGCCATTCTTGGACTTGTCCTGCCTCTGGTACCTCACTTGTAGGCCAGCCCCTGGCAAACCGGTTTGAGTGGGTGAGGAAAGGAAGTCCTGGGAGTTGTAAGCAAGCCAGCCCTTGACTGGAGGGCCTAGCTTGTACACTTTTGGAAGGCAACATCTGCACTCAAAGTGGTAGACCAGAAGCCAGACTCTCCCAGTTCTCCTTCCTCTCTCCTGCCTTCCTTTGCATCTCTCATTAGTCACTGGTAGACACTGAGGCCACATTCCTAGTTAAGATTTAAAGGGCAAGGGCTGGAGAGATGGCTCAGTGGTTAAGAGCACCGACTGCTCTTACAGAGGTCCCGAGTTGGCTCACAGCCATCTAAATTGGGATCTGATGCCCTCTTCTGGTGTTTCTGAAAACAGCAATAAACATACCGTTGAAGCCAGCCTTTTTTTTTGGGGGGGGGGGGGGGAGGACATTTGTCACACCAAAAGCTCACTCTACTACGACTTGCCAGATATAGGCAGGTTTTAAAGAGGCATGAGAATAAACTGCCACTGTTCTGGGCAAACTATATACTGTAACCAGCCCATTTCTTTACTGAAAGTGCACTCCCTACCTGCTGAATCAAAGGCAAACCTCTCACAGCTGAGCATGTAACTCAGTGGTAGTGTTTATCTAACAAGGCCAGGGGCTCAATCCACACGAGAGAGAGGCACAAAGCTTCCCTGAACATCTTATGAAAAAAGATTCATCAACTTTCCTTCCCTCCTGCCCCCAGACAGGGTTTCTCTGTATAGCTCTGGCTGTCCTGGAACTCACTCTGTAGACCAGGCCTTGAAACTCAGAAATTCCCCTGCCTCTGCCTCCCAAGTGCTGGGATTACAGGCATGCGCCTCTACTGTCTGGCTAACTTTCCCTTTCATTAGGTCCCAGTCCAAGGATATACTGTATCCTAGGCAGCTGTCTAGGTCCAAAGATAACCTATGCTCAGGTCCTGTCTAAACCCAAGCTGCAGTTTAGTTACCTTCAGATTTTCCAATAACATGTTCCAAGCCAGAAACTTGGTTACTACAGGTACCATCTCAGCAAGCCAAGGCTCAGGGCTGCAGACTTCTTTCCCATGCCAAACATAGCACTGGACCATGCTACTGCCCCCTCTCTAATAACCATGCCTATTGAGATTCCATTTTCATAGGAATGCATACTAGCTAGCACTCCTCGTCAAAGTGGCCTATCAATAAGTCACCATCAACTACACACAAGGAACACTAGTTAGAAGGGGCTCAACCATTACTCAAACTGTTGTGTAAAAAAATTTTTTTCCACACCAATTAGTGGTTACAGCATTGGTAGCAGATGATCTTAGTTTGAAACCAGCCTGCTCTACAGAGGGAGTTTCAGGACAGCCAAGGCTACAGAGAAACCCCAGGGGGGAAAAAAATCCCAACTTACTAGTTTATTATCTACTACAAAGATCCAAAGACCCAAAACAGCAAACTAGAACTTCAAATATTTCTCCTATAACATAAGCAATTTCATATTCTAACACCATGGGGACATATAAACATGTAATTAAGCCCACCCACATACCACAAATGGGATTTTGTCACTCATGAATTCTGTCATGGCAGCAAAAACTTGCATTTTTAGAGTGTATTGGCTGTTCCATGTTTTCTGTGGTTAAATATCCCTTTTCCACCAAACAAAAAGCTGAAACTAAGAATCTAGATACGAGATATATTAAAAGCTTTGTATATTCAATTTAGGTTTGACACTTAGTTGAATAAACAAGTTTATTTGTAAATTTAGTCAACATACATAATTGACCTAAAAACTTCAATAGGATACTTTAAAAACCACTTGAAGGCCATCTCTATAAAAGGGATTTTTTTTTTTGCCAGGATAGTAACCAGGTGTAGCCTAACCAGGATAGTAACCAGGTGTAGTCTTCATTGGCAGAGGTCCAATAAGCTGAAGCTGTATTCTTACTCCCATGTTTATAAACTCTACAAGGAAAAACAAACCTTGTACAGTTTTTTCCCCTTAAAGATTAGAAAGAAACAAAACCAAACTCAGTCTAGGCAGAAGACCAAACGCAATGAAAAGCTGCACTAACTAGATTAGTAACGGACGATGCTGGTGTGAATAGCTTGTTTTTTACTCTAGAGCCCTTATAAATAAAATTCCCGTTAGTGTCATGTTACCAGCCAGGGGGTCAGGGGTTAGTGAACATGTGGTAGAATGAGGACTTATGCAAGGTTTAATACGCATAGCATTTTTCTACTTTGTTAAAAACAAATGCAGTCTAGTCAGGAAATACCAACTGGACTAAATTACACACACCTTAATGACAAGACTCCCCACCACTTGTGAATGTAAAACATTTAATTTAAAAATGTTGAACACTACAATATATAAAATAGCTATTATAAATGCACATAGTGTATTCTATAGCTGCCAGGTTTACTTTTTTTTTTTAATGGAAACTGTTACACTGTGGCTAAAACTTGTATCTTCAACCTTTGAAAAAGCCCACATTCTATCACAGTGATGTATGGTTAAACACTTGGATCAAGTCATAACCAGTTTTATTGCAAAAGGACCCTGTACACATTTATCAATTCTAGTACCTTAATAGCTACCCAACAAGTCATTAACATACAGAAACATGCATCATGAGAAGCAAGAAGTATCACCCATCCCTTCTGCATATTAGCAACTTGTCACTCCTGTGCCACAGTGCTCACACCACTGAGGTCTGAGAACAGTCACTCTTCCATTCATCCTGAGTGAAAGATGGAATGACTTAAGTACAAATGCAACATATTATAAACAATTTCTTACAAAAAAAGTCACAAATTAAACCAAAGTATTTTACAGAATTTACTACAAAATGCCATAAAAACCGCCTCAACTTAAGCTCTCTCCCCCCGTATCCGGCGAGCCAACTGGATGTCTTTGGGCATGATGGTGACTCTCTTGGCGTGGATGGCACACAGATTGGTATCTTCAAACAACCCCACCAGGTATGCTTCGCTGGCCTCCTGTTGAGGACGAGAGCCACAGCATTAACATCCCCACTGGAGCCACCGAGCTGCCGCCCCCCAGGGCCACCCAACCTTTTGTCCCTTTACCTGAAGGGCCCCGATGGCTGCACTCTGAAACCTCAAGTCGGTTTTGAAATCCTGGGCGATCTCCCTCACCAACCTCTGGAATGGCAGCTTCCGGATAAGAAGCTCGGTCGACTTCTGGTAACGACGGATCTCTCTCAGAGCCACGGTCCCGGGCCTGCGGTCACCACAGAGAGAAGGGCGTCAACGGACAGGGGAAGGGAGACAGCGCCCAAGCGCCCAGGTCATTGTTGCCAGCGAGCTGGCTTGCCTACCTGTAGCGATGGGGTTTCTTCACCCCGCCGGTAGAGGGCGCGCTTTTCCGGGCCGCCTTGGTGGCCAGCTGTTTGCGGGGGGCCTTCCCTCCGGTGGACTTCCTAGCGGTCTGCTTGGTTCGGGCCATTTTCTCTCACCTGCGAGACAAGCGACGCTCAAGCCCAGGTCACCGGGCTCCCGCTGGCAGGCGTCCCTCCTCGCCGCGGCAGATGGCCGCCGCCGCCGCCTCCTCCCCCTCCCCTAATGACTCAGGCTGCGCCGAGCCGCGGCCTCCCCCGGGAGGGGGAGAGCGGGGAGGAGCCACTTCCCGCTCCACAGGCGGCCGGGAACGCCGCGTCGGGACGTGTGAGTCACCACCGGGAAGCGGACGGTACGGAGGTGGCGGAGCCCACCCTCCCGACCGAGCCCGACCTCCCGGGCGGCCTCACCGACCAGACCGTCGGGTGCCAGCGACCGCGGTTCTGAAAGCCCCGGAGCCTTCGGCCGCCGGCAGAACCGCGAACTCACCCAAAGCCGAAGTCTGAGGCCCTTGCTGGGACCGACGCGCCGCTGTAAGCGCTCGAACAAGAGCCGCAATCGCCGAGCAGAACGGGAAGATGCTCCTCCAACGAACGACCAAACCGCTCTGCGATCCAAGCCCCCCGACGCCTCCATATTTATAGAGACGCTTCACGCTGCGTCTGTGCGTCACAGAACCCTTATTTGCATACACCAACGACTTTCTCGATTGGCGGGAGCTTTCCCCGACGCGCTGACATCTCCCGACACAAAGGCCGTACTTCGGGCCCGTTTCCTGATTGGCCGGTGTTTAGGCCACTGATTGGCTGTTAAGATTGCTTCAGGATTGGATGGATGCAAAGAGTAATAGACGAATCAGAGTTTAGCACTAGGCGGCTCTTCTGATTGGATAAAATGGAGCTATGTTTGGATCCTTCTCTTGGTTCCAAAGCTCTACAATAGAAAGTCAATGCAAATGAATTGCACTAGTCTCCTGGAATTAAAGAAAGTCCGGCCCGCAAGAGTCTGCGGCTTTTTGCATCAAGAGACCATTTTAGAAAGATTTTGCATATATATATCATCATCATAATAGTTATTATTATTTTAATGTAGAATGAAATTATTCCCTGAATAATTTACTTTTTGTAATTTTGATCCGTTAGTATAGTGTGAGAAATGTAATCCTGTCAGTCATTACAGCATATAGTGTTTTGTGCGCTGTAAATGCATACACATTTTAAAGCATAAAGCAATTGTCTGGTGGGGAAGGGTAATAATACAACGAATTAAAATCCAAAAGATTACTTCAGAGTTGGGTGGTGGTGCAGGCCTTTAACCTCAGCTTTTAGGAGGCTCAGATCAAGCAGATTTCTGTGACTATGAGGCCAGCCTGATGCACATGGAGGGTTCCAAGCCAAGCAGACCTACCTACTGAGATCTGGTCTTTATAAATCCTGCTTTTGTTTTGTTTTTTTTTTTTCCCTCCAGGACTTCATAAACCAAGCTCCAGGTGCTCACATGTAAATTCAGGAGATGGAAGCAGGATCTAAAAATCAAGGTCATCCACAACTACATCACTCCAGGCCAGTCTAGGGTATGAAACACTGCTTCAAAAAAAATATATATATATATGTGTGTGTGTGTGTGTGTGTGTGTGTGTGTGTGTATCTTTCCTCTAATCCTAGCACTCCGGAGGCAGGCAAATTCATGTGAGTTTAAGGGTAGGACCAGATCAGCCGAAGCTACACAGTGAGACTATATGTCTCAAAACAAAACAACGAAGCCCTGTTATTAGCATGTTTAATTCAGCCCATCACAAAATATTTTATTTCAATGTACTTAGAGTTAATAAGTTGTCAGGCATGCTGGCACACAAATTTCTTTAATCCCAGCAACCTGGAGACAGAGGCAGGTGGCTTTGAGGGCAGCCTGGTCGACATAAGAATTACAGAACAGCCATAGCTACTTAGCGAGGCTCTGTCTAAAAAAACCAACCAAAGGAGTAGTAATTACCTGGCTGTATATTTCTTGAATTATTTAATTCGACTGCCTGAAATAAATATACCAGGAGAGGCAACAATCCCAAGAAGGCGTCATGTCCTAAGGAGAAGATAATTTAAAAAATGGATGTCCTTGTATAATATTTGATAATTACTTCTGACAAAAACCTGACAGAGTTTAGAAACGCTAATATTTTAGATTGTTTTGTTTTGTGTTTTGTAGATAGGATTTCTCTGCATAGCTTTGACTGTCTTGGCCTAAAATTTAGGGATTCTCCTGTTTTCTGCCTCCCAAATGCTGGGATTAAAGGAGTATGCCATCACGCCCAGCTAGATTAATTTTTTTTTTTGCATATGAATGTTTTTCCTGGTGCCCACGGAAGTTAGAATAGGGCATTGATTTACGGTTATGAGCCACCATGCGGATGCTGAGAACTGAACCCAGGTTAACTGCTGAGCTGTCTCCAGCATTATAAAAAAATACCACTCTTGGCGGCCGGGATTGGGTATTGGGCTGCAAAGGTGTCGGGCTCCAAGGCAGATCCTTGAGTTTGAGGCCAGCCTGGTCTACAAAACAAGTTCCAGGACAGCCAGGGCTGCATAGGGAAACCCTGTCTCAGGAAAAAAAAAAAAAAACCAGTGTTTCCTCTGGTTTAATGAATTATCTTCAGCATACCGAAATATTTAAATATCAGAAACCAAAGGCCAGAAGATTGAGACAGACTACCTGCAAGTTCCAATCCTGCTGCCTTGGTGCTTTAAGCACTGAACTTACTACACATGTGGCCACTACAGGCAATTTGGTTTATTTTATTTATTTGTTTGTTTGTTTTGTTGTTTTGGGGGGGGTGTTTCAAGACAGGGTTTCTCTGTGTAGCCCTGGCTGTCCTGGAACTCACTCTGTAGACCAGGCTGGCCTCGAACTCAGAAATCCGCCTGCCTCTGCCTCCCAAGTGCTGGGATTACAGGCGTGTGCCAGCACCGCCCCGCTTCTGGTTTATTTGTTTTTGAGACTTAATCTTCACATGTAGCCCAGGCTGGCCTTATTGTAGCCCAGGCTGGCCTTACTGTAGCCAGGCTGGCCATATGATCCTGTCTCAGCCTCCCAAGGGCACTGCCATAACCAGACATATCTAAAACCCTAAACAATGAATCTAGGAAGAGGAGTTAAAGATAAAACCATGGGGTTGGGGATTTAGCTCAGTGGTAGAGCACTTGCCTAGCAAGTGCAAGGCCCTGGGTTTGGTCCTCAGCTCTGTTAAAAAAAAAAAAAAAAAAAAAAGTGGTGGCGCATGCCTGTAATCCCAGCGCTTGGGAGGCAGAGGCAGGCGGATTTCTGAGTTCGAGGCCAGCCTGGTCTACAGAGTGAGTTCCAGGACAGCCAGGGCTATACAGAGAAACCCTGTCTCAGGGGAAAAAAAAAGATAAAACCATGTGCTTATTCTCATGTGTGTTCCTCCCTGTGCTAATGCAATGGAGAGCGCATGTCCCTCTAATCTGTAATTCTCGATTGCTAGGATCTTCTCTGAAGGCACAGGCTTTCAACACCAGCATTCCACAGCCCAGAGGCATCTTTGTGGGTTCAAGGCCAGACTGGTCTACGCAGTGAAGCCCTGTTCACACAAAAGTTCATGTCCTCTTCACTTGGGAAGCTCATAGGATGGGCTGCTGTCTGCGTTCACGTGAACTTGTTTCACAGTAGAAACAGCTGACTGTTTGACATGGTCAGTTTCAGGAATCAGTTATGTGAGTAGCACAGTTTCCCGTGCTACACCTGGCCCCAAGGTCGACGTGTAGCAGTATTAGTAGTGTAGGACATTTATAAGTTGAAAAAACAGAAGAAGCATCTTTGACGCAATCTCTGGTATGATAATTCCTCCCAAAGTTTTAAAAATTTAGAAGGTGATTTTTGCTTTTGTTTTTGTTAATGCTCCCAGCTTAGCCCTAGCTGGGCCAGCGGTCAATCACTGAGCTGCATCCTGATCCCTTGATTCTTTTCAGACTGGGTCTCCTTAACTAGGTCAGATTGGAGCTGGGCATGGTGGCGCACACCTGTAATCCCAGCACTCTGGGAGGCAGAGGCAGGAGGATTTCTGAGTTCGAGGCCAGCCTGGTCTACAGAGTGAGTTCCAGGACAGCCAGGGCTACACAGAGAAACCCTGTCTTGAAAAAATAAAAAAACAACAAACAAACAAAGAACTTGGTCAGATTGGCCTGGAACCTCCTGTGTTGCCAAGAGAAATATTGGCTTTTGCCTCCAGAGTGCTGGGACTTCAGACGTGTGAGGCTATGCACCCCACTCCTTCCCCTTTGAGGCAGGATCTCACTCTGTAGCCCAGGCTACCCTGAAAATCACTGTGTATTCCAGTGTATCTTGGTCTCGTGGCTATCCTCCTGCCTCAGTCTTCTGAGGGATGAGACTGTGAGATCCACCACACCTGGCTCTGGAGTCCTCTTAACAGGTACCATGCGGCTTTCATTTTTATACTCAATTTGTTATTGGTTTTGGAAATAGGGTTTCATGTCTCAGGTCGACATCTCTTTTTTTTTTTTGTTTTTTGTTTGTTTGTTTGTTTTGAGACAGGGTTTCTCTGTGTAGTCCTGGCTGTCCTGGAACTCACTCTGTAGACCAGGCTGGCCTCGAACTAAGAAATCCTCCTGCCTCTGCCTCCCAAGTGCTGGGATTACAGGCGTGCGCCCCCACGCCCGGCTCGACATCTCTTATCTATCTATATCTATCTATCTATCTATCTATCTATCTATCTATCTATCTATCTATCGTCTGTCTGTCTCAGGGATCTGCCTGTCTCTGAGTGCTGTGATTAAAGGCCTGTGCTACCACATCTTCCTTCCTTCCTTCCTTCTTTCTTCCTTTCTCCCCTTCTTTCTCTTCCTTCCTTCCTTCCTTCCTTCCTTCCTTCCTTCCTTTCCTTTCCTTTCTCTTCCCCCTCCCCCTCCCCCTCTTCTTCTTCACCACCATGGTGGCCCCATCTGCCTCTGGGGTTACAGTTGAATACTGCCATGCCTGGCTTCCACACTCACATTCTTTTTGAGAGATGGGCCTATTAAGTAGTCCAGGATGGACTTCAACTTGTGGCAATCCTCCTGTCCCTGCTAGGATTACATGCATGTATGGGGAAAAAAAACTACCCAGTTATTTTTCTCTGGGTTTTATTAATTGTCAAAGGAAATCTAGAGCCTGCCGCAGGTGAGAAGGAGCTGTAGATTCATCCATCTAAGAGAGGCTGGAGAAGAGCATCCACCTATTAGTTGATGGGTTTGTTGGTTTGTTTGTTGTTTTTTTTTTTCCTGAATTGACCAATGGGAGGGAAAGCAGCGAAGGAAATGGGGAGGAGCTGACAGTTCAGTCCTATCAACACAAGACTCGACAAATGAGGGGGAGCCGGTGCACTTGCCTGAGGCCATGAGGTGAAGCCCTGGGCTGATTCCAGGAAACTTCTGCAGTCAGAGCGACAGTAAGTGCAGCGTCTCTGTCGTCCTGTTCCCGTCCTGGCCTTGGCCTTGTTCCTTCATGAACTTGCTGAGTGACTTTCTGCAAGTTACCTAACTTTCCTGGGTTTCGATTTCTTTGCCACTAAATTAAGCAATTTGGATGATATCATCTTCTAATTATACAGCACATGCTCATTCGGAAGCTCCTGTCATGAACTCTTATCATTAAAAATTAAATCTACGAGATGAGGTTTCTGCAGGAACCTCACACTGGGGATTCCACGGGAAAACATACAAACCAGTTCTTTGCATTTCACCATGAGAACAAAGCAGTTCACGATCATTTCTATTTGTCCTTTTGGAATTGTTCATCTTCAAACAGCTCTCGTGGCAAAACAATTGACTTAGCTGGTTTAGGGTATACTGGTTTGTCAGCTTCCAGTGTTAGGTTACACAGAACTAGATTTAAAAAAAAAAAAAAAAAAAAAAAAAAAGAAGAGGCCGGGCGGTGGTGGCGCACACCTGTAATCCCAGCACTTGGGAGGCAGAGGCTGGCGGATTTCTGAGTTCGAAGCCAGCCTGGTCTACAGAGCGAGTTCCAGGACAGCCAGGGCTATACAGAGAAACCCTGTCTCGGAAAAAAAAAACAAAAAACAAAAACAAAACAAAACAAAAAAACAAAAAAGCATATGGCACTCTTGGATGCTGACAATTTCCATTTGCCCCACCCTCTCTCACCCTAAGGTTACTTGAAATGAGCGTCACTCCCCTCCCCTGGTGTCTTTTTGAGAGAGGCTCTCACAATGGCATTTGGCTGACTTGGAACTTGCTGTGTAGACCAGGTTGGCCTCAAACTCACAGAGATCCGTGTCTTCTGTGTCCAAGTGCTAAGATTAAAGGTGTGCACCAGCAACCTCACCCAGCTTTTTGTTTTTTCGAGACAGGGTTTCTCTGTTTAATTTTGGCTCTCTTGGAACTCACACGGTGGACCAGGCTGGCCTGGAACCCAGAGAGTCACTTGGCTTTGCCTTGAGAGCACCGGGATTAAATGTGAGACCCAGCACTGCTTGGATTAAAAAGGGCTTTAACATTATATTTTCTTGCCGGGCATTGGTGGCGCACGCCTGTAATCCCAGCACTTGGGAGGCAGAGGCAGACGATTTCTGAGTTTGAGGCCAACCTGGTCTACAGAATGAGTTCCAGGACAGCCATGGCTACACAGAGAAACCCTGTCTTGAAAAAAACCAAAAAAAAAAAAAAAAAAAAAAGCTGAGATGATCTTAGGTTCCTGGTCCTGCTGCTTCCACCCCGAGTTAGTTCTGGAGTTATAGACCGGTGACCCTGTATGTGTTTGCTGCTGAAGAGCGAACACTGGCTTCCTGCTTGTTTACAACCAAAGGTTACAGCCCGGTCCAGACGAATTTCTCTAATGACATCATTATAAGCTAACTTGATCTCATTTAACAAAACAAATGGGTTTTGAAAACAATGGATTTGACTAGGTGTGGTGGTGCATGCCTGGAATCCTAGCATTTGGGAGCCAGAGGTGGACAAGTCTATGTAAATTCAGGTCTAGCCTGATCTACATATCAAGTTTCAAGCCTGCTGGGGCGACATAAGTAAGATCCTGGCTCAAAACCACAAATATATACTTACAAACCAAAAATAAAAAAGAATTTGGCTTAGATTGAATATAGACAACAAGGTCAAATGGGAAGTATTAGGTATCTATGACGGACATTTTTTTGTTTGTTTGTTTTGTTTTGTTTTGTTTTTGGATTTGGTTTTTTCGAGACAGGGTTTCTCTATATAGCCCTGGCTGTCCTGGAACTAACTCTGTAGACCAGGCTGGCCTCAAACTCAGAAATCTGCCTGCCTCTGCCTCTCAGAGGGATTACAGGCGTGCGCCACCACCGCCCGGCTATGACGGACGTTTTTGTAGTTGGTTGTGTGTGCATGATGTGTGTGAGGGAGCAAGTGTGGACCTCTGTGGAGGTCAGAGGTCAACTTCCTGGAGTGGGTTCTCTTCTTCTGCCTGCACATCAGTCCCAGGGATCCAACTCAGGTCTCCAGCTTCAGGAAGCAAGCACTTTTCCACCGACGCATCTCAGGCCTGTCCTTGTTTGGTTGTTCTTGTCGGGGTTTTTAGACAGAGAGTAGCTCTGGTTGACTTAGAACTACCAACATATATCACCAGGCTTTGAACTCGGAGATCCACCTTCCTTTGCTTCCTGTGTGCTGGGATCCAATACGTGCCACCGGGTTGTTTTTGGAGATAGGGTTTTAATACGGAGTCTAGCTTGGCCTGGAACTTTTGATTTTCCTCCCTCAGGAATGTATCCAGCCTGTAGAGATCATGTCATAAAACCAAATGCCTAGTGGCACACACCTTCAATTCCAGCACTTGGGAGGCAGAAGCAAGCAGATTTCTGAGTCCGAGGCCAGCCTGGTCTACA
The DNA here is from genome assembly GCA_964023405.1 of Apodemus agrarius. Lineage (NCBI taxonomy): Eukaryota > Metazoa > Chordata > Mammalia > Rodentia > Muridae > Apodemus > Apodemus agrarius. Next base: position 103,671,318 of record OZ030015.1, read on the forward strand.
GAGTGAGTTCCAGGACAGCCAGGGCTACACAGAGAAACCCTGTCTCGAAAAACCAATTAAAAACAAAACAAAACAAAACAAAACAAAACAACAACAACAAAAAAAAATGCCTAAAAGTGAGGCAATTGCCTAGTATGTTCCCGAACAGAAAGGTTTTTCCAGAAAAGGGAACCAGAGTGGATTAGAACTCACTTTTTTGACTCAGCCCCTGGTCCTTCTAATGAAGGATGCTTCTCAACAATTTACCAATGTACCTAAGAGACTACTCTAGATGGAGATTAAGTTCTTCCTTGGACCTAAACCTACTGGAAACACGGCATTTGGGCCAACCACTGAGTTCAGAGGAGCTCAAGTGGAGGGCTCCAGGTTTCAGGGTTGGTAAATGTTAATGAAGCCCGGGAACAATATGGTGTATTGTAGTTTTTAAAAACAAACAAACAAACAAACCCCAAAGCTTCCTCAAGCTGTCTGCTAGCCCGCATACTTTCTCTGGTGATTTACAAGTTACTACTATATTAGGAAAATGTTGGCTGACTAGCTTGTTTGGAGGCAATGCTCTATGATTTTAGAAGCGGTGCTCCAACTGTACTGGTACGGAGGCAAAGCAATTACTGCACTGTTGGCAGTGTAATTACATTTGGAACATTCTCCGTGGAATCGTTTCAGGCCTCCCTAACTGGCTCCTCACCCTCCGAAGGGTCCAGTTTCAAGGTACAGTTCACCTCCGACTACTATGAAAACGCGCAGGTAATAGTAAGTGACTAGACTACAATTACCACAAGCCATCGCGGATCCTGAGCATCCGGGACACCGTCCGCAATGATCTCTGGGTATTGTGGTCTTGCACTTTAGCAGCGACACTGTGCCAACGGTAAAATTTCAGCCGAAAGAAGGACCACAACTCCCAGCAAGCTTTGCTGCCGTGCGGGGGGTCTTCACGTTCTCGTGGCGCGGCGCAGGCGCTGTGGATCTTCGGCGCGGACCGCGCAGACTGAATAATAAAAGGGGAGCGGCGAAGAGGCAGGAAGACAGGACCATGTCGAAGGGCCCCGGGCCCGGCGGCTCGGCAGCTTCCTCGGCGCCCCCGGCCGCTACCGCTCAGGTGCTGCAGGCACAGCCCGAGAAACCGCAGCACTACACGTACGTAGAGCCCCCCCCCGCCGCGCGCGCACGCCTGACGTCAGCGGCCAGCGTGAGTCACGCGCGCAGGGAGAGCGCGAGGCTGTTTCTCTCCCCCCCCCCCCTCCGGCTCGGCCCAGACCGGTTCCAACCTGCTGGGGCCGGTCCCAGTTTCCTTCTACTGTCACCAACCTCTCTGGTCGGGCAGTGGGGCGGGAAACTCGGTCCCAGCCTCCGAGTTGGAAAGGCAGGAATCCCGGTCCCGAATCCACACTTCTCAGGCTAGGCCTTGGAGGCCTTACTGTTCCCCAGACATAAAACCACAGTACCAGGCTCTTCGGGAGTGATAAGCCCCCGACATGACAAGTCGGATTCTGTGACTGCTTGAAGTCTGGGGAGGAGACTGTGCACCGGAGGTCTTTTGTATCTTTAAGGCCTGTTAGATTGTCCACGAGGGTCACCCATGCTTGAATTTCCCTTAAACGGTCAAACGTGCAGACATGGAGTCACTCCTTGCAGGCTGTACTGTCCAGCTAGAGTCAACGACATCCGGGGTGTAAATGATGGCAGACCCCATCAGAATCTGGCAGGCGAGGGAGCCTCACAGAACTGGAGTAAATGTCAACATGCAAAGGCTGCGTGTGTGCCAGCGTAGGTCCCTGTCTTCCTCCTTGCTGTCAGGTCACGGTAGGCCTAGGTTCTGTGAGACAAAGGCCAGTGCTGTGGTTCCTCTTGTAAAGCAGGGTTGGTTTCCGGTCCCTGCTTTTCCAGGAGTCCCCGTTGGGTGCCTGAGGGATGTGCCTGTTTAGGAGATCCCAACCCCTGGACAGAACCTGAGAGACTGAACCACACTCAAGCTAGGAGCAGGAAGCATCCGTCAGAAGGCTGAGCACTAAAGTCAGGCAGGAAGAGTTCTGGCCTGACACTTTTGGGGAGATGGGACTGGGGAACGTTGGTTATAGACCACATTGGTTTCTTTGAGTGACTCAAGTGTTAGCTGACATCATCCAAACTTGACTGCTGTGTAACTCAGGGTAGCCTTTCAAGCATGGTTGTCAGTTTGTTGGTCCTTTTCTTACTGGAGTTCTCGCTCTCTGCAACCTTGCCATTGCTTTTGATAAGAAGGTCTAACCTCAGAACAATGTCACTTATCTGGTCACACAAATAATGTGGTTTTGGTTTGCAAATTTGTAAACTTACTGGAACTTAAAAAAAAAAAAATTTACCTGTGTTTATTTGTATGTGAATATATGGGAACATTCATGCCAGGCCATGCACAGGGGTGGAGGTCAAAACTGTTTTAAAGAATTGGGTCTCCCCTTTTACCTCTGGGTTCTAGGGATTGAATTCAAATGGCTGAGCCTTGCCAGTGCTTTTCCAGCTCGGTCACCGCACAGTCAGGAGCTGTGTTGGCGTGTTAAGCGGAACCTAGGCCCCTTGCTAGTTGGGGATCACCTCCACCATTGAGCTGTGTCATCACACACACACACACACACACACACACACACGCCACTTGTTTATCTCTTACTTTTATTTTTTTTTTTTTCCGAGACAGGGATTCTCTGTGTAGCCCTGGCTGTCCTGGAACTCACTCTGTAGACCAGGCTGGCCTCGAACTCAGAAATCTGCCTGCCTCTGCCTCCCAAGTGCTGGGATTACAGGTGTGCGCCACCACTGCCCGGCTTATCTCTTAACTTTTTTTTTTAAAGATTTATTTATTTTATGTATATGAATACACTGTAGCTGTACAGATGGCAGTGAGCCATCATGTGGTTGCTGGGAATTGAACTCAGGACCTCTGAGAGAGCAGCCAGGGCTCTTAACGGCTGAGTCATCTCTCCAGCCCTATCTCTTACTTTTTAAGCTAGGATTTCACCAAGTTGTTTGGTCTGGCCTCAAACTTCTGTAACCCAAACAGGACTTGAACTCTGCATCCTCCTGCTTCAGATTTCTGAGTAGCTGGGATTACAGATCTGTACCACTGGGCCTTGTTTTAGAACTTTTTAATGTTCTCTGGTTACTTGGATCATGTTTTTTTGATACAATTCCAAACAAATTGGAATAAATCTTGGTTTCTTTTTGAGAATGTGTGTGTAATGTACATTGTCACTTGGAGACCAAGGGAGGATATCAGGTGTCCTATCCCTCCTTATTTCCTTAAGATAGGTTCTTAGCCGGGCGTGGTGGTGCACACCGTAGTCCCAGCACTTGGGAGGCAGAGGCAGGCAGATTTCTGAGTTCAAGGCCAGCCTGGTCTACAGAGTGAGTTCCAGGACAGCCAGGGCTACATAGAGAAAACCCTGTCTCAAAAAAACAAAAACAAAAAGATAGGTTCTTTGGGGCTGGAGAGATGTCTCTGTGGTTAAGAGCACTGGCTACTCGCCGGGCAGTGGTGGCGCACGCCTGTAATCCCAGCACTTGGGAGGCAGAGGCAGGAGGACTTCTGAGTTCGAGGCCAGCCTGGTCTACAGAGTGAGTTCCAGGACAGCCAGGACTACATAGAGAAACCCTGTCTCGAAAAACCAAAAAAGAAAAAAAAAAAAAAAAAGCACTGGCTACTTATCCAGAGGTCCTGGGTTCATTTCCCAACACCTACATGGCAACTCATAGCTGTCTATAACTGTAGTCCACGGGGACCCTATGCCTTCTGGTATGCAGGCATACATGTAGACCACATGTAGACAAACCACCCACATACATAAAATAAGTCTTTTAAGAAATAGCTTCTTTACTGGACCTGAAACTTGGCCAGGTTGACTGGCCTGTGAGTTCCTAGCATCTACTTGCCCCTACCTCCCAGCACTGGGGTTATGAGCATGTGTGGCCGTGATGAGGTGGTGATGAAGATTCAAACTCAGGCCCGAATGCTTGCATCAAGCACTCACAGAGCCTTCTCCACAGCAGCTTTTTTTTTCTTTTGAGGATAAGATCTTGTTAAATAGCGTTGGTTAGCCTGAAACTCACTGTGTTGCTCACACTGACCTCCCGTTGGGGATTCTTTAAATCTCTGAGATGAAGGGAGGTGGCCGGCAGAGTGCTGCAGTCTGCCTCTGTGTGGTGTGGTCACCGAGATACTGTGAGGTTGCATTACGATCGTTTTGAAATTACAGATGAAAGGAATGGATACAGTGAAATTGGCAGTGTCTGAATTGTTTGCTGGTTTGTTTTTCAAGACAGGGAGACAGGGTTTCACTGTGTAACCCAGTTATTCTGGAATTCATGGTGTAGACTAGGCTGGCTTTGAACTCAGACCTACCTGCTTTTGCCCCTTGAGTAGTGGGATTAAAGGCATGTTTATCATTGACCAACTGTATCTGAATTTTTAAAAATTTTTGTTTTATTTGTGTAATGTTTGTGTGTGCGTTTGTGCAGCAGGAGCATGCCTGGTGCTCTTGAAGCCAGAAAGGGGCATCCCCTCAAATGGTTGGCTCAGACCAGGGTTCTCTGCGAGCGGCCAGTGCGCCTGCTGAGCTGAGCCGGCTGTCCAGTCCTAGTGTCCGAGTCTTGAGCCTCGATTTGCAGCTGTTTGGCAACTGTTGTTCTGTTTCTCGAGGGTTGGTACAGAGTCGTGGACCTTGGCTCCCAAGGCATCTTTTTTTATTACATCATGTATTTCTTTTGTGTGCCCGTGGTATGAGGGTAATGTATATGTGTGTGTGGGCATTGGTTATCTCCTTTCTCCATGTGGGGTCCAGAAGTAAGGTTTGGTGGCAAGTGTCTTTACCTTCTGAGTCATCTTACCAGCTTGAGTTTTTGTTTTTGTTTTTTTTTGTTGTTGTTTTTTTTTTCCCCTGAGACAGGGTTTCTCTTTGTGTCCCTGGCTGTCCTGGAACTCACTCTGTAGACCACGCTGGCCTCGAACTCAGAAATCTGCTTGCCTCTGCCTCCCAAGTACTGGGATTAAAGGCGTGCGTCACCACCGCCCGGCCTGTTTTTGTTTTTTTAATTTATTTTATATATGTGAGTACACTGTTACTGTCTTCAGATACACCAGAAGAAGGCATCAGAACCCATTAAAATGGTTGTGAGCCACGGTTGCTGGGAATTGAACTCAGGACCTCTGGAAGAGCAGACAGTACTCTTAACCACTGAACCATCTCCCCAGCCCTTGTTTTGTTTTTCTATTTTGTTTTTGTTTTTTCGAGACAAGGTTTCTCTGTGTAGTCCTGGCTGTCCTGGAACTCACTCTGTAGACCAGGGCTGGCCTCGAACTCAGAAATCCGCCTGCCTCTGCCTCCCAAGTGCTGGAATTACAGGCGTGCGCCACCACACCCGGCTTTTGTTTTGTTTTTCTTTTTTTTTTTTTTTTTGGTTTTTTTTTTTTCGAGACAGGGTTTCTCTGTGTAGTTCGGGCTGTCCTGGAACTCACTTTGTAGACCAGGCTGGCCTCGAACTCAGAAATCCGCCTGCCTCTGCCTCCCAAGTGCTGGAATTAAAGGCGTGCGCCACCACCGCCCGGCTTGTTTTGTTTTTCAAAACAGTGTTTCTCTGTGTAGCCCTGGCTATCCTAGAACTCATTTTGTAGACCACCTCTGGCTTCAAACTCACAGAGATCTACCTGCCTCTGCCTCCCAAGTGCTAGTATTAATGGTGTGTACCACCTCCTAGTGTGTATATGTGTATATATATCTTTTTTATCTACAAAAAATAAATCAGAGAAACCAGCTGTTTGTTGTGGCATTTAGAAACTGATGACGTGGGCAACTTGGTCCACCAGGGCCAAGCGCGGGAAGCCTGAGACGGGGAACAAGTGCGTGGTATTGCTAAGGTGAGCTCAGTTGCTGTCCTTAGGGATTAGTGGACGGAAGGTTGCAGGACAGTCTTCATGCATAGCACAGGCAGCCGTGGCATTTGCTGAGATACCCTACTTCACACCTTCCAAGTGTGGTGTTACAGGTGGTGCCTCCATGCCCAGTGGCTGCTGCTGTTTTTACTGATATTTATTTTATGTGCACTGGTGTTTTGCCTGCATGTATATCTGTGAGAGTGTCGGGTCTCCTGGAGCTGGAGTTACAGTTACAGAGAGTTGTGAGCCACTGTGTGGGAGCTGGGGATTGAGCCCCCATCCTTTGGAAAAGCAGTCAGCGCTCTTAACTGTTGAGCCATATCTTCAGTCCCATAATGTTCTGACTTTTAAAACCTTCTGACGTGTTGCTTCTAAGGGGGTTTGTTTTGGGACAGTGCTCTCAATGAAGCCCAGCCTGCCTCAAACTCAGGGTCCCACCTCCCTTTGAGGTGTCTGCTGCCATCACTTATCACTTGACCTGCTAGTTCCTTTTGTTTCCCTCAAGGTTTTCTGTAGATGACCCCAAGCTACCAGTGACCCCTCTGCCTCTAACTCCCGGGTGCTGGGATTATAGATTTGTCCAGGAAGGCTTGAACACTCCTGTGGCCAAAAGTTTATGAAAAGATGTTTTGAAGGATAGTTATTTTGTTGCTATTTCCCCTTAATCTTTTGTTAGAAGTTTTGTTTTTAAGATTTATTAACTTAATTTATATATGTAGTTGTCTTCAGACACATTAGAAGAGGGTACCAGATCCCATTACAGATGGGTGAGCCACCATGTGGTTGCTGGGAATTGAACTCAGGACCTCTGGAAGAGCAGTCAGTGCTCTTAACCACTGAGTCATCTCTCCAGCCTTCTCCTCCCAATCTTTTAAATAATCTTGCATTAAAGGAATTGAAATAATCAGCAAATGGTTGCTGCTATTTGTGCTAGCCTTGAGGAATCCAATGCTTATAGAAAAATATGATTATGTCAGAGTTCTGTTTTGTAGTTCCAAGTATTTGATCAGCACTCAGGAAAATGACAGTCATGTGTGATATGCACGTTAAGACATTTCCAGCGTAAGAACCACATGTCTCTTTATTTGACAAGGGCAAAATTTAAACCAGCTTTGTTTACAGCAAGTCTACTTTGTTTATTAGAAGAGTTTATAACAAACAGAATCAAGGAGTTGGCTAAGTGGTGGTGCCCCACACCTTAAATCCCAGCACTCAGGAGGCAGAGGCAGAGGCAGGCAGACTGTTTGAGGCCAGCCTGGTCTACAGAGTAAGTTCCAAGACAGCCAAAGCTACACAATGAAATAGTGTCTCAAAAACCATACACACACACACACACACACACACACACACACACACACTCACTCACTCACTAATATTTGCTGATGACTGGAGAGATACCTCAGTGGTTAAGAGTATTTGCTGTTCTTCCAGGGAGCCTGAGTCCAGTTCCCAGCATCCTCACTGAGGAGGTACACAGCTGCCTGCAACTCCAGTCCTGGGGTGTTTACTGCCTCTTTCTGATATCCACAAGCAACAGGGACATGTGGGTAAAATACTTACACACATGGAAGAAAAGTAACCTAATTTTAAATAATTAGTTGAACCAGGCATAGTGGTTGTATTCTCAGCATTTTGGCCATAGCCTGAGGCTGGAGGATTGCTGCAAATTTGAGGTCACCTGGGCTGTGTTGTAAATTCTACACAGTGGGGAGGCACACATTTGGGAGTGCCTTACAGAGGGAGCTGGAAAACAGCCTTGGATACTATATGAGATATTGTCAAAGAGAAAAGGAAAAAAAAAAAAGAAGCAAGCAAGCAGTTAGGGTGGGTGTGGTGTATTCCCAGCACTCAGAGGCAGGCAGATCTCTGGTGCCTGATGACCTGAGTTCAGTCCTCAGAACTCAGGAAGGTGGAAGGAGAGAATCAGCTCTATCAGTTGTTCTACACAGAGAGAGAGGGAGAGGGAGGAAGCGAGAGAGAGGGAAGAGAGAGAGAGAAAACGAATTAAACAACTTTGCTTGAAAGGACAGGAAGAGAGTTTGTGAGAGACAGGGTCTTGCTATGTAGTCCTGGCTGCCCTGGAACTCTCAGAGTGCTGGGATTACAGGCATTCACAGCCAGGACAGGCTGAGGAAGGTATCATTTAAAATATCAGTTTCTTTGTTGTTTTTCCCCTGTTAGAGGAAGTTTGCTTCAGACATACCTGCTTCGGAGTCCTTCAGTTTTGCCTGATTCTCAGACTTGTTAACGCTCTTGACACAGGAAAATCAAATTCTGGTTACTGAAAGGGTTTTGGGACAATTTTATTTATTAATTTATTTTTGAACCAGTTTCACTGTGCCTTTGAACTCAGAAGTCTCCTTGCCTTTGCAGGAATTAAAGGCCTGCAGCATATCTGCCCTGTAGGTGATTTCTTCTTTTTTTCCCCAAGACAGGGTTTCTCTGTGTAGCCCTGGCTGTCCTGGAACTCACTCTGTAGACCAGGCTGGCCTCGAACTCAGAAATCCGCCTGCCTCTGCCTCCCAAGTGCTAGGATTACAGGCGTGCGCCACCACCGCCCGGCTTTGTAGGTGATTTCTTACAAGAGAAGTGCTCTGTGATCCTGTCTGTGCAGGCATCTTCTGGATTTAGCCTTGTTTGTTTTTTTGTTATAGGTTAACATTGGGTTTATTTTGTGGGCTGGGGAAGTCAGCGGACAGTGTGCAAGAATGGGTTTTCTTTATGTACCATGTGGATTTCCCAGATTGAATTTAGGTTTTTAGACTTGGTGGCCATAGGTACCAACTCTCAGCCCTCAGTCCAGTTCAGGGTTGACTTCTTGAACTTTATTCAGGAAAGATGACTTACTTTAACTGGTGGAATGACTGTCTAGCATGTATAAAGAGGGAGGCTATTTTGAAGCAGTTTTGTTAGTTACTACATTACTGTTGAGCAGTGGTGGCACATGCCTTTAATCCCAGCACTTGGGAGGCAGAGGCAGGCGGATTTCTGAGTTTGAGGACAGCCTGGTCTACACAGTGAGTTCCAGGACAGCCAGGACTACACAGAGAAACCCTGTCTCAAAAAAACAAAACAAAACAACAAAAAAACCCTACATTACTGTTATGAACTTTACTTGATTTCATCTGATTGTGTTTTGGAAGATTTAGGAAGTGAACAAGTATTGAAATCGTTGTTGCAAATTGCAATAAAGCCACACATACTGGAGAAAAACTTACTGAGCAGTGGGAGGCACTCACTGAAGGCATTGATTAGCAGCACCAGAGAGGAAGAGTCAAGTCCCCAGTAATCCTTTCTGGATTTTATTTACATGCTTATCAAATCAAATTAATTTCCTGCAAAACAGAAAGGCTCCTTGTGGCTTCAAGTCAAGGCTCACCAAATCCCCTTAGTTCAGTGCCATGCTGAGGTGAGGCTCTTCAGCTTGGTGCCTACTTGATATTTGTCATACCTAAAGTAGTGATTAGAGTTACGATCTGCTTAATGGTTAAGTTTCTTTGTTTTAGTCCAGCGTGTTAGATACTAAAGAAGGCTCCCTCAGTCCATACACATCTGCTTTGACTGGTGGTCTCTGTCAACCTACAAAGACTGACCTATTGCTGAGGGCAGCTGGACAACTCTGAGCACAATTTAGAGAACTCAATCTTGGGTGCTCTGTAAGGAGCTTCTCTGGAGATAGCACCCCATGTAAGTGCAGAAAACAAGACACCCTCGTGGACCTACTGCTTCCCACTTTCCACATCCTGACGCCTGCAGGTGAGGTCTCTCCTGTCTCAGAAGCCATGTGCTCACTTCGAACCCTTAGAGGACTGCACAGGCAGCCTTTCTTGCTACGAGTTTGCCTGGCTGTTGTTTTCTGTTAGAAGCTGCTGGGTTAGGAGCTATGAAAACAAACAGGTTCCATCGACTTTAATACATGGTGGAGGAGAAAGGCTTCTGGTTATGTTTCCAATCTGGACAGAATTTGTTTAATAAAGTTTTTATTTTTGTTGTTCTGTAACTCAATTGTGTTTGATCCTAAAGAAGTATTCCCACTGGCCAAGTATATCTTCTGTATTTTGAAGTTGCAACTCTGGACGATTGTGGCTAATCTGAGTATTACTGCTTCCTCTCCCTTATTTTTAAGACAGGGTCTCTCTTTGTATAGCCCTGGCTGTCCTGAGACTCACAGGGATCCGCCTACCTCTACCACTGAGTGCTGGGATTAATGGCTAAAGACATGCACCACTCTGCCTGGCTGCTGCCTTTCCTGAATTGGTGGCATACTAATGTGTTCTGTGAAGGTAGATGCTGAATGTAAACTTTTCTGCCATTCTTAGCTAATACATAAGGTTATATTAGCCTAATAATTAAAAATACTAAGAATTTTAGTTTGGTGTTATCTAAGCATGCAGCATTCCATAGCACATGATCTAGAGAGTCACCCTAGATAGTCATAGTCGTCTTGTTCTTGTTCTTCTTGTTCTTCTCCTTCTCCTCCTCCTCCTCCTCCTCCTCCTCCTTGTCCTCCTCCTCCTTTTTTTATTTTTTTTATTTTTTATGAGACAGGGTTTCTCTGTGTGGCCCTGGCTGTCCTGGAACTCACTCTGTAGACTAGGCTGGCCTTGAACTCAGAAATCCGCCTGCCTCTGCCTCTCAAGTGCTAGGATTAAAGGCGTGCACCACCACTACCGGGCAGGAGTCTTGTTGATATGCCTAGCTACAGAGATACCTGGAGAAACATGGGTAAAGCAGCATCTGTGATCATAGGAAGCATGGGATGTATTTTTTGTTCAATAGGAATATTCTGGAATTTAGAGAGCTAGCTGTGTTGATTACACCTTTTTTGTTTTTCTTTGAGACAGGAACTCTACATATCCCTGGCAACTCACAGATCTGCCTGCCTGACCACATGTGCTGGGATTACATGGCTAGCAACACTGATTTTTCTGCTTAAAAATTTTTTTTTGGTTTTTCGAGACAGGGTTTCTCTGTAGTCCTGGCTGTCCTGGAACTCACTCTGTAGACCAGGCTGGCCTCGAACTCAGAAATCCGCCTGCCTCTGCCTCCCAAGTGCTGGGATTACAGGCATGCGCCACCACGCCCGGCTAAAAATTTTTTTTAATCTACACGTTATGTGGATGTTTCTCCCTCCCATCTTCCCAGTGCCTCGCTATTCCTCTTATGACCCCTCCCCCCCCCCCAGGCTAGCTCTGACTGGCCTCAGACTTGATGTTGTTGTTCTACCAAGTATGAACTTCTGATCTTCTTCCTGCCCCACCTCCTGACTGCTGAGATTACAGGTGTGCATTGCCATTTGTGGTTTATGTGACCCAGGGTATCTAGCCAGGGTCAAGCCCCTGACCAGCTGAGGCCCATTTTCAGCCCAGTGATGGCACATCATCAAATATACTGAAAACTACCAGATATACACTTTAATGAGTCCAAACTGTATAACTTTTTCTCAAAATTTTAAAAGTTTTAATAAAGATTGCTTTTGTAGAGAGGCTTTTGAACATAGATCTGTTCAGCGCCTTCTGTTCAGTATGAGAAAGACTGTGGTTTGCAAAAAGCTTCAAGGTGCTCTCCTCCCAGCCTTTCAGTAAACACATGCTTACATGTGTGCTTCTGGTGCATGCCCCATGGAGGAAGGTTAGAGAGCTTTTGCGCTGAGTAGACGTTCATAGCAAGTTTGAGAAGTGTTGTCTCGCCGGGCAGTGGTGGCGCATGCCTGTAATTCCAGCACTCTGGGAGGCAGAGGCAGGCGGATTTCTGAGTTCGAGGCCAGCCTGGTCTACAGAGTGAGTTCCAGGACAGCCAGGGCTACACAGAGAAACCCTGTCTCAAAAAAAAAAAAAAAAAAAAAAAGAGAGAGAGAGAGAGAAGTGTTGTCTCTGTAAATTGATAGCTACTAAAAGGTAGAAGCCTGTTTTCCCTCGACAGCTTCTTGACATGAGCTGGGTTTACTTCCCAGGGCGGGAAAGGGGTGGGAGAGACTGTCTGCTAGGGTGTACAGCCAGTTGTCCTGCTGTGGCTTAGGTTCGCATGGGTGTTTAGGGCAGCCAGCCCTTGGGGTTCCAGCACATAGGTTGGTGCTAATGACTATATCTGCATTCCTGTAAGCACAACAAACTTTTTATCATTTTTCTGTAAAATCCCTCAATTTTCACTCCTTTTTTCTTTGCCAGTGTGTAGAATTTGACAGCACTATCGAGAGCTGAGGAGAAAGTGAAGACGGAAAGGAGTCTAGCAACTAAAGGCAGACGTAGCATTCTCTGTGAAGGGACCTTCTCCCGCTGGTGGCTCAGTTTGTTTAGGAGATAAAGAAGATCCAGATAGATAAAGAAGAAACCGAGTTTGTCCGAGGCTTCCTCCCTTTATTGCTGTGTCACAGTTTGCATCCATGTTCAGCATTGACCCGTACGGCTTCTTAACGAGGACTGGGAAGGCTCGGGTCTCATCATGGCTTTACAGAACAGCTCTCATGGGAGAGAAGTGCATGAGATCCAGAAAAGAGCTGATTAAATCCTTTTATATGATGTGTTATTAATTAAAGGTTTAACTAGTTTTTAATGTCTTAGTTTTTTATTAATTTTGTTATTTACTGTGTCTTTTAAAGTTAATTTATTTACAAGTGCTTGCTACTTGGTGACCTAATATTTTTTTAAGTCTGTGTGAATCAAATTTGTTTAAACATAAATTAGAGATCAATACTTTTCTACTTGAAAACTAACTTGTAATTTATTATTGATGTAAGAGTCCTTTGTAGTGACTATATGGAGAGAGAGAGAGAGAGAGAGAGAGAGAGAGAGAGAGAGAGAGTGTGTGTGTGTGTGTGTGTGTGTGTGTGTGTGTGTGAACTAAATACCTAGCAGGACGTATTTAAAGGTAACATTTGTCTGTCTTCATTCATTCATTTTGAGGTTAGGTCTGGATATGTAGGTTTGGCTGGTGTGACATTTGCTATGTAGAGCATGTTGGCTCCTAAGATCCACTTGCCTGCGCTGCCTGAGTGCTAAGATCGAAGGTGTGTGGCATGTGCCCGGTTCTTATTTTCTTTTAGTAACTTCCGGTATGGTATGTCCTGACGGAAATGTTCCTTGATACACACAGGCCTGTGTACCTGTGCAGCCTGACAGGTACCTCTTTGATGCTGCTTGTATTTTCCTTTAGCTCAGTTAAGCACAGTTAATAGTCAGCAGGGTGATTAAGGGTATGTCCAATGGTCATGTCAACTGTGTGTGAGGGCCAGCTCTGCCACACTGTAGTTTACTGAGAGCAGTCACAGGCAGGTTGTTGTAAGGGTTCCGTGAATGCATACAGATGGGGCTTAGAGTGGCCTCGAGCTGGGAGTGGTGGGCTTGTCTGCATCTCAGCAAGCACGGTACAAAGAGCAGTTTCTGGCATTTATACATTTTAATTGCTTTACATTTTGTGACAGGACCTCCTTACGTTAGTCTCAGGATGCAGCAGTGTACATGGCCTCTTACTGGGTTCTGAGCTCAGCCCAAGTCATTCAGTAGCCCTACACAGGGGCCTTCCTAGGCAGCATCTGCACCAAAAGTCTTGAGTGCGTGGGGTACCTGTGGGTCAGCCCTGCGTGAACTGCTCTTCTTCGTCCATCTGTTTTCCAGTGTCCGCAGAACCTCTGTCGGACTGCCTGCCTCTCATACAGTTGTAGGGCCAAGTTCCTGCTAACATTTGTCTATTTGTATGTGTGTTCACTTGTTTGTGACTAAGGACAGCTTCCATAAATCTTCCTTCCTCTACTATGTGGGTACCAATGATTAAACAGATTATCAAACTTGGTGCGGGTGCCTCTACCCCCTGAGCCATGGTCTTACTTAGGACCTTTGGAAGAGCAGTCAGTGCTCTTAACTGCTGAGCCATCTCTCCAGCCCTTCTTGGTTTTTCAAGACAAAGTTTGTCTCTGTAGCCCTAGCTGTCCTGGTACTGGCTTTGTAGACCAGGCTGGCCTCGAACTCATGGAGATTCACCTGCCTCTGCCTCCTAAGTGCTGCGGTTAAAGGCATGAGCTACCACACCTGATTGAATTTAGATTTTTAAAATTCATCCGTTTTTTAAAAGATTTATTTCTTTTATTATTTATATGAGAATACTGTAGCTGTCTTCAGACACACACCAGAAGAGGTTTACAGACTGTTGTGAACCACCATGTCGTTGCAGGGGATTTGAACTTAGGACCTCCGGAAGAGCAGTTAGTGCTCTTAACCACAAAGCCATCTCTCCAGCCCTAAAATTAATTATTATTTTAAATTATATATGTATATGTGTAGAGGGGAGCACAGGTATGTGTACCATGTGAGTACAGTGCCCTCAGAGGCCAGAAGAGGGCATCAGACCCCAGGAGCTAGAATTACAGGTGGTTGTGAGCTGTGCAACATAGATGCTGGGAACTGAACTCTGGTCCCTGCAGGAACAACATAATCTCTTAGCAGCTGGGACATCTCTCCAGCCCCTGAATTTAGATTTCATATAGCCTGCCTTTTTTTTTTTTTCCTTTTCTTTTCTGAGTTTTAGAAAATAGGGATAATCCAGTGAATGTTGAAAATAAATCAGTTTTTTTTCTTTCTTTTTTTTCCCTCTTTTTCTTTTTTTGGCTTTTTTCGAGACAGGGTTTCTCTGTGTAGCCCTGGCTGTCCTGGAACTCACTCTAGACCAGGCTGACCTCGGACTCAGAAATCTGCCTGCCTCTGCCTCCCAAGTGCTGGGATTATAGGTGTGCGCCACCACTGCCCGACTTATTTTTTCTTTAAGTAGATACATACATCTGGCTTATATTTAAAGAACACTAATCATTTTACAAAGTGATTATAATTATTATATGTGTATAAAATTACTGGGAGGAAAGTTTCCAGAAGGCCAACAGTGGGTTGTGTGAACTCCTCATGGCTTTCTTCTTTTTGCCTGTGACTAGCCTGGCCTTGATCTCACAATGATCTGTCTGCCCTACCTTTCCAAGTGTTGGGGCTCACAGGGTACCCCTGCACCCGGCTGTGACGGCTTCTTACTCAGGTGCCTGCGTGGTTTGCTGAGCCATCCTGTGCACTGTGAAGAGTGTAGTCCCAGAGTCCTGCTCCTGCTCAGTTCTTGGAGGAATTGAGAGGCCAGGTCAGCCACCCTTGGGTTTCTGGAGTGAAGAATAGTTTGTAGTCCATTTAGTTCTAAGATCTTGTCCTTTTGGAGCTTTTTTTTTTTTTTGAAACAGGATCTCACTATGTAGCCCTGGCTGTCCTAGAACTCACTCTGTAGACCAGGCTGGCCTCGAACTCAGAAATCCACCTGCCTCTGCCTCCCAAGTGCTGGGATTACAGGCATGCACCACCACCGCCTGGCTAGCACTGGCTTCTTACAGAGAACCTGGATTTGATTCTTAGAACCCACATCCACAACTCTGGTTCCAGGAGATGGCTCATGCACATGGTGCACTTACATACACGCAGGCAAACATTTATCCACATTAAATAAATACATATACAAATAAATAAACAAATAAATAAATGCTACTTTTATCTCACTAGAGATTTCTAAACTTATGCATAGGCCATTACCGAAAACCTGCATGATCTGTTCCTGATGCATCAACGTGCCCCTCTAGAGTTCTCCATGTTTCCTTTCCTCTCCTGCTTTACACTCACAGGAAATCAGGACAAAACGACCTCACTCACTGGCCTCCATCTCCCACAGACAAAACACAGATTTCACTACTACCCAGGATAACCTCCTGCGGACCCTACAACCTTGGGAGAGCTGGGTTTTCAGGGGATATGCACAGCTGTGTCCAGTCCATCTTCCAAAGTCCAAAGGCATTTGGTCGTGGGGACCAGGACTTTAATCCCAGCACTCGGGAGGTGGAGGCCGGTGGATCCCTATGAACTGGAGGCTAGCCTGAAAAAAAAAAAAAAAAAGAATAGCCAGTGCTCTTAGCCACTGAGCCATCTCAGCAGCTCCAAAAGTAGTGCAAAGTTTGTGTGTGTGTGTGTGTGTGTGTGTGTGTGTGTGTGTGAGAGAGAGAGAGAGGGGGGGGGGGAGAGAGAGCGCGCTTTGTGGAGTCAGTCGTCTCTTAACATTTTTCTTAGTTTCTGAGGATTAAAGCCATGTCAGACTTGCATGGCTGCCCTTATCCACTGCACCATCTTGTAGGTCTTAAAGTAGTCCTTTAAAAAAACTCTGCGTTTGGCCTCTTGTCCTATGAGATTTTTTTCTGCAGTCCATTTCAGTCCCGAGTGCTAAGTTCTGAGTAGCTCTCTAGCACGTCTCACATGGCTGAAGCCTGGGTGTGCCCTGTGATGGTCTGCCTCGAGCTGCTGTCATGAGGTGTTGCTGTTTCCTTTGATGCTTATTTCTTAGTCAGATTCTTATGGGTTTGCTGTTGAGTCATGTAGAGTAGTAGTACTATATATAGTCATGTGGAATAGAGCAGCGTGAACTGAGAAGGCCTAACCTAAGATCCTAAAGTACAAACCTGATCACAGACAAGACATCCCAAGGAGAGGGCCAAGCATGATGTCTCATTCAGTAAACACTTCTCCTAAGCATGGGGACCTGGTTTTGAATGCCTAGCATCCAGATAAAGCTAGGCATGGTAGCACACGCCTGTAATCTCAGCATTTTGAGTGTGGAGACAGGAGGATTCTGATGGCTTGCTGGCTCACTGGTCTAGCCAAACTGTTGCGCTTCAGGTTCAGGGACAGCCTTTGTCTTAAGAAATAGGTGGAGGGGGCTGGAGCGATGACTCAGGGGGTAAGAGCACCGACTGCTCTTCCAGAGGTCCTGAGTTCAATTTTCAGCAACCACATGGTGGCTCACAACCATCTGTAATGGGATCCGATGCCCTTTTCTGGTGTGTCTGAAGACAGTGACAGTGTTCACATGTATAAAATAAATAAATCTTAAAAAAAAAAGAAAGAAAGAAAAGAAATAGGTGGAGAGCAATAGAGGAAGACACCCAACATCAACTCTGGCCTGCACACACATGTGTACCATGTACGCATGCACACACACATGTGTAAATACAAAAATAAAGAAAAAATTAAAACCAAGTGGAAAGTTTTTCTCCTTGTTCACAGGTATGGATGGGCATGGTGTACATACCTATAATTCTGGTTTCTCAGGAGTTGATATTTCTAAAATGTATGCGAAACATACATTTTGTAAATAATGTTCCATCCTCGTGATAGCTTAGTGTGTAGATATCCAACTTCAAAAAGATGTTAAGTAACTTCCATCTCAAGCATTTCAGATAAGGTATAGTCAACCTATAAAGGAAAGTGTGTATGATTAATATGCAAAGTAGAATAAGAACTAAGAAATGCATAGAGTGGATGTGGGTGTGTAGCTTAGTGGGAGAGTGCTGGCCTACTATGTGCAAGGCCCTGGGTTCTGTCCCCATCATTCTGTGCAGTGGGGAGCTAACAGAGAGCTAAGCGGAAGCAAGGAAGACCTCACAGAAGTTGTGACAGCCAAAGGTTCGTTTCCGTTCAGTCCAGCCTTTGACAGTTCCTCCGGGTGAGGAAGGAGATGAACCAAGACTGGGAAGTTCTCTGGCTGCAAGCATTCCAGTTGTGGCCAGATGAAGGAGACAAAAAAGATAGTCGGGCGGTGGTGGCGCACACCTGTAATCCCAGCACTTGGGAGGCAGAGGCAGGCGGATTTCTGAGTTCGAGGCCAGCCTGGTCTACAGAGTGAGTTCCAGGACAGCCAGGGCTACACAGAGAACCCTGTCTCGAAAAACTAAAAAAAAAAAAAAAAAAAAGACAGTTGAAAGAGAACAGTGGGCCTGATGGATGGCACTTGGAAGGCGAGGCTGGGTGTTGGTGTTGGCTTTGCCAGGCTTTAGGAAGAATAATGAGTCCTATTAATAACGAGAACGGTGTGCCTGACACGGAGCAGGAGCAGTGGAAGTGCGGCTTAAATGGTCTGTGCCACAACCCCACCTGAGTTCTCCCAGGCAGGGTGTGTGGAGCCATGTGCATGTGGCACTTGAGACATTGCTGCCCCAAGTATGCACGCTCCTGGGCATAGATAGCTTCTACCCCAAGTAGGGTACCACATATTAGTGTTCTCCCGTGTTCTCACCAAGATGATCAAACCAAATGTTTAGTTTGTTTTATTGTTATTATTGAGACAGAGCCTCACTAAATAGTCCTGGCTAGCCTGAAATCCTCTGTGTTGTAAAGGCTGGCTTCCAACTCACAGAGATCCATCCTCCTCTACCTCCTAAGTGCTGAGATTAAAGTGTGTACCACTAAGCCCAGCCTCAAATTTCTTTTCATTTTCTGAGACAGGGTCTCACTGCATAGACCAGGCTGACGCCAAACTGACCCCAAACCTGCCCATGCCGGTGCCAGGTGATGGGGTTAAAGACTATGCCACCACACCATGTCAAATTTTTAAGAGCACCAAAATTTTATTTTACAAATAAAAACACAGCATGTTCCCTAACGGCTAGCACCTAAAAAATCCTAGCTATTTAGGAGTCTAAGGCAGAAAGATTACCTAAGCCCGGGAGTTCAAGGCCAGTTTGGGCAACACCAGCTTCAAGAGAACAGGAAAATATTGGATACCAGCTAGATAGAGCCACAGATACTCAGTGGCTCAGTGTTAGGATGCCCCGGGGAATGTGCTCACTGTCTCTGGGGCTCCATCCTGAGTGGGTGCCCTGTATTTTCTTTGCTAGTCCTAAGCATGCTGCTCAAGGCTCAGTTTCCTCCCTTCCTCTTCAGCCCATTTTCTACCTGAGTTCATCTCCTAGTGGACCCAAGGAGTAGGAACAATGTGGATTTCTCAAAGAAGGATCAGCTTAGTAGCTTGGAGCAGGGGTATGCCCTAGCTTAGTGCCTGGGCTTGGGACCAGAATATAGCCAAGAAGCCACAGGTTGTCTTTCTAGCCAGGCAGACAAGTAGACAGGAGAGAGCCTTTGTTTAAATGCCAAAGAACCAGGAGAGCATCAGGCCCTATGACGGCCTCCCAGATTGCTTTCCAGTGCCTCGGGGTGTCTCTGGGGCCCAGTGGTGATAACTCCATCACCTGTGGAGTTTGCTGTACTCACTCCAGTAGAGGAGCCTGGCACTCATGAGTTAGCTACTGTGTGTCTCCTGTTTCCCACCTGCAGAACCGCTGTCTGCTGGCCTGCCCTCCCTGAAACCCTTCCTCCATCCCAGCCTGGGTCACAGAGATCCTTCTTGGTTCCTAAGATACTGGGAGCAAAGCCCTTACATCCCTTTCCACCCGTCCCGTGCAACTGTGTATCTCCCATGAAAACACGAACAGGGCAGACACCTGCTCCTGTCCCAGTGTCCCTAGTGCTTGGCCCTGCACCAGTGCCCAGATGTGCTGCCCAGACACATATAGAGGTATCTGATCCCACGTCTGAGTCTGCTGTTATTGATCTGATCAGTCCTCAGGCATATGGGCAGAAAGACTTATTTCTCTGCCCTTCAGATCTAAGCTCCACCCAAACAGCAATAGCCAGTTCAAATTCAGTCGCTTCTGCCTTACTCCCTACATATATAACCACTCTACACTGGGCACTCTGTATCTCACCTCACAACCCATCGGTTCCTGTATAATTACACTCAAGAGAATGTCAGAAGAAAATGGCCTGCCAGATGGTTCTGAAGACGGCAGCACCTGGTGACCCGAGTTGGCTCCCGGAACCCATGTGAAGGGGGGAGGAGAAAGGCTGTCCCGCAGAGTTGTCCTCTGACCCCCACGCTTGTGCTGTGGCATATGTTCCCTTTCCTACCCAGCCACGCACACACTGTACACAAGGAAATATTTAAAGAAAACTGCACTGACTGCCTAGTCAACAAGACAGTTTCCACCCCAGTCCAGGAGAACCCTAGGTGGGATTAAGTGAAGAAAACACATTGTCCCAAGATATGTCCCATCAGGGTGAAGGTTTGAAGCCCTCCACTGTGTGGGGTATGGGAGATATTTTGATATCCTGGCTATTATTACATGAGGGTAGAGAAGAGAGAATAGCCCTAGCTGTCGTCATCTTGCGTGAGATGACGGGACAGTCTAGTCTGAGGAGGAGGTCAGAACCTCCGTGTGAACTCCTTCCCAATATCTCTGTGAGTATAAAGACATCTCAAGGACAGTGATTAGAGCTTGGCCAGAGGGACTCTTTGCAAACAGGGCCCCAAAGCAATGTCTCCATATTTCTCCCCTCAGTCCGCAGTACCAGCCTGGTTCTTGGTGTAGGGGAAGTCTTGGGCTGGTCAGGTGTATGTGGGCAGCAGGGAACCACAGACTCCGGGAAGGCCGTTCGTGCTCTTGTGAATACCCTTTCCCTGTGATTAGTGGCTTGGCCTGGGAAGCCTCAGATGGCTCAGCCAAGCTGCTGTCGAGGACTACAGCTGGCCTCTACAATACACAGGGCTCCTGTGGCCTGTGGCTCGTGCCGTGTGGAACCTAGATGCTGGGACATATCTAAAATCAGATCCAGCCTCAGCCCTGGACCTCCCTTACTGTCCCACTGGCACCCCTGAGCAGGACCCTCGGGACTTGGGGGCCTCACTCTGCTCCTGTCCCACCCCTCACAGGCAGTCTCTCTGCAGGTACCTGAAGGAGTTCCGCACAGAGCAGTGCCCACTCTTCGTGCAGCACAAGTGCACACAGCATCGGCCCTACACCTGCTTCCACTGGCACTTTGTGAACCAGCGCCGCCGCCGCTCCATCCGCCGGCGGGACGGCACCTTCAACTACAGTCCAGATGTCTACTGCACCAAGTACGACGAGGCTACAGGCCTCTGCCCAGAGGGCGACGAGTGAGTGCCCTGCCTGCCCTCAGAGGAGCCCAGGTCTCCTGGGTCAGATGCCCTCAGAATAAGCGTGAGACATTAGGAAGCTGGGCAGAGGCTGCTCTGGGAGCCTGGCTACAATCTATAGGTCAAACTTGGGCTCATCTGCCCTGATTTAAAGGTACAACATTGGGAGTGGCTTCCATTTTCCTTTGCCTATATTATATGAAAAGCAAAAATTAGCCTTTCTTCCACTAAGGCCACAGGTCCACATTTGGACAAAGCTGATTCCCTGGATTTTCTTTTACCCTCCATGTCCTGTCCCCATCTGCTGCACTGTCCTGTGCAGTCCCCACCGTGGTGGCAGCTGAGAGACAGAGGCAGAGTGAGCCTGCCTCCCTAGTTTCCCTATTGGCTAATCTTTGTTGTTGTCTGAGACAGGGTCTCATAGCAAACCCCTCACTGTCCTGGAACTCATTATGTACACCAAACTGGCCTCAAGTTCACAGACATCCACCTGCCCCTGTCTCCCAAGGGCTGGAATTAAAGGCACGTGCCACCATACCTAGCTTGTTCAATAACTTTAAATGTCCTTTTACAATTCCCTGCACAGGAATTGTGTATGGCATTAATAACAAATGAGGTGGCAAACTTGGGACCATTTTTGGCCTTCTTTGTCATTTGTTTCAACCTCTCAGAAAAGTGCTGGGACGCGCTCCCAGGGTCTGCGCTGTAGTCTGCGCTTTTCCTCCAGTTGTCAGCCTTTTTTTTTTTTTTTGGTTTTTGAGACAGGGTTTCTCTGTATAGCCCTGGCTGTCTTGGAACTCACTCTGTAGACCAGGCTGGCCTCGAACTCAGAAATCCGCCTGCCTCTGCCTCCCAAGTGCGTGCGCCACCACCACCCGGCTTTTTTTTTTTTTTTTTCTCGCCAGCCCTTTTTTACAGAGGCCAAGGCTGGCTGGCCTCCTCAGAAGCCTGTTAAAGCCTATGGGGCATGTGTGCAAGTCCCAGAGGGTTGATTCTTGGGAGCCCCCTGAGTTGGGCAACATTTGTTATCCATAAGTCCCTTAAAGTATCCACAGGCAGCCACCTGGGGGCTGCACGCCCTTCAGATTTTAGCACTGAGACACAGAGCCCTGGTGGCCAGAGAATTGATCCTTCTCTTCCTCAGTCTACCACCACTGCGCCCTCTGGATCCTGGTGACAGCCCTCCGCAGCCTCGGGAGGCAGAGTGACTGACTTGGGGTGCTGTGTTCCAGGTGCCCATTCCTGCACAGGACCACTGGGGACACTGAGCGCAGGTATCACCTCCGTTACTATAAAACTGGAATCTGCATCCACGAGACAGACTCAAAAGGCAACTGCACCAAAAATGGCCTGCACTGCGCTTTTGCCCACGGTCCGCATGACCTCCGCTCCCCGGTTTACGACATCAGGTAGGCTGGTGCTGGGCTGTGGAGAGGGGGTGCAGGGGCCTAGCGTCTGAGAAGAACTGAGGCACTGTGTTGTTTCCCATTCTCCCGTGCTCCTCTCCACCCTGTCTGCCCTTTCCCCTTCTCCCAGGGAGCTCCAGGCCATGGAGGCCTTGCAGAATGGCCAGACTGCGGTAGAGGGCAGCCTAGAGGGCCAGTCGGCCGGGGCGGCAAGCCACGCCCTGATAGAGAAAATCCTCAGCGAGGAGCCCCGGTGGCAAGGTACCCCCTCTTCATAGCTGCTCGATGCCTTGGCTTGAAACCACCTGCTTTTCCAGCTGAAGCTGCTGCGTCTATTAGAAACCTAGTCCTTCATCATCCCACTTAAATATTTCACGTTCAATACTGTATTTATGTGTATGAGTATTTTGTCTGAATGTATTTCTGTGTACCATGTGCATACTTATGGATGGTTGTGAGTAACCGTGTGGTGCTTTGAACTGATCCCAGGTCCTCCTCAAGAGCAGCAAGTGCTCTTCGCCAAGGAGCCATTTCTTCAGCCCCACGTCTACCCCTTCATTTCATGTTAAACCTGTCATTTAAAAGGCACTTGTAAGGGAGTTTCGGGATTCCCCTGGGCTTTCCCATGTACACGCACGCACACACACACACACACACACACACACACACACACCTCGTGCATGCCCTTGGCCTGTAAAGAAGTGATGATACCTTGCATGGCATCTGAGCCCTGGGCCCCCTTCCCATCAGCTCTTCTGTGCCCTCCCTACACTACTACTGCTGTTGTTGGGATGCTCCAACTCCATTCCCTGACCTCTGCCCTCTGCCCTTCTGTGCAGAGACTGCTTATGTGCTGGGGAATTATAAGACAGAGCCGTGCAAGAAGCCTCCGCGGCTGTGCCGCCAGGGCTATGCCTGTCCCTACTACCACAACAGCAAGGACCGGCGTCGGAGTCCCCGGAAGCACAAATACAGGTCCTTTGGCCCTAAGAGGCCAGCCATAGGAGGGAGGAGTGGCAGGGAAAGGATCATGACTGAGACTGCCACTACCACAGTTCCCAAGGAGGCAGGAAGCCAAGCCCTGGGGTTTACAGGGCCCAGTTATAAAAGGAGGGGGTGCGAAGGACAGCTGGATGGCGGGAGCCCTCTCCAGTTCTTGCATGAGGCCCTTCCATTGCTGATTCTTGAGGGTGTGTGTGCTGGAGTAGGGCCAGGCCAGTGTGGGAAATGTGATGTGGCTGCGGCCTGCCTCTTGGGCTGTCAGAGGTTTAGTGCCTGGCTCACAGGAACAAAGCTGTCCGTTACGTGGCCAGCTGGGCCAGAGGAACAGTCTGCCGTAGTTCCCCAGTGAGACCCCTCCTCTATAGCTGATCTTACCCATTTCTATACAAGGAGACCAGGGCGGCCAGGGTGGGGCACTCAGGACCTAAGTGCGGGTCCCAGGCTCACCCTCTTGCTGTTCACTGTCCGCCCCCTCTTGTCGGACCAGGTCATCTCCCTGTCCAAACGTCAAGCATGGGGACGAGTGGGGAGACCCTGGCAAGTGTGAGAACGGAGACGCCTGCCAGTACTGCCACACGCGCACAGAGCAGCAGTTCCACCCAGAGGTGGGTCCTGAGGAGGGCAGGGCGAGACAGCGAGCGCACGTCCTAGCACTGTCCTAGAGGCCGGATAGTTCACCTGCTCAGTATTGGAGTGCTGCTGCTTCTGTAGTGCCTGTGCCTGCCCTGGTCCTGGGGGAGCCAAGGGAGCATGGCAAGACAGAGACAGGTGTGAAGACAGCGTCTGTGGCTATAGACATCACAGGGGGCCAGGCAGGGAAGCCCAGTGGAGGTCACAAGCCCAGGTTCTCTGGTAGTTGTTTTGAAAGTGACTGTGTGCTTCCTGGGCTTCTATGGCTCATTCAGTATGAGGGGGTATGCTCATCGGTATCACTGCAATGAGCTCCTGAGAGGAGCCTGCCTCTTTGTAGTGCCTGGTGGGACCTGTAACTCCAGAAGGAGGCCATTGGTGTAAGCTTCCCTAAGATCTGAGGCAGAGGTTGGTAATGAGAAGCGTGGTGTGTGGTGTGTGTCTGGCTCTTCAGGACATGAGGCAGTATGGCAGGACAGTTATGAGTTTAAGGCAGGCAGAGGCTATATTTCAATATCCTTTCCCCTAAAAAAGAAGTTGGTAGAGATATAGGAGAATAAAAGGGGCTGAATTGGAGAGGGATTCAAAGCTAGCCCTGCCTCAGTGAGTGTCTGCCTGTGGTCGAACTCCACCTGACTCTGCTCTGCTCTGCTCTGCCCCCCCTCAGATCTACAAGTCCACCAAGTGCAATGACATGCAGCAGTCGGGCAGCTGTCCCCGAGGACCTTTCTGCGCCTTTGCCCACATAGAACGTATGTAGTGGCCACAGCCCCGGGGCCATTCCCATTCCCTGTCTTCCTTTCCCTCCCCTAAGCTGCCGTGGCTCAGGCATGGGATCAGGCTCTGTCGTGCCCTGTGCTTGTCCCCACTGGGAGTTACAGGCCCCTCATCACTCTGGAACTCGCCTTGAAGCCCTCGTGCAGCTTCTAAGCGCCCGAGGTAGAGTCAGAGACTCTTGCCCTGCCAGACATTGAGTCCCAGGCAAGGCTGAGAACCAAGACTCTCCAGCACCCGGACCAGCTCAGTTACCTGAGCACAGCGCTCTTCCCTCGTGAGCCTGCTTGGCCCTTGTCAGCAGCGCCATCCACCAGAGTATAAGGTTGCCTCATTTATCAATATCTCATAGCTGGCTTTAATACCAGCTCTGAAGGAGTACAGGCAGGTGGCTCTCTAAGTTTGAGGCTAGCCTGGTCTACATAGTGAGTTCCAGAACTATGTAGGAAAACCCAGCCTCAAAATGATTGATTAATTAACTTTTAAAAAATGGTATAGTTTTAACAAGTACTTAATTTTAAATGTATCAAGGTGTTTACTGTTTTCGTGCTGAGTCTTAGATGTTAGTCTTTTTTTTTTTTTTTTTTTTTTTTTTTTTTGGTTTTTCGAGACAGGGTTTCTCTGTGTAGTCCTGGCTGTCCTGGAACTCACTCTGTAGACCAGTCTGGCCTTGAACTCAGAGATCCACCTAACTCTGCCTCCCAAGTGCTGGGATTAAAGGTGTGTGCCACCACTGCCGGCTTTAAAATAAATTTTTCAAAAAAAGTTTGTTTTATGTATATGAGTACCAGAAGAGGGCATCGGATTCCATTATAGTTGGTTGTGGGCCATCACGTGGGTGCTAGGAATTGAATTCAGGACCTCTCTGAAAGAGCAGTTAGTATTCTTAACCGCTGAGCCATCTACCCCTACAGCCCATTTCAGTGTCAGTCAGCCCATTTCAGTGCTCAGGAGTGTCAGTGGCTTGTTGCTGCACTGTGGAACAGCACAAGTCTGGGGCGCTGTGCTCCAGCTCCAGGCCGTCTCTTCTGTCACAGAGTGGGTGCTGGGGTTGCCACCCCTCTCCCTTGCAGATCAAGGATCTCCTCCTCACTCTCTCTCTAGGTTCAGCTCTGTCTCTGAGAGGAGAAAATAAACAGAATAAACAGAGAGCTTTGGGGTGAGGGCCGACGGAGGGCTCAGAGGTAGCTGGCAGCGTAAAGCCTGGGGCCACCCGATTGCCGCAGTGCAGACAAGCTATTAATCAATAGTTGGGGTTCCCCAAGGTGGGGTTGAGATTCAGCCCTCTGCCTCCTGTCCCTGTTATCTTAGAAAACCAACCCGACCTTTCTGAACCCGTTTTCTTTTCCGTGGAGTGAGCCCATCGTATTACTTCTGTCTTGCAGTTAACTGTAGAATGTGCAGTGCAGGTGGGAATCACTAATCTCTGCCTTGGCGACAGGGACATGTGTGGCTTCTTTGGAGATGTGCAGGGGCACCCGTGCAGGGACAGCCTGCCGACCGCCATCCTTTCTTGCAGCGCCCCCCGTAGGTGACGATGTGCAGCCGTCCTCAGCTGTGTCCAGCCCTACCCAGGCGGCTCCGCTTTTGTACATGCCGTCTGCTGCCGGAGACTCGGTCCCTGTGAGCCCCTCCAGCCCGCATGCCCCTGACCTCAGCGCCGTACGTGCCTGTCTGGGAGTGAGTGGGTGGCCACCTTGCCTGCCCAGGAGCGAGCTCCTGCCTTTCTCTGCCCCAGGAGCTTGAGGCCCTGGTATTTGTCCTAGGGCCAAGGGAGGTGGGGATGTATCTTCAGAGCCAGTAGTGATCAGCCTGGGCAGAGCTGGACAAGCCTTCTGTCACTTCTGTCTGTCAAATCCCTTCTGAAGCCCAGGGGTCCCTGAGTGCTTCTTGATGCCCACTGTGCACAGCCTTCGAAGCAGGGTTGGAGGGAGGCCATCCCCTGCACCCACTGTACCCCTGCCCATCACCACCCCGCCCTCCTCTGCAGCTCCTCTGTAGGAATAGTGGCCTGGGCAGCCCGTCTCACCTCTGCAGCTCCCCGCCAGGCCCCAGCAGAAAGGCCTCCAACCTGGAGGGTCTGCTCTTCCCTGGGGAGTCCAGCCTTGCCCCTG
Source organism: Apodemus agrarius (assembly GCA_964023405.1). Taxonomy (NCBI): domain Eukaryota; kingdom Metazoa; phylum Chordata; class Mammalia; order Rodentia; family Muridae; genus Apodemus; species Apodemus agrarius. Next base: position 103,697,924 of record OZ030015.1, read on the forward strand.
GCAGCTACAAGAAAGCTCCTGGCTTCGAGAGGGAAGACCCGGCCGGGGCGGAGTACCTGAAGAATTTCAAGTGCCAGGTAAAGGGCTCCAGGAGCGGCAGACGGTGTGAGGCCAGTGAGCTGAGCCTTTTCTGTGGGCAAGAGTAGCTTCAAGACAAGGCCCGGGTCCACCTTCAGTATCTTCAGGGTTGGGCAGGGCAGTTGGTGCCTGTCAGTCGGCTCAGCTGAGGCTGTGAAGGCTCGGGAGGCTGCCCCGCACCTCACCTACCCTCTGGGGTGGTCTCCCGTTTCCTTCATGAAGCTGTGTTCACTCTGCAAAAGGCTGCACAGCTTCCCCAGAGCCATCAGGCCAGACAGTGGGTACAAGATTTTCCCCTTTTCCCTTCTGAACTGTGATGCCCGATGAGAAGACGGGCTGAGGCCCAGGACAGAGGAGTGTCTAATAGCAGGAGACAGCCTGGGTTGTCACCTAGGAGAAGGAGCCAGCCTCCCATTCAGGCTAGGAGGCAGAGAAGGGGGCGGGGAGAGGGTGTGTGTGTAGAGAAAGCAGGGAGGAGGAGGAGGAGGAGAGGGCTTTGGGTGGCAGGTGACCGGCCCTGTGCAGTGGACATAGCAAGGCCGGGTGGACTCTAGCCATGGAGCTGCTGGGTACCGCAGTCACCTCCTGCTGGGTACCGCAGTCACCTCCTGCTCCTGCTCTTTCTCTCTCAGGCTAAATTAAAACCCCATTCGCTAGAGCCCAGGAGTCAAGAGCAGCCTCTGCTTCAACCTAAGCAGGTACCAAGCCCCTCCCCCTCCTCTGGTATCACTAGTCTAGGACACGCCCAGAGCCCCAGCCAATGCCAGCAAGTAGGTACCAGTTTCTCTACAAACTAAGGCAGGACTCCGGGGCACCCAACCCCAAGTCTAGAGAGGGTGGGGGTCAGGCCCTGGAGCCATCGGCAGGAATGTTTGGGGAGCATGTCAGCCCCTGCTTGTCCTCCCACTACTGCGAGCCTCGAGGGTGGGGAGTGTTCCACTGCGGTACTTGTAGCCACCCAACAAGGTAGGCCCGGGACAGCTCCCAGGCCTCTAAAGTCCTGGGCCCTTTCCCTGCCTGGCCTCTCCGCGCCTCCGCAGGCCTCCTGGGGGCCGGTGCCCATCGCCTCTCCCACTCTCGTTGCAGGACGTGCTGGGCATCCTCCCTGTGGGCAGCCCCCTGACCTCCAGCATCTCTTCCAGTATCACCTCCAGCTTGGCAGCCACTCCCCCCAGCCCTGCAGGCCCCAGCAGCGCCCCTGGCATGAATGCAAACGCTCTGCCCTTCTACCCAACCAGCGACACGGTAGAGTCGGTCATAGGTAACTAGGCAGGGTTTGTTTGCGAGCCTAGGACTGGACCTGGAGTCAGAGCCACAAGGTGTTCTCCAGGGAGACGTGGATGAGCGTGGCACTTACTTTAGATGTCTGGCTGGTCAGGGTAGCCACGCTAGGAAGGAGCTCAACACGGAGGGCCAAGGCCAGGTAATGGAGCCCCTTCAGGAAAGGGAGCGCTTGAGTCCGTCCTCAGAGTGCTGACGGTTAGGAGCTAGTGCCATGGACTAGGTGTGACTCAGTGGCATGTGGGTTTGGTCCTCAGCTCCAAGAGGAAAAAGCCAGCGCCCCTTTTCATCATTGCCTGTGTGCCCGCTTTGTGCCAGGCCCCATTGCAGGCACTGAGGAAGCAGGCAGCGGTTGCTTCTGCCATCTAGGGGAGAAACCACCTCTCCTAACCAGGCCAGTTCCAGAGACGCACTGACCTTCGCAGGTGCCTAGTATGCATGACCCTCAAAGGGCCAGAGTGCTAGCCAGAGAAACTCAGTGGAACCCGCGGCCTGGACATACAGAGACCACACTACACGTCTGCCGCTCACCATGTAGATGGCGCCGCAATCTTGAATTCAGTCAAGTTTCTCTCCTTGAGATGAGGTCTTGCTATGTAGCCCAGGCTGGCCTTGGACTCCTGACCCTCATCTCAGCCTTCAGAATGCCACACCACACTGGACTGGCTCCACCCTGGAGCTCTATTCCTCCTGGGGTAGCAAGGAAGAGTTCAGAAAGAAGGGTGCTTGGCTGGCCTGGGCAGGCGTTGTGACTTGAGGGCTGGTGTGGGTTGAAATGCTGAGCAGAGAAAGGCAAAGAGCAGGAGTGAACGAGATAGCCAGGGCTAAAGCCCCGTCCCAGGGACGGCCCTCGGGGGCCCACACTCCAGTCTCTGTCCTAGAGTCCGCCCTGGATGACCTGGACCTGAACGAGTTCGGAGTGGCCGCCCTGGAGAAGACTTTTGATAACAGCACAGTGCCCCACCCCAGCAGCGTCACAATCGGTACTGGCTGTGGGTAGGCCAGGATGGCCTGAAGGGCACCCCGGGGTTCGGCTTGCCTGGCCCTCACACGGCCCACTCGGGGTCTCTTACAGGCGGCAGTTTGCTGCAGAGCTCGGCGCCTGTGAACATCCCTGGCTCCCTAGGCAGCTCCGCTTCCTTCCACTCTGCTTCTCCGTCCCCTCCCGTCAGCCTCTCCTCACATTTCCTGCAGCAGCCCCAGGGCCACTTGAGTCAGTCAGAAAACACATTTTTGGGGACCTCAGCGTCACATGGATCTTTGGGTAAGAAAGGGACTGGATAAGAACCTAGTGACTTAGCAAATTCATTTGTCTGCTCTGCCCATGACACACCACCCAGCTACAGGTTAGAGCCAGGGCTTCAGGCTGGACACGTTCCCCATCCCCACATGGTTGGACCAGCAGGCAGGAGCCCAGCCTCTGTCTTGGCTTCCTGTACTGTGGAATGGGGGCCAAGCTCGTGAGGAGAAAGTGAATTGCCAGGCCATGCATTAGGACAGGCAGCACCTGAAGAAGCAGTGCCTTGGGCTCCAGGGGGAGGACTGCTCTTCAGGCTGGGAGGGGTGGGGGTGGGGGACTGCTCTTCAGTGCAGTTTTGCCTGATCACACTAGAGCGGTTTAGTGAGCACTGGCCTAGCAAGTCCAGCAGATCATGTGGTATGATTCCCAAGGGATGGGGACGGACACACACACACACACACACACACACACACACACACACACACAGCATTTTGTCCAGTTACCCAGCGTTCTAGCAGCTTTTCCTATCATCAAGGATCACTAAGGAGCAAGGAAACAGAGCAGGCCCACCCAGTCTCAAGCAGTCTTCCTGCCAGGGAGAGGCATCAGGGAGCCGAGTGCTTTCCAGGTTTAGCAGTGAGATGAATAGCATGGAGACAGAGACTGGGCCACCGCACCACATTCACATAGGCCGCTGCCTTCCGTGAACAACTCCCCGACCCACCCTCGTCCTGCTCCCCAGCCAGCTGGGCTTCCAGGCAGAGGGAGCCTCACCACAGCCGGAGTCACAGCCCGTCCTCAGTCTAGGCTTCTGAGGTTAGGAGGTTGTATCAGTTAAAGGCTAACGCTGTCTCCTTCTGACCTCCACATTCTGGAGATATCCCACCTGACTCTCTCTGTCCCCTTGCTGGGTGACTCTGTAGCTCTACAAGTGTCACCTCAGCCTCTACCGGCAGTGCTGGGCACACAAATATACTGAGTGACTTTTGTTTTTGTTTTTGTTTTTTGTTTTGTTTTGTTTTGTTTTCCGAGACAGGGTTTCTCTGTATAGCCCTGGCTGTCCTGGAACTCACTCTGTAGACCAGGCTGGCCTCGAACTCAGAAATCCACCTGCCTCTGCCTCTCAGAGTGCTGGGATTACAGGCGTGCGCCACCACCACCCGGCCACTATCTTTTATGTAAGCCTACAGGTTTTTCCTGGCAGACAGGGTCAGATAGCACACACTGCAGGTGTGTCATAGGACAACCTCTTTCTGTCTCTTAAAAAAAAGCTTAGAGGTCTGTGTGGTGTGCACCAATTCAGTCTTTTTTTCCCAGTGTGCGGATACTGCCTAGTGGGCAGGAAAGTCTGAAGTCTGGCTCCGTTAGTGGGGAAGGGAGCAAGGCAGAAGAGACTAGAACAGTGTGGGCGGAAGGGGGCCAGCGGGAGATGAGAAGGATCACGAAGCAGGCCTGGCGGCCAGAGAGCTGTGAATAGCAGGTCAGCCGCCGAGGGGGAGCCGACGGGAGGGAGGCCTCTGGAGTCAGACACTTGGCTCTCCTGCTCTGTCAGTGGTTCTTGCCAGTAGGTTTCTTATCCTGTCTGCAAACAAGGGAGATGGCCCAGGCTCACCTGTCCCCTCCTGCTCTGTCCTCCCTTCACAGGAGGCACTGGCTGGTGGCTTTTGTCCTACCTGATCTTGTCAGTCAGGACCCTTGGCCACCTCTCACTGGAGTGCAGAGGGACCTGGAGTTTAGGTGTGACTCCACCAAGGACACCTTCACACACTCAGCTCACACACTCAGCCAGTGTTCAGTCAGCCTGTGGCTGCCCATGCAAGGCTGGCCAGGGCCTGGGCCTAAGCCCTGCACAGCTGATGTTCCTCCCCCCCGGGGCAGGTCTGAACGGGATGAACAGCAGCATCTGGGAGCATTTTGCCTCTGGAAGCTTCTCCCCAGGCACTTCCCCTGCCTTCCTATCAGGGCCAGGGGCTGCTGAGCTGGCCCGGCTTCGCCAAGAGCTAGATGAAGCCAACGGCACCATCAAGCAGTGGGAGGAGTCCTGGAAGCAGGCCAAGCAGGTACCGGGCCCCACGCCCACCTGCAGTACCCAGTGCCTGGTGGCATCGAGCCCGAGCCCATCCTACACAGCAGGCATTCGGGTGGGGGAAGCAGGGTCCTAAAGAACAGGACAAAACTACTTGCCCTCCCCCACATGGGAGGACTGGTCTTGCCAGTCAGAATGTTGTGGTGGCTGGCACTTTAGGCCTGGGACTCCATTTGGGAATTGTTTTTAGAGTGGCCCCAGGACCTCCTGCCTGTCTCTGCTTCTAGATTCTAAGTTAGGCTACCTGTCCAGCTGCCACCCAGCTGCCTGGGATGCAGGCTAAGATGTGAGCCCTGCCTTGTGCCCCTGTCATGCCAGGCCCGGCCCCCTTCTCTGCCGAGGTCCTGAAACCTCTCTCCTCCACAGGCAGCAGCAGCCCTCTCCCTGCCCCCTCCCCAGACAGCAGGCCCAGCTTCCTAGCAGGCGCCACCGCAGAGTGGCTCCCGGAGATGCTCTCAGAGTGGGGGAGGACAAGGGCAGGGGCCGTCATGACGAGGCGCTCCTTCTTGGGCCCACAGGCTTGTGATGCCTGGAAGAAGGAAGCGGAGGAGGCCGGCGAGCGGGCCAGTGCGGCCGGAGCGGAGTGCGAGCTGGCGCGAGAGCAGCGGGATGCCCTGGAGCTGCGGGTGAAGAAGCTGCAGGAGGAGCTGGAGCGGCTGCACACGGTGCCCGAGGCCCAGACCCTGCCGGCGGCCCCCGACCTGGAGGCACTGTCCCTGTCCACCCTGTACTCCATCCAGAAGCAGCTGCGGGTCCACCTGGAGCAAGTGGACAAGGTCAGCCCGGCAGTCAGGAGCGTGGGGCACAGTCGTCTCCGCGCGTGGGCCCGCCCCACCCCGCTCGGCGGGTAACGGTGCAGTCTGTCCGGAGAGGATGAGGAGAGCACTCCAGTGCCTTCTCTGGCTCCCCACACCCCAGTAGACGTCCCAGAAAGGTCAGGCCACAGGTGCCTACTGGTCCCTAGGGTGGCTCGCCTGATAGAAGCAGGAGAGTCTGTCAACCATCAGTCCCCTTGGCGTGTCCCCTTAGCCTTGTTGGGTTTTCTTGGGTGCCTAGGGTAAAATCAAATATGACAAGAGGCATTAACTCTATACCAACCAAGTCCTGAGGGTGGGAGCTGTCACCCAGCTGCCCCTGTCCGGCCATTAGAGCTGAAATGCCCTCCTGCCCGCGGGCCCCTCTGAAGGTCGAGTTTTGGGCCTCACGTTCCTCTTCCCAGGGATGCTGAAGTGAGAGTCAAGAGAACTGCTTGGTTGCCTCGGGGCCAAGCAGGTGACGGGGCATTCCAGTAACCGCTGTCCTATTCCCGCAGGCCGTGTTCCACATGCAGTCAGTGAAATGCCTTAAGTGTCAGGAGCAGACCCGGGCAGTGCTGCCGTGCCAACACGCTGTTCTGTGCGAGCTCTGTGCGGAGGGCAGTGAGTGCCCCGTCTGCCAGCCCAGCCGGGCCCATGCCCTCCAGTCGTGACCCTGCAGCCCGGGCCCCGCTGGGCCTAGACCTTTTCACCTAGGACTTTTTAAAGTATATATATGTATGTATGTATGTATGTACGTATGTATGTATGTATATGTATATGATTATGTACATGTATACATTTCTGTGTGCAGGTGTGCGTGGTGCCAGCGTGAGCAGTGTCTGTGTGTATATCTGGAGAGATGTAGACACACACTTTAAAACAGACTTACCAAGCACTTTTTAAAGAAGAGACTATTTTGCAGTCCTCTCCTGTCCCTACCCCATCCTTTCTGCTCAAAGACAACATCCCCTCTTTTCCCACTGGCCTTTTGACACTGAATATGTTTTTGTCTCATTTTTTATGTAGGAACTAACTATTTTTAACTTCTTCCTGGGGCCAGAGCAGGGAACGCTGGGAAGCTGGAGGGGCAGGCTCCGTTCACCCTGCCCTTCCAGGCCAGGGTCTGTCAGCGGGGACCCAGGTCTCCACTTCCCAGCTGTGAGGGCTTCAGGCGGGTCTGAAACTCTAAACCAGACTAGCTCCTGGGTTCACCAAATATGTATTCAACTCTGGGGACAGCCACAGAGCAGGGAGGCCGAAGCTACAGGCTAGCCCCGCTCCCACACCTGGGCCCCCGAAGCACCTCCAGGGTCAGGGCCTAGTTCCGTCCCTCAAGAACTTGAAGCCTGGGCTGCTCCTCGATGACTCCGTCTGGAATCCCTCAATGGCCTCTTTGACCCCACAGTCACTTGTCAGGTTGGCACTGCCCTCGCCTGTCCCTGCCTCCTTCCCCTGGCACATGGCTGTAGAGCCGACCGCTCCCTCCCTTGGCAGCTAGCAGGGCGATTGTTGGGAGGGGTGCAGTGTGAGGACCAAGGGGCACAAGCCCTGCCCCTCTTGCTGGGAGGAGGCCGTATGCATTCCTTGGTGCTCTGAGTGCAGCTGACGTCCTGCCGTTCTGGGCAGACGCCTGTGTGCATGTGTGTGCGTGCCTGTCTGATGTATATTGTGTTTAGCTTCAATTTTAAAAATTGTTCTGTACAGAGATGCAGTGAATTGGGAAAGCAGTGGGCAGAGGGAGGCAGCCCTGTTCCCAGAACTGGGTGTCCGAGGGCTCGAGGGCTACGAAGACTGCCCAGCATAGGCCCCTCCCGGGCTCAGCACGAAAGGGCTTTCAATGAATTAAGTGAAAACTTTCTCCTTTTTTACAAAAATGCAAAAATCAACAAACTTATTGGAAATAAACTATGAACTTGCGGTGGCTTGTTTATATGGTGTGTGACTAAGGATGAGGACATCCAGACTTCAGGGGAGCGAGAGCTCTGCTTTTGGCCCATGGAAATGGCTACTGTCCGTTTTACAGTGTGGAGAGACAGCTGAAGCGGTCTGGAGTCTCTCAGGTGCAAAGGCTGCTCAGGCACCTCAGACCAGACCTGCCGAGCCTGTTAGCCTTAGCCAGTGACCTCCCAGGCCGTGTGACTCCTGCTCAGAGCCCTGTGACATGCTGTGAGTACTTTCCTTATTGATGGCTTCCAAAGAGTAATAGGTCCTTCACTGTTTCTCTCAGACAAGTATTCCTGCCTGGGCAATTTACATAGAAGGAAGGAGGGGCGGTGTCGCCAGGGAAGCTTCCCACCTGAGAAACCCAGATTGGGCGCTCTGCCTGGGCTCCACAAGGGCTGCCACCCTCTGCCTGACAACGTGCACGTTAACTTTCCAGGGTCACATTGGAAGACCAAGCTCTGACTGCCGCTGTTGAGGACAGTCTCCACACACACTCGCTGTCCAGAGCAGCCGGGCAGCCTCATGGTCCCCCCAACACCAGGTTCCTGTCCTGGGCAGCAAGCACAGTAACCGATGTGCCAGGTGAAATGTGTTGGGAGTCGTGGCTGAGGAGCAGGGAGGCTCTGCAGGCCGAGGCCTACCTAACACGTCTGACAGCCCGAGTTCCACGCTGGAGACCTCTAGGAGATCCGGCCCCTGAGAAGCCAGCACACACACTGCTGACCACTCCAGGGCCACTGGTGTGCCTTCCTCCCACTCCGTGTGCTGGCCATGCACCCCGGGGACGGGCAGAGTAAATGGAGTGCATTCTGAAGAGACAGGACCCACTGCAAGCCAACTATAGATTTTCCGAGGGCCGTGGATAATGTTTTATTTTTATTTTCACTGAGAACATTTCTAGGTGGCAGGTGCTATGTGAGGGAGGGAGGAAGGCTATTCTGTAGACAGCCAGACTCCGTTCTGCGGCTGCCCATCTGTGCCTACCCCGCTTCCTGCCAGCTCTCACCTCAGAGCCAGAGTCTCTTCTTCCCACCTCCCTCAGTCATGGCCACCCCCTTCCTGCAGCAGGAAGGCTTTGACAGAGTCCTCTCTCTGAAGTTTGTGCCCACAGCTCTGGTCCCAGTAGTCTGGGACTGGCAGTTCCAGGAGGCAGATGGCCCTGGAGGATATGCTGCCCTACCGGAGCAGCTTTCCTGGGAGAGGGGAAGGAGCAGCCGGGAGATGTTCCTCTGGGCCGGTGCACAAGAAAGGATAAGTCCTGGTCATGGTTCTCCATCACCAAGGGCTGTCAAGAACTCTGGGCCCTCCACCTACTGGTTCTCCCTGCGAAAGGCTTCCCTGTGGCATGGGAGACCCCAAACTTTTAGGACTCTGGGCCTTGTTTCAGCCACTACAGTCCTGCAGGGGGCGCGTGTTGGGAGGCCTGCTTGGCTCGCTGCCTCCGCAGCTTTACGAAGGCCTGGGCCTCGCGGTCACCCTTCCGGCTCTCCAGCAGCCGCAGAATTGGATCCCCTGCGGAGAGAAAGGTTCGAGGGTCAAACTCTGGGTTAAAGAATAATACTGTCCCATTCTTGTGCCAACCGTGAAGAAGATCCTTGGTGAATATAGACCAGCAAAGTTCACATGATTCGTCTTGACAAACACAGCTTGGAAACATGGGTATTGGGTGGTGACTCATCTGCCTTTTTCTATGAGAACCTAAGGCTAGCCAGGCAGTGGTGGCGCACGCCTTCAATCCCAGCACTTGGGAGGCAGAGGCAGGCGGATTTCTGTGTTTGAGGCCAGCCTGGTCTACAGACTAAGTTCCAGGACAGGCAGGGCTACACAGAGAAACCCTGTCTCGAGAGAGAGAGACAGAGAGACAGACACACCTAAGGCTAGATAGCTAACCTGCCTCAGCCTACTCACCTATAAAAGGCACCTCTCTCCCTGGACGCCCTGCAGTCCAGGCGAGAGTTGTGAGAACTGGAGGTACTTACTGTAGTTTTTGATTGAGACAGAGTCCCCACTGTGGAAATCTACCTCCCTGAGTGCTGGGCCTACAGGGGTGTCCCGTCCCAGTCAGGCCTCATGATGCAGACGGAGGCAAGGAGCCTTTCTGTCACCTACTCTGCAGGGGGAAACCTATTAGTTTCCCTGTGACCAGGGCCCAGCACAAAGATCCTGGCCCCTGGTCACAGGGAAACTAATAGGTTTCCCCACCAGGAGGAGTCACGTAACACTGGCAGAGCTTGAGTTTCACTGGTCTCTCCTCAGACCGGAGCTTGGCTGAGAAACTCAGCAACGTGAGCATGGGTGCTTGCTCTACTGGCTCCCTCTCCCAAGAAGGCATCTCTCTGGACACCCTGCCAGAGAGCCCAACCCTGGGACTCAGGCCTACCATTGAGGGCAGGGTATGTGAGAGGTAGGCGCAGTTGAGGAACTTCGGCCGGCTCTGCACAGCCGGTCAGGCCAGGCACCCTGCAGAGCGGTAAGAAGGCCTCTCCCTCCAGGTCATCAGCTCCCAGCGTGTCATGGTCCAGCACAGTGAGCAGGAGGCAGGCCCAGTCTTTCTGGCACGGCTCGGCAGGCACCAGGCTGGCAGGGAGTGAGGCTCAGTTAGTTGACGGCCTTACCCAAATCTGCCATCAACAACATGAAGAGTATCCCCTGGCTGCGATGTGACAGTTGGATCTCTACCACACAGTATATCACCCACTCTGATCTCCGAATTTTACAGGGGGTCTTGTGGCCCCAGGCCCATTTCCAACAGAGCAGGTACCCAAGTATCTGGGATACAGCATCCTTCCCTGCATGCCTCTGGAATCAGCGTGTGGGAGTCCACCCCTTGGGAATGAAGCAAAGTCTCATCCCAAGGATCCTTAGAGCCCTCTGGTCATCTCAGGGGCTCCTCAGAGCACAGGGTCACCAGGGAGGGAGAGGAGGAGAGCCTGGGGAAGGGTAGAGTCTCACTCACAACTCAAAGATCTCATCAAAGAGTGGGTGAAGTTCCTTCTTGTGCTTCTGGGTCTCCCGGGGGGCCAGTTCAGGGAACTCATGTCTGGGCTCCAGTGTCAGTTGGACAAAGGGGTCACTGGAACCTAGCAAGTGGCCCAGGGGACGGTTGCTGACTGAACTCCAGCCATCACCACGACCCCCCTCCCGCTTCCCTGAGCAGTACAGTGGCTCCCTCCGGATAACTGGAAGAAATGTGCTCAAAGCTCCCGCTAAACTTCCAGGGGTCCCGGCGGGGAGAGGCCTGGGCAGCCTCCACTCACCGTTGGAGTCAAGGGGCAGCAGGCTGGAGGCGCTGAGCAGCTCCACACGAAGCTTCTGCTCAGAGGCGCGATAGGATGCCTTGATTGTGACCGCACCCAGCCTTTCTGTAGTGGTTTCAGCCTGGCACGGGATAGCGCATAGGGATCAGCTGGCAGGGAGTGGGGGCAGGGCCCGCCGTGGCAACCCTTAGTGGATCCGGGACAGGAGAGGCTTCTCACCTGCTGCTGGAGTCGGCTGCAGAAGTACTTCTGGATGAGCTCCCGGCTGGAGGCCGCCTGCAGCTCCAGGTCGCTCTGCAGTGCCTGGAACGGAATATCTTCATGCCTACCTATGCCCATGCTGCCGCTAGGCACCCAGAGAGGGGAAGGCGTGGCTTTGCCATAGGAATCAGAAAGAGGAGCGCACCAGAAGACCCCGAGGCAGACGCACCAGATGATCTGCTTTGCAAGTCTAATCCCCTAATGTGGGCATTTGGGGACCCTGTGCTTTGAAGGACACCATATTTGGATTATTTATTTATTTATTTATTTATTTATTTTTACACGGTCACAGAATCTGTAATAAGTTTGGATAAGAGGCCCAACTTTTCATGTTGCGCTTGGTTTTGTGAATCACATAGCTAGTCCTAGATACAGGAGAATACACAAAGCAGGCTCCCTGCCCTGCCCTCCAAACTAGGGATTCACCAAGAAACCCCAATGAGGCCCTGCCTCGTTCATCCCAAGGAACAAGGTTTGTTCCCGGCACTGCTCAGGAAGCAGGCTCTTACCTGGAAGGTGTCCGTGTGCAGGGCCTCTGGTGGCAGGCCGCAGCCCTCAGCGTGGAAGCAGATCTCCAGGTTCTGGGGAAGAGAGGAGAGATGACTCCAGGCACACGCCATAGGGTCATTATTCTCAAAGTTGGTCCAGTTACCTGAAGGGCAACCTTCAGTCTCCTGGAAGCCAGTGTTGAGTTTCGCTGGGAAGAAGCTGCCTCCACCAGCACCGTGAGCGTGTGGGTCCACAGCAGAGTCAGAAGGCTGCGGAGGCAGACGGGGGCCAGGACAGGATGACGGGGGCAGAGGGGGGGGGGGAAGCAAAGATGCTCTTCAGAAGGGAGGGGCCTCAGGAACCCAGGCTCACCCTCTCACCCTCCCTCCATGTCCCTCCGTTCCACCGCGGGCTGGGCTAGAGCCTGCAGGTGGTGTACAAAGGAAAGGTTTCTAGAGTGTAAAGGGGGCAGGCCAAGGGAGAATCCTCTTCAGTGGGACCACGGCAAACCACCAGAGTGGGGAAGAAAGCTAGGCCGATGTAAGTGGTGACTGCATCGGGGGCTGTTCTAGATGTCTTGGAGCAAAGCTCTTATCTAGGAAAGTTAATTCTTGCTTATGTGGAGGAGAAGAGAACAGAACAAAACAAGCAAAAAGTGTCCAATTAATGGCATAGAAACATAAGGAGTCCGAGCCTGCAGGAGCCCTGCTTTCTGCCAGTAGGGGAGCAGAACTCAAGAGAGAGATCCTGGCCTCCGATCAAGGCTCAGATTTCACGTGGGACAGGTGAGGCTCTGGACCAGCAGAGTCCTGCCCTCAGCAACTCACGTGGCCCATTCACTCCTCAGGAGAGCCTGGGACACTTATAAAACTTGAAAATCTTGAAGAACATCTTGAAGCCACTAAAGAGGAACTAAGAAGCCGAAGCCTGAACCCAGGTACCCAGAGCCTATAATAGTGTCAACATCCCAAACAGCTGCTGGGATCTCCCCAGAGCCCCACCTCCACCTCCCATCCTGGACTGTAGGCCACACCAGATGTCTGGATCATGAAGAGGAAGGAGAAGAAGTCAGGGGCCCTCATGATGGGCTCAGGCCTGGAGGGATACAGGGAAAGGCTTGCCGTGCTCAGAGACGGCCAGGATAAAAAGGACCTTTAAGGAAAGCAGTGAACTTTCTGTCTCTGAAGCTGGTTACATCCTCTAAGGAAATCACCACAGGGATTCCCAGCATGCCACTGACCCCTGAGCACTGAGGCCTTGGAGACATGGGGGACCAAGGGCAGAGCAGATCGGGGGCCGCTGAATACCTGCTGAAGTTCTCCTGGACCAGGTTGGTGTTCATGTAACAGAGTTTCACCTCCAAGAATTTCATCAGGGGCAGAATGGCCTAAGAGAGCGAGAGGGCGGGAAGGACACAAGACCCAGGTCCATTTTAATCCTGACCCCGCCCACTGTTCCACCCGGTTGTCTGCTTCCCCTAGGTAAGGGAACAAAGCTAGCTTCCGTGGGCTGGGTACAACATCTGCGCTGGTTGCACCCCGCCTCCCGTCTCTCTCCTGGTCGTTCTGTCTGTGTGCTCTGAGGCTCTGACCACACCCACACCATCCTCTGACTACTCCCCAGCCTGCTCCATACATGCCTCCTCAGGACCTCTTCCAACCCCTCTGCCTGGCATACTCCTGCAGGCCTCTATGCAGATCCCTTTCCTGCTTCCCGTGGGTGGTGACTCAGCTGTCACACTCAGAATGACCAACGTCAAAAACGCCACCGCCTACATTTCCCAGCGCTCCCCCCCCCCGTTTTATTTTCCCCTTTTAATGCTTATTATTGGCACACTTTAGAAGCGTGTGTGCAAGTGTGCACATGGCTGTGTGTCTCCGTGGCTACAGTCATAACCGCGCCTGTAGTCAGCCGTGCCTCTGCACTAAGCTGTCTTTTATTTCCTCAGGGGAGAAGCCCTAGGAAAACAGTTTGGGTCACACTGACTTAGTACCAACGCGTAAGAACTTAAAATGCGTTTACTCAGTGTCTGATGAGTTAATGCACAACTGTCCCCCAAGCAATCAAGAGCACAGTGACACACTCTCCCCTCTACACAGGAGGAGCTGGGGCCAGTGGGCTTGCATCGCAGCAAGGCAGCAGGGACGTGGGCACTGCGAAGGGCGGGGGGAGGGGTCCTGGACCTGCTGGGCCGTGAACGAGGATGACTGGCTGATGAAGCCCGTGGAGACATCACGCCTGGCCCAAGGTTGCGGGACTCAGAGCCTTCAACTCCTGCCTACCCAGACTCCTGTCATAACCCCAGATGCAGAGAGATGGCCTAGGGGTGAAGGTCAACAGACAGGACAGTTACTCACGTCCTCAGGCAGAACGGACTCCTTGACGCCGATGAGTTTCTGGATGTGTGTGGCAATGCCCACCTCCAACTGGGACACAGGGAGATGGCGTGAGCCGAGGGAACCCAGAGAGCTGGCTTAAGGCTTGAGTTTAGGTTTAGGGTCTTGGGTTAGACATCAGCTCAGGTCCTACTGAGGAACAGCCCCTGGGGGATCAGACAGTACCTGCTCTGCCAGGGTACGGACACCGGTACGGATCTCATGGCCCAGCCCGGCCAAGGCGCCCTGCAGCTGGGCGTGTAGCGTGTTCTGCAGCTGCCCCTGCTCCAGCACGGCCCCGACCCGCTGCTCCAGTGCCTCCCATGCCAGCTGGGCGGGTAGCTTGTCGATGATCAACCGTAGTTGCTCCATGTTATTTACCACCACACACAGCTGTGGACGGTCATGGCACACGCAGAGATGTGGGCTTCTCGAACAGCGGGCACCGAGACAAGCAGATCCACCCTTACCCCCGGCCAGCCCCTCAACCCCAGCTCTGGGTCTTACCATGTCAGCTGCCTGACCCTGGTCCTTCTGAACTGCCGACAGCTCTCGGGCCCGGGTCTTTATAAGGCTACAGTAGACCAGGGCCAGCCGGCACGTGTCCTGGAGGGGGGGGAGGGGGGAATCACAGTGGATGGACCAATGGGTGGGGCTTTCAGAATGGGTAAGTAGAGGAGTCTTAGAAGCTTTGCACTCGGGACACAAGCTATGCAGGGGTCTGGAAGGAAGCCGGCAGGGTAGAAGCAAGGCGGCGGTACCAAAGGGAGGGAGGGAGGGAGGGAGGGAGGGAGGGAGGGAGGGATGCTTTACCTCCACGAACTTGACGGTGATCATGAAGGCCTCCTCCGGGTCTGGCCAGTCCAGCTGCCGGGCAGTGTGGCTAATTTGGGCAAAGCAGGTAGACAGATCCACAGCAGAAGTGCTATGCTTGGTCAGGTCACCCAGGGGAACCAGCTGGGGAAAGGGAAACGCTTAGAAAAGGAGGCCCGGAGCGCGCGGGTCAAAACCTGCACCACCATTATCAGGCCCAGAGCTGAATGGGGCTCTAAGGAGAACAGAAACGAGGCTTGGTCCCTCCACTGTCTCTCCAACCTGTAGACTGTCCCTTCCAACGCTAGGCTCGGAGAAGCCCCACTGAGCCCGAGGATATCAGGAGGCCATATTTTGTGCCCAGTTGGCCCGACCGATAGCCAGATGAGATGTTCAGAGACATTACAGGCTTCTATCAGCCAGGAAGTCTCAACAGGGAACCCAACCACACTCTCCCAAACCTAGGGCCCTGCCTGTACCGAGTCCATCTGCACGGCACGCTGCACCCGCTCCAGGGCAACACTGTAAGTCTTCTGCAGCCAGGAAGGGATGGCTGGCTGAAACCAGCGGTGGAAACCATCCAGGGCCAGGACTTCATGGCTGGGGAGAACAGAGGCTTAGCCTGGGGAAGGCACACGGGCTATCCTCGGGCCTCAGCCCTTGTCGGTTAACCCTTTCCCCACCTGCGTGCCTGAAGCCCACCTGTCTGAGGGGACAGAGCCCAGCTGGCGGAGCTCCTTCAGGAGGACATACAGCTGAAACAGATTCTCTCCGATATCTGGAGAAACAAGGTTGCCAACCGCCGCCGTGTGGTCCTGCACCCTCTTGGCCACCTATGAGGGAAAAGCTCGTTGGGCAGGGCTGTAGAGCTAGCTGGACAGAGGGGTGCGACCTAGAGATGGCAGAGGGTCTCACCAGCCACTGCAGCTCCAGGAAGGCCATGGAGAACAGGTCTATCTTGAGGACACTGGAGGAAAGGCAGCGTGTGTGACAGTGGTACCCACCAGGGTCCCACAGGCCCATCGGCTCCAGGCCCACAAAGGCTCACTTGTGGAAAATCTTGCTCCATGTGTGCCGGCACTGGTAGAGATCACCCATAACATCCTGGACCAGGTTTAGCAAGGCCTTGCCAGCCTCCAAGATGCCCTGGAAAGGATCCGGGTGTTCCAGCAGGGTTCCAGGGGCAGATGCTACCTACCCACCATCAACCCCTGTTTCAGGATCTACCTGTACCATAGGCTGATGGTGTTGCTGCATCAGGTGAAACCATTCAACCGTGCCCATCTGTAGGAAGACAGGCAGGGAGGAGGAGGGGTGACTGAGCTAAGGTACTTGCCTCTGCCCCCACCCCAGAGGAGATGCCTACCCGCAGGGCTTCAGAAACCAGCTGGGGCAGCGGGGCACTGTCTGGGCACAGTTCTCCAAAGGCTTTCATCTTGCACATCTGGACCAAGACTCTGGAAGGCAGAGGGCTCCATCCAGAGGTCTGTGACCCCACTGCTACCCAACTGGCCTTCTTGACCCCTCCCCGCAGGTGCCACCCCTACACACTCATCCCTGACACCCCGCCCGCCTGCAGAACAGAAGGGTAGTCACTGACCTGAGGAGGGACTGCAGCCTGGATGAGGAGTCAGAGACAGACAGGGGAAAGACGGAGCGGAACTTCCGGATGAGGGAGAGGCCATAGGCCAACAGGGATGTGAAGGAGGTGGCCAGCTCCTCTCGCTGCAAAGCCAGGAAGCTGTTACAGGCCACGTCTCTCCAGAGCCCCTCCTGCCCCGCTCACACCAGTCACCTGTTCGGCTTTGAGGCGGCCCTGGATCCACTGGTACTCTATGCTGGTGATGGGGTGCAGGAGGCAGCTGCTGGGGAACTCCAGGCTCTGGTAGAGGCGGCTGTAGGCCAACCACTGCCTGCAGGGACAGGAAGTCCTCGGTGGGACCATCTCCCCACTCCACCAGTCGAGGCTGAAGGCCAGGGAGACTCCTGGGGTCTCTGTTTCTGCAGATGCTTTTCAAGTCGCCTGACTGTTTTTGTTTATTTGTTTCTTTGGTTTTTGTTTGTTTGTTTGTTTTTTGTTTGTTTTTTTGTTTTTTTGTTTTTGTTTTTGTTTTGGTTTTTCGAGACAGGGTTTCTCTGTATAGCCCTGGCTGTCCTGGAACTCACTCTGTAGACCAGGCTGGCCTCGAACTCAGAAATCTGCCTGCCTCTGCCTCCCAAGTGCTGGGATTAAAGGCGTGCGCCACCACCGCCTGGCTTCTTTGTTGTTTTTAAGACAGGGTCTCTCTACATATACCTGGCTGTCCTGGAATTCACTTTGTAGACCAGGCTGGCCTCAAACTCACAGAGATCTGCCTATCTCTGCTTTCCAGGTGCTGGGATTAAAGATATGCACCACCACACTGGCCTTAGCTGACTCTTAAGTTGTGCTTTGTATGGGTAAACCTTCAGAGCTGGGCAGGGTGAAGGTCACCTCTAATTCTCCAACTTGGGAGGCACAGTCAGGTGGATTTCCTTGTGTTAGAAGCTGGCCTTGGGCTGGAGAGATGGCTCAGAGGTTAAGAGCACTGATTGCTCTTCTGAAGGTCCTGAGTTCAAATCCCAGCAACTACATGGTGGCTCACAACCATCTGTAATAAGATCTGATGCCCTCTTCTGGTGTGTCTGAAGACAGCGATAGTATACTTACATATAATAAATAAATAAACCTTAAAAATATACATATATATAAAAAGAAGTCAGCCTGGTCTACCCAGCACATTCTAGACCAGCCAGGTCTACATAGAGAGACCTTGTCTCAAACATCAACAACAAAAAAAACAAAACTGAAAAAAAAATCATTTCTGTGACTAGTAAGATGACTCAGTGGGTAGAAGTGCTTGCACCAATTGGGGCTAAAGAGATGGCCCAAAGGAGCGCTGGCTACTCTCCCAGAAGACCTGAGTTTGGTTCCCAGTGTCCTCACCAAGAGACTGCTAACCATCTGCAGCTAAGGCTATAGAGGATCCAGTGCCCTCTTCTGGCTGGTGAGGAATCTGCACACAGACAGATACACATAAGTAAATTCTTTTTTGTTGTTGTTGTTTTGTTTTGTTTTGTTTTTGTTTTTTTGAGACAGGGTTTCTCTGTGTAGCCCTGGCTGTCTTGGAACTCACTCTGTAGACCAGGCTGGCCTCCAACTCAGAAATCTGCCTGCCTCTGCCTCCCAAGTGCTGTGATTAAAGGCGTGTGCCACCACTGCTCAGCTTTTTGTTTTGTTTTGTTTTTTTGAGACAGGGTTTCTCTGTGTAGCCCTGGCTGTCCTGGAACTCACTCTGTAGACCAGGCTGACCTCGAACTCAGAAATCTGCCTGCCTCTGCCTCCCAAGTGCTGGGATTAAAGGCGTGCACCACCACTGCCCGGCTGCATAAATAAATTCTTTAAAAATGTTTTAGGATATCTGTGAATGTGCCCACACCTGTATGAGAAGGCATGCATATAAATGTGTCCATATGTATGAAGGCCAGAGGTCAAAGGTCTTCCTTAATCAGTCCTGAATTCCCCGGTTCCCCTAGACTCCAGTCTCTGTCACCATCACACCAGCCCAGCCCCAGGGCTGGGATTTCAGGCATGCCAAGCCACAGCCTGCTGGGGTGCTGGGGACTGAACTCAGATCCTAATGTCTGCAGAGCAAGCACTTTTCCAAGTGGACATCACTCTACCTCACTAGATAGCTGAGGCTGACCTTGAACTCCTGATCCTCCTGCCTCCAAGTGCTAAGACTACAGGAATGAGCCACCATGCCTGGGTAAAACTTCAGGGTGTCTTGTTTCTTTTGAAAAGTAAGGTTTTGGGGCTGGAGAGATGGCTCAGCGGTTAAGAGCACTGACTAGTCTTCCAAAAGGTCCTGAGTTCAAATCTCAGCAACACATGGTGGCTCACAACCATCCGTAAAGAGATCTGACGCCCTCTTCTGTTGTGTCTGAACTCAGCTACAGTGTACTAACGTTTAATAATAAATAAATCTTTGGACCAAAGTGAGCAGGGCCAGAGCAAGCGGCCTGACCGGAGTGAGCAGAGGTCCTGAATTGAAATTCCCAGCAACCAGCCGGGAGGTGGTGGCGCACGCCTGTAATCCCAGCACTCTGGGAGGCAGAGGCAGGCGGATTTCTGAGTTCGAGGCCAGCCTGGTCTACAGAGTGAGTTCTAGGACAGCCAGGGCTATACAGAGAAACCCTGTCTCGAAAAAACCAAATACAAACAAAACAAACAAACAAACAAAAAAAAAAAACAAATTCCCAGCAACCACATGATGGCTCACAACCATCATTACAGCTACAGTGTATTCATATACATAAAATAAATAAGTAACTTTTTAAAAAAAGTCAGGTTTAGAGATTCAAGTCTTGCACACGTGGCAATCCTTAGCGGGAAATTCCCTTAGACATGTAAGGGGAGACCTGACAGGGTGCTGGGCTAGATGAGGTCATGGTGAAAGCAGGGTCAACAGGGACAGACGGAGGTCTCTCCTGGAACAGCTACTACTTGCATTAAATGCCTAGATCCCGAGAGGGAAGCTGGCCCCGCACTGGGTGCCACCTCACTGGCCTGAGCCCAGGAGACACACGATCACCCTCTTCTCGCCACCAGTCTCTCGCTCTAGGACCAAATCACAGTTGGGCCTGGGGTGGCGTTCTGCCCTTTCTCTTCCTGCCCCACACCCAGCTGTGACTGCTCTCCCTTCAGGCTGGCATGCCTGTCATTCCTGGGTGGCCCTTCTGGACATTCTCAGAAGCTGACATAGTCCAGAGAACACGATGACCCTTGACAGACTAATCAGAGTTTTATTCTTTGAGAAGGTTTCACTGTGTAGCCCGAGGGGCCCTTACACATGCTATCATTCCCTGGCCTCAGCCTTTTGAATGCTGGGAATGATTACAGACATGTACCACCAAGTCATTTTAATATCAGCTTCTGAAGCCGGGCGTGGCCTGTAATCCCAGCACTTGGGAGGCAGAGGCAGGCAGATTTCTGAGTTCGAGGCCAGCCTGGTCTACAGAGTGAGTTCCAGGACAGCCAGGACCACACAGAGAAACCCTGTCTTGAAAAACAAAAAACAAAAAACAAAACAAAACAACAACAACAACAAAAAAAAAAAAACAAAAAACAGTTTCTGGGTGGGTATCAGCTATTTGCTGCCAGGAGCCTACTCATGGCATTGGGAAACGGAGATGCAGCAGAGGCCAATACAAAAGCCCAGGACTTGAGAGAGGCAGGCGACATCAGTGCATGACCTGGGGGCGGGGGTTGGGGGTGTGCTCAAAAGAGGAGGCCACAGTGCTTACTTGTCTCTGTTGGACACGTGACTCCAGCTCTCCCACCTCATAGGATAGCTAGGCTCTGAGTTGTGCACAAAATCTCCAGATTTGAAAGTTTGTTAACTGACTCCAAACTCAACACAGTTTGGACCCCAGAGCACACACACACTCTCGAGAGTCGTGCTTTGAGCGGCCACCCTGTGGGCGGGCGGGCAGGGCAGAGGGGTCTCCTCGGGATTCTGAACAGGGCCGGTGTACTCACGCCATGGACTGGTGGAAGTCCGACAGGTCCTTCTGAGTGGCGTGGAGAAAGAGGATGGTGACAGCCTGGGGACTCAGTGACGCGTCCCATGAGGTACTCCCGGCCTAAGGGAAGTAGGAGATGCATCTCGGGACCTGACAGGTGGCCCTGGTGGTACCTAGCTCTGGCAGACAGCCATACCTGGTGCTGTGTGACCTCATGGGACACCAGCTGCTGCAGGAGGTGGAAGTGTACGGTGTAGCTGGGCTGGGAGCGGCTGGCCACCGTGGCTCTCTGCATGGAAGTCGGCAGGGTTATGTCGGAGGGCCCCGTGCCAGGTACAGTCAGTTCCTCCCAAGCCAGGAAGGCTACAAAGATGACCGAGCCACCGGCCCAGGCCCTGGCCCTACCCTCTTGTGAATGAATTGGAACTGGAGGTGACACCGGCCGCGGTCTGGGTAGGTCTCTGTGCAGGGCTCTAGCGGGAACCACTGGTCCTCTCGGCAGCGCAGGTCCTGAGTAAGCAAGGCGTGCGGTGATGAGCACTGGGGTGTGGGGAGCTGAGGCGAGGGCAGGGGGGCAGTCAGGGCAGCCTCCAGCTTGGGTTGGGTCAGACCTGGAGTCCCTCAGAGCCCTTTGCCTCTCTCCTGGCTCCTCTCCCTGACCCCTCACCTGCAACCTCAGAACCACGTTCCCCAGAAAGTCGTCCTGGCCTTTATCCTTCCGAGCTTCCTTAAAGATCCTGTTTTAATGGAGTGGTGAGGGTTCAGCCACCTGGGCACCCAGGGGCAGAGCCTGCCTTCCAGAGATCGGGGTGGGGGGGTGTGCATGGAAGGGCGGGGGGGCCTCCCTATGAGCCTGCCGCACCCACCTTCGGAGCCCGTGCAGGTCCGTGAGCTCCCCGAGCTTCTGCCTGACAGACTCCACAGTGTCCAGGTCCCTGCAGGCCAGACGTTTGAGCAAGGGGCAGAGGCAGGGTCTGTGACCTCACCGGTTTGGTCTCTCCTTCCCAAGGCCAGGGCCTGCCACTCACCACATGTCCAGGTGGAAGCTTGCGTTGGCTATGTCCTCAAACTCCCTTTAAGAAAAAAGAACATGGTGAGTTCCAGGACAGCCAGGACTACACAGAGAAACCCTGTCTCGAAAAACAAAACAAAAACAAAAACAAAAAAAAACAAAAAAAAAAAAAAAAAGAAAAAAGAAAAAAGAACATGAATGCTTGAGACCCTTTGCAGGGTAGGACGGCCCGTGCACATCCATGTCAGAGCAGGCCAGGAAGGTCGGGCATAAGCCCGGAGCCTGCGTCTGGAACAGCATCCCCAGCTCAGCCACTGTGAGGAAGCCCTCTACACTGTCCTGCACCGCCTGGATCCCACTTCCTCCTTCTCTTTTCTTTTCTTTTGTTTTGTTTTTTGAGACAGGGTTTCTCTGTGTAGCCCTGGCTGTCCTGGAACCCACTCTGTAGACCAGGCTATCCTCGAACTCAGAAATCCGCCTGTCTCTGCCCCCCCCCAAGTGTTGGGATTACAGGCGTGCACCACCACGGCCCGGCTTCGGGTACAGGATCTTATTATGTAGCTTTGGCTAGTCTGGGACTCACTCTGAAGGCAAGGCTGGCCTCAGACTCATAGAGATCTACCTACCTCTCCCTCCGAATGCTGGGATTAAAAATTCAGCCAGCATGGTTCCTGGTTCCTCCTTCCTAAACACTACTCTACCTTCTTCAAGGAAGAGCCGCGGTGTCCCTGGGCTCACCCAGTGCTGCCGACTCTCCCTGCTTACTACTATAGCGCATACTTAGTATTTACGTGGCAGGGTCTTGCCATGTAGCCTAGGTTAGCCTTGAACTCAACGTCTTTCTGCCTCCCCCTCGTGAGCGCTAGGGTTACAGATGCGTGAGAGGCACTGACGTCACGGGTCTGTCCTACGAGGGTGAGTCTCCCTCCGGCTCCTCCCGAGAACCACGGACTGAGCTCGTGTCTCTTGATCCACGAAGACCACTGATCCTCTTATCTAGAAAACCCTTATACCCAGAGGTGCCCCAGATGGGAACAGGACACAGAGGGGGTGTGGGAGGGCCCCGTACAAGATAAAGGTCTCGTCCCAGACAGGGTTAAGCGTCTGGCTCTTGACTTGGGTGCGATGGGTCTCCTCCTCAGGGATGGTGTGCCTCACCACTGCCTTCTGCCGACGTCGGGACACAGGGCTGCCCTCTGGCGCACCAACCCTCTGCTCGATGCCCAGCAGGCAATAGGGGTCACTGAACCCTAGGAAGGTGTGAGAGACAAGACTCCAGGGAGTCAGCCAGCTTCCCCTGAATTCCCATCAGCCCCACTGGAGACAGCTGGGTAAGGCCTCTCGAAACTTAGCATCTAAATGCAAGAGGCTGGCAGCTGGGGGATCTTTGGAAGAACTCTGGGGAAGAGTTCAAGGCCAGACTATGACAGGGAGAGGTGGTCTGGGGCACCCTAACCACACTTACCACTGACATCCTTGCCCAGAATGCCCTTGGCCTGTTTCACGGTTGCCTTCAGACAAAATATCGGCTTCTGTAGGGATGGGAGGGGGGCGGCTGCCTGAGTTCCTGAGAGGGCCTCGCTTCTTCCAGGGTGGCCCCGGGCCCAGTTATTTACCTCAAGCTCCTGGACACGCTGCAGCATATGCTGGTGCTCCTCAGGCTGCACCTGGAAAGCCTGAAGGGAGCAGAGGTGTGGGGACCCGAGGCGTGGGGACCCGAGGTTGGGGGAAGGGAGGGGATGGCTGAGGAGGAGGCTGGGCTTACCTCCTGCAGATAGCTCAGCAGCTCCGAGGCCTCCTTCACATGGTTGGGCTCCGGCTGACCCAGGCGGTGCAGGACAGTATAGAGGGCTTCCTCATACAGCAGGTCCCGCTGAGACACAGCAGGGTCACCTCATCATCACCCAGAAACCGTCCCCGAGACCCACGCCTCAGGCCCAGAAAAAGGGACAAGGCAGCAGGCAGATGTGCAGTGAAGGTTGAGACGCAGCGTGGTCTCAACCGGGTTGTTGCGTCCTCAGACTCTGGGGCTGAGGGGCCTCCCCCAGAAAGGACGTAGGGCTGCTTCCCACATCCTCCACACTCCCACCCCCTCCTCTTACCTCCTCTGGGGAGAAGTGGTGGGATTGAACCTGGACCTACGAGCAAGGTAGAAAGACACGGTGTCCCTGGAGGCCCCTCCAGCCAGGCAGGGAGAGGCCCATGCCTAAGACAGTGGAACCCCAGCGCCTCAGCCTCTGGGCCCACCGATGTCCCTCACCTGTTCCAACATTAGGATCCCTGAAGGACTGAGCCCTGGGCCATCTTGCTCATCCCCTGGCCTGCCAAGCCTGAGGTCCATGGGCGCTCAGCTGGCCCAGCTGTGGGCTCTTTAGCACCTGCCCCCCCTTCCTTCCCCAGAGGAAACAGCGTTGCTTATCAGAAGGCCACCCGCTCCTCACCCCAGCAGCGGAAGTGAGGCCTAGCAGCAGAGGTGGGTGGCTTGGGGGGGGAACAGCAGGCAGGTCTCAGGTGGTTCAGAGGGGTCTCTGTGTAGCCCACTGTCATTGGAGATGCTGTTTCATGGGGCTGGAGCCTTCAAAGGTAGAGGAACTGAGAGGGCCTGAGGTACAGACCCACCAAAGAGAAGGGACTGACAAGAGAAGGCCACTGTGGCTCAGAGAATACTTGGTGGACCTCTCTGCCCATTTACAGGGGTACGCCACCCAGGCAAGCTGGTGGGGGCCCGCCCCCCACATCCAAGCCCCAAGACTGCTGAGCACCCCCAAGGCTGGTGCTTCACCCTTCCTGTAGTCACTCCTACCTCCTGGGTGGCTTGGGGTGGTGGATCCTGTGGGTCTCTGACCCTGCGGCGCCTTATCTTGATGGCCTGGCGCAAGAGTGGAGGGCGCCGCTGGGGGTGGGAGAGGGGTGTCGCCATGGTGGTTGGCTCTGCCCTTCACTCCGCCACCCCCGGGGCCGCCGGGTGGAAAGGAGGAAGCCGCGGGTGATGCAAAGCCCCAGGCTACACTCTGCAGAGGGTGGAGGGATGGAAGGGTCAGGGTGTCACTGCCGCGGCGGGGCCTCCTCCAGGCTCCCAGCAACTCCCTTCAGCCTCGATCCCTGCCAGATCTTCCTCAGCCAGGAGAAAGTGGGCCCAGTGGGCGGGCAAGCCCCACCCACCGCCCCACGGAGGCTCTGGGGAAGAGTCCAGGGCTCCTGGCAAGGGGTAAGGCCAGGCTAAGGCAGCTCCCTGCCTGCGCTCTCTATGCCTGGGCCAGGGAAGCCGACCAGACCTGTGGTGTTCTCACCCCAAGGTCTTCTGAATGGGCCCCAGATCTGGGTCAGGGTGGGGCAGGCGCAGGACGGCGGCTCCGGAGAGGCGAGAGGCAAGAGGTGAGAGGCGAGAGGCGAGAGGTGAGAGGCGAGAGGCGGTCCAAAGCCAATTGCTCAGCCTGCTCCACCCCACAGGTGACATTCCAGGCAAGGGACAGAACTACTTTGTGTTTGCCAGAGAGAGAAGGGCCATGAAGCCCAGCCCTGCCACTGCGGCCAGGGTTCTTCACTAGCCCTGGGAGCCCCTGGGGTGGTGGCAGAGGAAGAGGCGTGAGGCCTTGGAGCAGTCTCTCTGCGCGCGGGAGCATTTTGGCCAGGAGAGGACACGTGAGCACCGGGATCTCCCACAGCTTTGGCTCACTGTGAGTGGGGTGCGGGTCTGGCTAAGGACTTTGCTTTATTCCACCGTCTTCTTCCCTAGGGAAGGGGGCATGAAGGCACACACTATGGTAGCCAGCCCAGCGACTGTCCCTCAGAGGTCCTGGCACGCCTGTGTTCAGCAGGGGATCGGGAGGAGCAGATGGGACACAGGCCTCGTCCTGCCCCCGGCGGGTGTGTGTATGACACAGGCACCATCCCAGGCAGGTGCGGGGGACCTCTGTAGGAAGGCTGGGGACCACATGCACGCTGAGAGAGGAGACTCACTCACGGAGGAAACAGGCTCTAGCCCCGCCCCCAGCAGCCGGCACCCCGCCCCCAGCAGCCGGCAGCCCCTCCTCCGGAAGACCTCACCCAGGTCACCACACAGGAGTCAGTGTCCAGTCACTTCAGTTTTTTACTATTTCACAGTTGTAGCAAACAAATCAAGGTGCAAACAGGGTTTATTTCACATTAATATATTAACTGGACTTTCTGTGTCAAATAAATAGGAATTCTCTTTAAATAACCATCTCCTCATTTTGCGTTTGGACCAGGAACGAACAAGAGCAATTCTTAGTGCATCCGGAGGGCGTGAAGCTTACAAAGGTGGGGACAGCAGGTTATAGGTCACGTAGTTGGAGGTCCCCAATCCCAGACCAAAGGGCCTGACGGGACAGACATGCGTTCTCTATTGCTCCTGCAGAGAAGCTCCTTGTAAAGGGGGAGAGGAGGTGAAAAATTCCCAGAAACAGCAGCAGAGGGGCAGAGGGGCTTCCTTTGTGACACAGTGGCTTTGCCTCTGACGCCAGTCACTGGAAGCTCGGGGTTAAATCCTCGGAAGCAACAGAAAGAGCAAGGTGGCCGGGTAAGTGTGACTGTGGACTGACAGACTGCTGGGACAGTGGCCTCCCAAGGCCAGGCACACGCCAGGGGTAAGGAATGTGAACATGGCTTGGCAGGGCCTGTCAGGAGACACAGGGCTGCTCTTAGGGGCCCACGAGATGGAGAACAATGGTCACCAGGCTGAAGGGGCAGGAGAGCAGAGGAGGAGTGGCCAGAGAGTCCCTCTGTTTGAGTGGGGGGCTACTATCATGAGAACGAGGGGTCACCCTGTGCTCCTGCGAGCTCCAGAGATGGTAAAAGGGAAGTTGGGTTGGACAGCACTGAGCTGAGCTAGGGTGGGAAGCTGGGACGTGCCTCTCAGAGGCCAGGAGTTCCACCTTTCTATCAGGGCTAGCTCCTGCTAACTTTATACTCAGGCCTGGGGAAGAACAGGGCCCTCCCTGGCCTCCTGGAATCCCAGGTGCGGCTTCATGGGAGGCCCAGGAAGGGGTCTTCAGGTAAGAGGTGGGAGGTGGGCAGGGTCTACTGGGTCTTCTTGTCTTCTGGGGGGTAGTAGGGTGGTGGTGGAGGCTGGCTCTAGAGAAAACACAAAGCTCACATGAGACATCACAGGACCGGCTGTGCTCGCATCCAACGCCAGCCCCCAGACTGCGTGACTGAGAAGGCGGTCTCCTGCCAACTCACCGTGGGCATGTAGACATTGTGTGGGTTGCCCGGGTTGTAATAGGCGCTGGCAGCGGCTTCTGCAGCCTTGGCCTCAGCTGTGAAGGCAAACACACGGGGAGACGGCAACAAGCGAGCAGTCAGCCCTCCTCCGCCCTCAGCCCGGTTCCTAGGACCATTTGTAGATGAGAACACTGAGGCACACAGGGTGACCTTCTAGGTCCAAAAAGGTCACCACAAGCCAACAAGCCACAGGGTCCCCATCTCACTGTACCTTTGGATGTGTTCTGTGGCACCTGGGCTAGAACCCAGGCCCGGCCCATCCAGGCAAGCACGCACTGAACCACACCCAGCCCTTGGATACAGCTCTTCACCACCAGGCTACCACTGAGTTGGCGCCTTTGGGTGGTCTATAACCCAGAGACCCTTCCTCATTTGAGGGCCAGTAGTCTCCAGCCATTGTTGGGAGTTCTCTGCAAGCCCCTGAGGAGAGGGCTGGTCCTGAAGGAGTGCTAGCAGCTGAGGGGCCTCACCTGCGGGAGTGGAGGGGGCACTGGGGCCGCTGACCGGAGGCTCCATGGGCCCAGGGTAGGGTGGTGGCGGGGGCTGTACATACCCCATGGCCCCATCCATCATGGGCGGTCCTGGGTAGAACTCTGCTTGGGAAGAGAGGGACAGCGACGGTGAGCAGCCCACTCGGTCCCCGGAGGGCACATCTGGAGTGTCCTGTCTAGTTCCCTGGGATGCCCTCTAGACTCCTAGTGTCTGTTAGGCCTACAGCATGACAGGGCTCTGCAGCTTGAAGGTGTGGTTAGTGGGTGGTGGGAGGCTGGGTCTGGGCAGCAGAGGACACACTCACCGGGTGGGGGCGGTGGGTAGGGGTAGCCAGGAGGGCAGGGATACATTCCATTGGCGACTGGCGGGGGAAAGACATAGGCCCCGCTGGGCATGTAAGGGTACCCATAGGCTCCATTGGGGACTTCACCTCTGGAGGCTATAAGTACAAGGGGAGAGAGACATGAGTGTCGCCTGCCCCAGGGACTGATGGGGCCCAGGACTGTGCCCACAGATGTGCCCTACCACCATTCCACTGCCCACCCCAAGGGGTCTGCCTCGGTCACCACGTGGTGAGGGGAGGGGAGGGTGGGAAAAAAGGCTAAAGGACAACATGGTGGGGTCAAGGACAGGCGTGAGGGAAGCGGAGGGAGAGATGTACAGGGGGTGGGGTGGGGGGGCAGGGAAGAAGGAGAGGGGACGGATGGTGAACCCAGCACGGGTGAATTACAATGGCTGCGGGATGGTAGTTTAGGAGCTGGGTTTTTTGTCTGTTTTTCAGTCTAAACATTTCTGCCAGAATGTTGCACACCTGCGCTGGGCAGAGGAAGCCCACACAGGATTGATAATTACAGGTTTCCTCCCCCCAAGTTCCCAGTCCTGTCAGCTAGGCCAGATATTTACCTCCTGGTGCTTATTATACAAGATAAAAGGACAAACAAAAAACCCGCCTGTTTGATGTGTCCGTGGCCCCTAGGTTTGAAGGGCTTGGATACCTTGAGACGCCACCTGGAGCATCCGCTGCCCAAACTCAATGGCGCCCCCTGCCGTGAAGGTCAACTTGTAGGAGGTGGAGCCTTCCCAGCCACCTGAGAAGGGCAGGGCCATGAACAGTGAGAAGGAAAACAGGTCAGTGCAGAGAGATGCTGGCGTTCTTCCCGCCACCGCGCTCTCAGTGTCAGCACTGAGGTGGCCTGTTGGGAAGGGTGGGCTTCTGCCCAGAGCTCACGGAACACTCCGTGCTGCATACGGGGCTGGCTCCTGCGTGGGGTCTCGTCCTCGCAGCAGGACTTCCCCCACCTCTGGCACCAAGGCTATGGAGTTGACTGGAGAGCCACAGCAGGGGGAGGTGGGGTGGTCTCTCCCCACCCCTAACAAAGCACATGGCAGCTTTCCTGGTAAGTGGCATCAAGGTCCAGGTAGAACTCTCCTGGTAAGGGGCCTCAAGAGAAAGCAAGGTCCGTCCAGCCCAGTGTGAGGCTCACACAGAACCCTCTGGAGTCCGGATCAGTCACAAAGCCAGGCCCCAGCAGCCTCTGGCGAGGCCGCTGCCTTTCCCTCACTCTTATGAAGGCCCCTCCTAGGAATGGGACCAACTCCTTCCCAAACCTAAAACCTGGGCCCTCCAGGGGTAAAAATAAGCACCTTTACTTTTAATTTTTCTGTTGGGCTCCCTTTCTGAACAAAAGGCTGAATTAGCCCAGCACTTCTCAGCTTCTGGTAATCAAAGCCCCCATGCGCTGCTCAGCCTTAGCCCCGATATCAGAAGTTAATTCACAGCCAGGGGGCTGGAGAGATGACTCAGAGGTTAAGAGCACTGGCTGTTCTCCCAATGGTTCCGAGTTCAAATCCCAGCAACCACATGGTGGCTCACAATCATCTGTAATGGGACCTGGTGCCCTCTTCTGGTGTGTAGGCATAAATATAGGAAGAGCACTATATACATAGTAAATAATCTTTTTGTTTTTGTTTTTGGAGACAGGGTTTCTCTGTGTAGCCCTGGCTGTCCTGGAACCTACTCTGTAGACCAGGCTGGCCTCGAACTCAGAAATCCCCCTGCCTCTCTGCCTCCCAAGTGCTGGGATTAAAGGCGTGTGCCACCACTGCCCGGCTAATAAATCTTAAAAAAAAAAAAATTCTCAGCTAGGAAGCAGAAGGCTTGGACAAGGCGTGTGAAAGGGTATTCTCAGGTGGCAGCCAGAGATGCTGAGAGTGTCACCCACCTCCTGCTTCCGCCTTCACTGTCCCCTTAATGAAGTTGGCACCGAACACCGGCTGCTTGATCTCGCAGTCCTTCATCAGGTAGAAGGGCATCATGAAGGACTGCATGGCGTCCTTCCCCTTAGACAGAAAGATGACCTGTGGGGAAGGAGACCAGGCCATCAGAGCCAGAGCCACGGCAGCTCGGTCACTGGTCCCTGACACTTTGTGTGCTTGGTCTCTTCCTAGCGCCAGTGGATAGCGCAGCCCACTCCTGGCAGCCGCGTGGCTCCTCCCAAGTGCTGGAAACAAACGGCTTCAGTGCAGCCTGGAGACGCCAGATCCAGGTGTGCACACAAGGAGCCTGCAGGTCTCGGAATGAGTGGGGACACACTGCCATCCCTCAAACACAGGCTGCCAGACGTACGTGGTGCACACAGCGGCAGCCTCCATGCTAGGTGCGAGGTGCAGGGCAGAGCGGCGGAGGCTCCTGGGGCGGGAGGCACAGCCTGGGCATACGCGTCCGGGAGAAATGATCCTTGTGACTTCCTGTAGGTCACACTTTGCCTGTCAGCCACATAACTTTTCCTGTCCCATACCTGGAAAATCCCTGGGTTTCCTTCTGTCTTAATTACATTTATTTATGTTGTATTTGTGGGGGTGGGTGAGCACCTGGCACAGTGCACACCTGGAGGTCAGAGGTCAGAGGTCAGTTCTCTCCTTCCACTTTGTGGGTCAACCCCTGGGTTTCCAAACCAACAGACATTCAACCTAACGGAAAATGTGAACACCAGCGCCCAGAGGTGGGCATGTTGTGAGAGGTGTCATCATGAAACCTGCACATGTGCTCTTCACACCCCACGGGGGTGGGGGGAATGTGTGGGGTGAGGGGGCAGCCACACACAGCACTCCTTTCCTAAGACCCCAGAGTCTACACCTCACCAGTGGGAAGCCACAGGCAGGGCCCCTTCCCTACGTACTCAGCCCACAGGGCTCGCTCTCTGCCGAGGCTGATTCTGCAGCCTGGCACTTCTCTCTCTGCAGGGTTCTGCTGGGCTCTCTGCCCAGCCTGGAGGTTGCAGCCCTGCTCCGTATCCTGTTTACCACACTCGTCACTCTGACTGTGCACCAGTCTCTAGGCAAGTCATCCCAGCAGCTGTGTTCCACCTCAGAGAGAGTTTTGTGGAATTTGCATGGCTCAGGTCAGGAGAGCAGCACAAAGGGCCAGGGGGCTCTAGTATCCAAGATCGTGTGACAGAGAAACAGGCGGAGCAGGCGCTAGCAGTCCCCAGGGTTCAGATGCCACTGGCGTCACAAGGCTGAAGCAGACACACACATGACTCTCTGAGAGCGCAGAGTCTCTAACCCGACCGTCCTGCTGTACAACTTACCCGGTACGGAGTTAGGTAGACGGTGCCTTTCTTGGTCCCTTTGAAGGCCTCTGGCACAGTTTTCATGTCGTTGAATGTAAGCTCCACATGCTCATAGGTCATTAAGATGCTGTGAAGAAAACAAAAACAAAGGGGCCGGGTGATGCGCTGTCAGGTATTCTAGACGGGACAGAGTCACTCACAACAGCGTCTCAACAGAGCTGTGACGAAACCATCAACACAGCCCAATCGAGAGGAACAAGCCAGGTCTATGAATCTCCCCACATGCTAGGTCTACAGCCCCCGAGACCAGGCAAGACAACCAACCGCCTTCACCTCTGCAGCTGGATTAGAACACCTGGGTTTACACTTTAGTTTGCTCGTAAGCCCTGGAGTGGGGTTCTGCCCGGGGGTGTTTGGGGCAGGATGTTGTATAGCTCAGGCTGGTCTCAAGCTTGCTAAGTTCCTCCTGCTTCCACCTCCCAAGCTGCTGGTCTCCTGAGGTGCAGGGGCAGAGCCTGGGGTGTGTGCCTGCTATGAAAGCATCCTCCAACTCAGTGTTTATAAAACCTAATCTATGGCCAGGCGGTGGTGGCGCGTGCCTGTAATCCCAGCACTTGGGATTACTACCTCTACCCAGCAGAGGTAGGCGGATTTCTGAGTTCGAGGCCAGCCTGGTCTACAGAGTAAGTTCCAGGACAGCCAGGGCTATACAGAGAAAACCTGCCTCGAAAAAAACCAAAAAAAAACCAAAAAACAAACCTATTCTATGCTGGGGCAGTGGTGGCCCAACTTTAATCTCTGCACTCAGGAGGCAGAGGCAGGTGGATCTGTGAGTTTGAGGCCAGCCTGGTCTACTGAGTGAGTCTAGGATAGCCAAAGTTACACAGAAAAACAGTCTCAAAACAAACAAATAAAAACCTAATATGTAAACAGAGTCTAATGGGACCGGGGGTGTAGCTCAGTATTATCTAGCATGGTCAAGGCTCTAGGCTCATCCCGGCACCTAAACAAACAAACATGTTAAAGACATGGCTATTGCATTGGACCCCTGAAGCTGGAGTTATAGGCGGTTCTGAGCTGTTCCCTATGGATGCTGGATGCTGGGAACTGAACCTGGGTTCTCTGGGAGAACAGAAGTATTTCTAACTGCTAAACCAGCTCTCCAGCCCCAAAAGTTCTCTAGCTAGAGTGGTAGGAAACTTTTGCACATAAATCCCTTGAGATGTGTGTGTGTGTGTGTGTGTGTGTGTGTACTCAATTTTCTGGGAAGAGTTCACAAATTCTTCTTTTCCTTTTTTTTTTTTTTTTTTTTTTTGGAGACAGGGTTTCTCTATGTAGCCCTGGCTATTCTGGAACTCTCTCTGTAGACCAGGCTGCCCTTGAACACACAGAGATCTGCCTGCTTCTGCCTCTTTAATGCTGGGACTAAAGGCATGCACCACTACCTAATGGTAAATTCTCGGCTTTTACCTCTATTAGTGGTTTGTGAATTAAAGATTACTGTTTACTAATTTAAATTCCAAAGTTTGAGTGTTAAACTTAAATTTCAATTATTGTTGACACATTTGTTCAGAAGTGTGGCTTAAGTTATTCCTTAGAACCCTACTGGTATGGATCCAGTATTGTAGACCCAGAACAGAGAAATCATGTGGGGGGGGGGGAATGAGTGGGGAATAGCGGGGGGGGGGGGGAATTATGGGACATATGGTGGGGGGTAACTGGGAAAGGGGAAAGCCTTTGGAATGTAAACATAGAATATAGAAAAAAAAAAAAAAAAAGAACCCTACTGGTAGCAATGAGCTACGAACCAGGTGCTGAGGCCCAGGAGTCAGATACCACCCAGATAAGACTCAGTTTAAGAGGGGGGTGGGTGGGTGGGTGGGGGACTGGGAAAGGGGAAAGCCTTCAGAATATAAACAAAGAATATAGAAAATTAAAAAAAAATGTAAAGTAAAAAAAAAAAAAAAAGTTTAAGAGACAAAAAGTTCCCAGCATGGTAGCACATGCCTTTAATTCCAGCACTCAGGAGGCAGAGGCAGGTGAATCTCTATGAGTTCAAGGCCAGCCTGGACTACAAAGTGAGTCCAGGACAGCCAGGACTCTATTACACAAAGACACACTGTCTTGGAAAAACAAACAAAAAGGAATCACTCCCAAATAATGAAATTAAATAACCCTGGTTTGTGGTAGCACCCATGGCTTAACTCCTTGCACTCAAAAGCCTGAGGTAGGAGGATTGCCTCAAATTTAAGGCCAACCCGAGCTACAGGAATGAAGCCATACCTCAAAAACCAGAGAGGCTGGTAGTGGTGGGGATTCAGTCATTAAATGGTATCAGAGTACTCGGCCAAGGAACTGGACAATGTATACCAGAGACCAATGTAAGGTTTCTCAGATTACAAGATAAAAAGATCCGAGTTCATAGGTTCATCTGTCTCCTCCTGTCCCAAATATCCTTTCTTGGTGCAATAGAAAGAGAGCGGCTCAGGTTAAAGAAGAGGTCACAGCCGGGCAGTGGTGGCACACGCCTGTAATCCCAGCACTTGGGAGGCAGAGGCAGGCGGATTTCTGAGTTCGAGGCCAGCCTGATCTAGAGTGAGTTCCAGGACAGGCAGGGCTATACAGAGAAACCCTGTCTCGAGAAAAAAAAAAAAAAAATCCAGAAAAAAAAAACCAAAAACCAAAACCAAAACCAAAACAAATAAAGAAGAGGTCATCAAGCACATGCAATGGCTGGCCCCTTCCCAAGACCTATGGACACCAAGTCAGTGGAACCTGGCCGTGTCACTGCCTGCCTTCTCCTCTGACTCATGCAGGAGTTTCCCAGGTGACAGGTCCCAACATGGGTGCCTGTCTACACTGGGTGTGGGCTCTGACCTCCATCATGTCTTCTCTTGGCTGGCTCTCGAGAAGTTAACTCAAGGCCTCATAGCGCAAAGTCTGGGGTGTCGGATTTTCAAGGAGCGAGAAACAAGAGGAAAAGAGAAGCCCTGCAGTTCAGGGGAAGGCAGAGAGAGAACCACCTTGAAGTTGGCAGGTCTTTGTTCTGGGAACTGGCATAGGCCATTGAGAATTCAGGAGAGCCAGGCAAGAGACAAGCCTTTACAAGGGTCACTGGGTTAAGCAGTTGACAGGCATTTAGTTCCACTTCTAGGGCCTCAGCCTTTCTATTGGAGCCTGACAAGTTCTGGAATATACGAGAAAACTGTACAGGAGTAGTTAAGTCTATTGACTTTGGGGCCAAGCTACCTTCAATTCCCATCTGTTACTCGCAGAACTATGGCCTAAGTTATTTAACCTCACTAGGCCTCACCTGCCCTACCCGCAAACTGTGTATAAGTTTGTGCGACACAAGATCATGTATTACCTAAAGTAGAACTGACGCAGCATAGTAAAGGCACCGCCTAGTAAACAGCAACTACGGTTTAAGACTTCGCTTGGCAAGGGGTTCAAGAAGTCACCCGTGGGCCTCACTCATCTTCCCAAACCCTGACACCATTCTGCTGCCCCACCCCCACCCAGCACCCCAGCTGATCAGCGCCCCGGCCCCCCCCCCGACCCACCCACTCCCTCCAGCCCCGCCTCCGGCCGTTACCACCCCTTCCCCCCAGCGCTCCATCAATTTCCTTCCCCACCATATCCCACCGTCCACCACACCCAGTGGCCGACACCCGCCCTTCGAGTCTCCAGGATCCTTCCGCCGTGTTTTCACCTCTCAGTGTTGTTGACGATCACTCCGCCGCCCTCTGAGTGATTCTTGTTGAGCGCCATAGTCTCGCCCACAGGGATCCCGAGACTCGCAGCACCGCTCTGCGCTTGCGCTGGCCTTTGGCCCGCCTCTAGTGGCGTCGTTCGTATTACAGTCAGCCAATCATAGTTCCTGCGCGTAGGCTGACCAACCACCTGATCTGGACTGTCACGTGGGGAGAGTTTACTCCGGCTCCCCCTCCCCCAAGTTGCACCTGCATCACAAACAAGTTGGTAACTACAATTCCCAGCAGGCAGTGGTCCTGCAACCGCGGCCTCTCCCTGCGATTAGTGACGAGTGCATTCTGGAACTCGTAGTCTTTTTTTTTTTTTTTTTTTTTTTTACATTCTAGGCCAGGCTCGAGATTATATTTACAAAACTACTTAAACATTTGTACGCCTCTTTCATCCCGGTTTCCTCATGTTAAGGAAACTCAATCGAAGAAATGTAACTTAAATGTGATGATTTGGTGTATGGTACATTTAAAAATGTCCGCAACTGTCATGAGTAGTTCGCGCTTACACTTGGGTAGTCATTGCAAACTTTTAGAGCAGTGCGAGATGCAGTTCTAGAGTGGACTAGCAAAGCAAGAGAAAAATACGTCGTTTTAGTCGACCCAGACCCCTCGAGTCGGACTGTGTGAACTTCTGGGGACTGAGCGATCCGCTCCCCACCCTCGTACCCTCCCAGCACCTGCCGCCTGTCGCCTCGCGATGGCGCTGCTTCCTGCTCTGATCTAGCTAGCGGATCCTGCTGCCAGGAGTTAAACAGCAGGGTTTAGACAAGACCTGGAATAATTGAATGGAACGACAGATTGTGAGACCAACCGCCAGGTAGGACTTTGAAACACCAGTGACTCGTTTCTGCTAGTGGGTGTCGCCCCACTTGCGCTGTAGTGATCCTAAACTCCATCTCTAGATGAATCTTTTGCAGTGCTGGCGAGGCTTGGGAGAGCTCCTCAGTTTCTGGGTGGCATCTTAGCATATCTATCCTTAAGCTTAGGAGACCAGTGTTTGGTGTGAAGCAGACAGCACGGTGCCCTGCATCTTGGAACATTGCCGCAGATTTGAGGCCAACTTGGGCTGCATAATGATTTCCAGACCAGCCTCAGCTACAGAGTAAGACAGTTCTGGGAAATGGTGGGTACATTATTAACTCACAGTGCAAGGGACACTTCTGTACGCTTTGATTTTTATTTTTTGCTAGGTGCACTCTAATAAAAGTTAAATGGCTACAGATTTTTGTTTGTTTAGTTTTTGAGAAAGCGTCTCAGCACCTCCGAATTGTTTTGTAAGGGAGGCTGACCTTGAACTCTTGGTCCTCCTGAACAAGAACAGACTTGTGGCCGGGTGTGGTGGCGCATGCCTTTAATCCCAGCACTTGGGAGGCAGAGGCAGGTGGATTTCTGAATTCGAGGCCAGCCTGGTTTACAGAGTGAGTTCCAGGATAGCCAGGGATATACAGAGAAACCCTGTCTTGAAAAACCAAAAAAAAAAAAACAACAAAAAATAGACTTGTGCCACCGTACCTGGATAGTTTGTTTGTTTGTTTAATATACAGGGCCTCCTGTAGCTTTTTTTGGCTAGTTACTGGCTATGTAGCTGAGGATAACTCATGTCTCCTGGCTCCATCATTCCTGAGATTACAAGTGTGTACCACCAAGCCTGGCTTTACAAAGTTACGACGATCAGTCGACTTCAGGATTCATGCACATCATGCAAAGCGCTGCACTGGGCTGGACTGCGTCCCTAGCCTCAGCATTTTTTAAAGAGTGTAATCCAAGCTGAGTGTAACGAAGCAATCAGGGATCAGAGGTAAGAGGACGGCTGGGGGGGTTGAGCCCCCCTTGTTTACATATTCAATTCCAAACCGTCCAGCGGCTCTTGTCTCGTGAAGATAAAACAACAGATACAGTAAGAGAAAAACAATAGCCAGACTCGGTGGCATGCACCGTCAGTCCCAGCACCAGAACCAAGTGGTTCACAATGGTCTGTATCTCCACTCCAGGCAGTCTGATATCTTGTTCTGGCTTCTTTGGGTACCTACACTCATGCTCACATGTGCCCTCATGTGTGTGAGCACACAAGCACACACACACACACACACACACACACAAAAGAAAAAAGGAAAAAAAAGAGGGAAATACTTTGCTGTGACCTAAAGATCTTTCCTGACAGAGTTTTGCTAACAGGACAGGTACAGATTTCATCTCAGGACCAGAGTCTCTAAGAAGGAACATGTTTCTAGACTCTGATAATATCTTGCAATGGTTTGAGACTCACTCAAGTCACTGGTTTTTCCTTTTGATCTGAAGGTTATGTTGGGCAGACAGCTTACGAACAGCGTCGTTTGGGCCAGTTTCCAACCACTCGACTGGATAAAGCCAAAAGCCTGTTTCCTTGATTGGATTGTTGGATTGGTGTAGCCAGATGGGTGTTTCCTGATCAACACTTCTGTTCTTTGTAGATAGGAATACCTAGGGGTATCTAGGAGTATCATAGCACAGGTACCTTTGCTATATTTCAACTTCCTCTTAAGAATTACCCCCACCACCACCCACCCCCAGCCCACCACCACCCCCGAGGTGGTGGCACATGCCTTTAATCCCAGCACTTGGGAGGCAAAGGCAGGCAGATTTCTGAGTTTGAGGCCAGCCCAGTCTATACAGTGAGTTCCAGGACAGCCAGGGCTACACAGAGAAACCCTGTTTCAACAAAACAAAAACAAACAAACAAAAAAAAAAACAGAATTTTTTTTCCCTGAGACAGGAACTCAGAAATCCTCCTGCCAATGCCTCCCAAATGCTGGGACTATAAGAATTTTTTAATTAGAAATTTTTTAACTTCCTTGTTTGTTTGTTTTAGTTTTTTGACAGAAGGTTTCTCTGTGCTCTGGCTCATTCTGGAACTTGCCTTGGAACTCATTCTGTAGACCAGGCAGGCCTCAAACTCATAAGAGATCTGACTGCCTCTGCCTCCAGAGTACTGGGATTAAAGGTGTGAACCATCATGCTTGGCCTGTTTTTTTTTCCTGTTTGTTTGTTTATTCATTTGTTTGTCTGTTTGTGTGAGACAGTATCTTGATATGTATGCCTGACTGGCCTGGAACTCACCTTCTGGACCAGGCTGGTCTTGAACTTGCAAACATCTGTCTACCTCTGCCTCCTGAGAGCTAGGGCTAAAGGTACCCTGCTCAACCTTCTTTTCCCCTTCATTTTTAATTTCCTTGTTGGTTTTGTTGATTTTGCCTTTGTTTCTTTGTGGATGTCACATCCTGCATCATCCAGATCCACTCATCCCCCTGCCCCCTCATACCGGCCTCTGCCCTTGCAACCTCCCACCCCAAAAGAAAAAAACCTCATGTGGAAGCTGTAGTGTGTCACAGTATGTCCCACAGGACACCCCTTTGTCCATATGTTTTTGCTTGTAAATGTTTATTGGTCTGGGTTAAGGCCTTCTGTTACACTTGAAATACTGGAGCTGCAGTGGGACTCTTCTCTGATATTCTGTGGTTGCCCTTGTCATGGAGATAAAGCAGCTTTGGATTCTGCAGCTTAGGGAGGGACAGGCCCTTCACAAGCTCTAGCAATTCATGGATGCGATAGATGTTGGGGTGGACCGACCCAAAGCCCCAGATCTGGGCCTGGAAGGTATCTGAGCTGCTCTGCCTACCAGCTCTCCAGCACCGCCAGGGCGAGCCCTCCAGCACTGCCCGATAGATCATGCCACAGCCAGCAAGGGGCAGAGCCAGCTCTCCTGCTTTCATGCCTTTGGGGCTAGCCCAGGTGAGGGGTGGGGCTAGCCCAGGTGAGGGGTGGAGCCAGCCCAGGTGAGGGGTGGAACCAGCCCTTAGACATCACCATGGCATCAGATCCCATTACAGATGGTTGTTAGCCACCATGTGGTTGCTGGGAATTGAACTCAGGACCTCTGGAAGAACAGTCAGTGCTCTTAACCTCTGAGCCATCTCTCCAGTGGTACACACCTGTAATCTTAGCACTCATGAGGCAGAGGCAGATGGATCTCTGTGAGTTGGAGGCCAGCCTATTTTCCAGAGGGAGTTCCAGGACAGCCAGGGTTATACACAGAAACCCTGTCTCAAAAAACAAAAACAACAACAAAAATCCCATATACATATGGGTATATCTATATATGTGTGTCTGTGTGTATATGTGTGTGTATGTATGCATTATGTATGTATGTATGCACATGGTTCAGCAGGTGCTGCATTTCCAGAAGACCTGGGTTTGATTCCCAGCACCCACAATCTTCTGTAATTCCAGTTCCAGGCCCTCCAACAACTTCTTCTGGCATCTGAGGATATCCCTGTGCATGTGATGTACAGACACCCATACACATAAAATAAACATAATTTTAAAAAGGAATTATGCCAGGCGTGGTGGCGCACGCTTGTAATCCCAGCACTTGGGAGGCAGAGGCAGGCGGATTTCTGAGTTCGAGGCCAGCCTGGTCTACAGAGTGAGTTTCAGGACAGCCAGGGCTACACAGAGAAACCCTGTCTCGAAAAACCAAAAAAAAAAAAAGGATATATTTTATTTTATTTTCAAGCATGCATGTGTGTCTGCACATGTGCAAAGGAGACAAGGTGCCTGAAGAGGTCGAAGGCGTTAGATCTGGAGCTGTGAGCTGCCTGACATGGGTGTGGGGAATCATACCTGAATCTTCTGGAAAAGTGGTATGTGCTCATAACCACCGGAACGTCTCTTTATCTCTGTTTATAATGTATTCCTTTATATCTTTAAATGTTACCAGGGTTGTGAGCCTTCAGGAGACTGAAGCAGGAAGATCATGAACTTTAAGGAGCCTGGGCAGCACAGAAACAAGCATCCTTTACCTTTAATAATAAAGTTCAAAAAGAAGGGGAAGCCCACACAGCCATGGTTCGGCAAGAATGCCTATAAAAGGACTGAGAGTCGTGTCCAGCTCACTCCTTACTGAGCGGGCGTTAGAGGCAGAGCCTGGCATTGTAGGCCTCAAGCTCACACAATCCTGGAGGTCCACTTTTAGAAATACAGCGTGCTTCTCTGAACAGAGACATCCACAAAGCCACACTGGGCCTCCTGAAGGGAAATGTTTTGGTGAGGAAGTTGGGGAGTTAGAGATAGCAGGCCTTATCGGCTAACATGACCAACTTGGAGAGTTAGAGAAACATGACCATGTGACACATTAAAGAGACAAAACAAAACTGGAGAGGGTTCAAGGAGGAAAGGGGCGATTGTGGCAGTGAGGGAGAGGAGCAGGGGTCCCTCGCTGAGACTTTCAGCCCATCAGTATAATCTCAGCGTCTGAAGACAGAGCGAGGGACTGGGACTTCAGGGTCGCCTTCAGCAGTGTAGGACCGTGTCCCCCCACATAAACAACTATCCCAGGAATGTGGCCTTGCTGGGTTGCCAAGGCTTGCTTCAGACTCCTAGATTTAAGTTCTCCTCTTGCTTGGTGGACAGAGTAGCTGTGACAGCAGGTGTGGGCCACCGTGCTCTGCTTCACAAGCCGAGCCGAGAAAGCAAGACCTAGATAGGATCAGACTGATAAGGATAGAGAATAAGGGCTGGAGAGGTGGCTCAGTGGGTAAGAGCACCGACTGCTCTTCCAGAGGTCCTGAGTTCAAATCCCAGCAACCACATGGTGGCTCACAACCATCTGTAATGAGGTCTGATGCTCTCTCCTGGGGTGTCTGAACACAGCTACGGTGTACTTATATATAATCTTTTTTTTTCTTTTTGGTTTTTCCAGACAGGGTTTCTCTATAGCCCTGGCTGTCCTGGAACTCACTCTGTAGACTAGGCTGGCCTCGAACTCAGAAATCTGCCTGCATCTGCCTCCCAAGTACTGGGATTACAGGCATGCACCACCACACCCAGCTTTTTTTTTTTTTTTTAATAAATCTTTAAAAAGAATAAAGAATAAGCTGCCCAAGTTCACAGAGCAGTCATAAAAGGACCTATTTACCACACGGCATTTTAAGTTTTTATTCCTTTTAAATTTGTGTGTATGGTACCACCACATTGTGTAGGTAGAGGCCAGAAGACAAATTTTTGGGGCTAGTTTTCTATAGTATCTGTAGTGTGGGTCCCAGGTTTGGTGGAAGGGCCTTTACCTACTGACCCATGCTGCTAATCAATCCAGTTTTCCTTTGTGTGTGTGTGTGTGTGTGTGTGTGTGTGTGTGTGTGAGAGAGAGAGAGAGAGAGAGAGATAGTGTGTGTGTTTGTATGTGTGAGAGAGACAGTGTGTGTGTGAGAGAGAGAGACAGACACAGAGACAGAGAGACAATGTGTATGTGAGAGAGATAGAGACAGAGAGAGACAGACAGACAGAAAGAGAGAGAGAGTCTGTGTGTGTGTGTATGTGTGTGTTGTTGTTCTTTGGGTCTCTCTGTATAATCCTGTCTGTTCTGGAGCTCACCGTGTAGACCAGGATGGCCCCCAACCCAACGGGACCCTCCTTTATCTGCCACCTGCTGCTCACAGCACCATACCTGACTGTTCCTTCCGTGTGGGGAGTGGGGGTCGTTGTTTTTAAGACGGGGTTTCTCTGTGTATCCCTTGCTGTCCTAGAACTCACTTGTATACTAACTAGGCTGGTCTTGAACTGGAGTCGTCACTATTTAGCCTACCTCTGCCCAGTCTCCTGAGACTAACGGAGACACCCTGACCAGAAGTCTGATGCTTTTCTTTTTGTTCGTCTTGGTTTTTTGTTTGTTGGTTGGTTGGTTGATTGGTTGATTGGTTTTTTGGATTTGTTTTTTTCTGAAACAGGGTTCCTCTGTGTAGCTCTGGCTGTCCTGGAACTCACTCTGTAGACCAGGCTGACCTCAAACTCAGAAATCCGCCTGCCTCTGTTTCCCAGAGTGCTGGGATTACAGGCGTGCGCCACCACCGCCCGGCTTCGTCTTGGTTTTAAAGATTTATTATTTTTATAGGTATGCATGGGCTGGAGAGATGGCTCAGTGGTTAAGAGCATTGACTGCACTTCCTAAGGTCCTGAGTTCAAATCCCAGAAACCACATGGTGGCTCACAACCATCTGTATTGGTCTCTCATGGTCTCTTCTGATGAGTCGGAAGACAGTTACAGGTATGTGTGTGAGCCTGCATGAATTTATGTGTGCAGGAGCCTGCTGAGCCTGGAGGAGAGTGTTGGGTCATCTAGAACTGAAGTTACAGGCAAGGCTGCAAACTGGTTGGTGTGTGTGTTGGGACCAAATCCAGGCCCCCTACAAAAGCAGTCAGTGCTCTTAAGCACTGAGCCATCTCTCCAGCTCCTGGGAAGGATGTTTTATAGAAATAGAGAATTGTCAGAGAGCCAGGGTTAGGCCAGAAGTCGCTGGGCTTCTGACCAAATGACAGCTGGGTGGAAAACCGACTTCCTGTAACAATTGTAATGCCATTCAAGTTTATCTAAAATTATTCCAACACTTTATCACGAATGTCATTTTTGCCAGGAGGAGACTATGAATTGCAACAGCTAAAAAGAAAAACAATAAAAGCAGTGCCCTGAGCCAAGTTAGGAACTAATTTTTTTCTTTTCTTTTCTTTTCTTTTCTTTTTTTTTTTTTTTAAGATTTTACTTATTTATTTTATACAAGCAAGCGCTCTATTTGTATATATGCCTGCATGCCAGAAGATCCCATTACAGATGGTTGCGAGCCACCATGTGGTTGCTGGGAATTGAACTCAGGACCTCTGGAAGAACAGACAGTACTCTTAACCACTGAGTCATCGCTCCAGCCCCTGGAACTAAGTTTTTCTATTTTACCTCTTTTTTTTTTGTGTATGTCGTTGTTTGTTTGTTTGTATTTTTTAATTAAAATAAAAGAAAAGGGAAGAATACTGAATGTTTAGAGCTCAAGAACAAGCTTCGTGGCTGGTTCAGGCAGAGTGACAGAGCACAGCCTTAACTTCCTGAGGCAGGATCGCTGTCCTGGCTGTTAGCATTCATTTCATACTTTGTTTGGCAGGAGAGCCAAAAGGCCTGTAATGTCAGCATTGGGAAACTGAGGCTGGGGGACCAAGAGATACACATGTTTGGGCTACAGAGCATGGGAAGGTAAATCACAAGGCTTTTCTTTCCATGGGGCTTTCTCATCGTGGGGCTGGAGACAGCCTACTGGTTAAGAGCTCTTCCAGCAGTCCTGAGTTTGGTCCCAGTCCTCACAACTATCTGTAACTCTAGTTCCAGGGGATCTGGCACCCCTTTCTGGTGGCCGAGGGTACTGCACACGTGTGGTGCACAGACATATGCAGACACTCGTACACATAAAATAAAATGGAAAAGAAAACAGTGTCACAGGCCTATGACCCAGGCACTCTGGAAGCCTGGGAGGCAGGAGGATTGAAAGGTCAGGGCTGCCAGGCAGTGGTGGCGCACGCCTTTAATCCCAGCACTTGGGAGGCAGAGGCAGGTGGATTTCTGAGTTCAAGGCCAGCCTGGTCTTCAGAGTGAGTTCCAGGACAGCCAGGACTACACAGAGAAACCCTGTCTTGAAAAAAAAAAAAACCAAAACAAAACAAAACAAAAAAATAAAGGTCAGGGCTACAAGCCTGGGTAGCTGAGTGGGAACCTAACCCTAAAATACAAATTATAAAGTGGGATGGTATTATAGCTTAGTTAAGAGTGCTAATCTATGAGCTGGAGAGATGACTCAGTGGTTCAGAGCGCTGACTGTTCTTCCAGAGGTCCTGAGTTCAAATCCCAGCAACCACATGGTGGCTCACAACCATCTGGAATGGGATCTGACACCCTCTTCTAGGGTGTCTGAAGACAGCTACAGTGTATTTACATATAATAATAAATAAATCTTTAAAAAAATAAAAGTATCCTGTAATCCCAGCACTTGGGAGGCAGAGGCAGGCAGATTTCTGAGTTCGAGGCCAGCCTGGTCTACAGAGTGAGTTCCAGGACAGCCAGGACTACACAGAGAAACCCTGTCTCGAAAAACCAAAAATAAATAAATAAATAAAATAAATAAATAAATAAATAAAAGTATAATAATAAAAAGAGTGCTAATCTACCACATGAGAGGCTCTGAGTTCAACTCTCTAATATAACCAAAGAAGAAAATAATAATAAAATTGGGCCTTTTTCTAGTTCCTAGGGCAGCAGCTTATCTTTTCTGTCTTGTGCTTTTTTTTTTTTTTTTTTTTGGTTTTTTCGAGACAGGGTTTCTCTGTGTAGTTCCTGCTGTCCTGGAACTCACTCTGTAGACCAGGCTGGCCTCGAACTCAGAAATCCTCCTGCCTCTGCCTCCCAAGTGCTGGGATTAAAGGCGTGCGCCACCACTGCCGCCCCGGCCCTTATGTGCATGTTTTTATGTACATTTTGCTTAGCTTTTTGAGACACGGTCTCACGTAGCCCCAGTTGACTTAGAATTCCTTCTGTAGCCAAAAATAAAAAATTAAAAAAAAAATGACCTTGAGCTTGGGATTCCCCTGTTTCTACTTCCTGAGGCAAAGGTTACAAGCACATGCCACCATGACCGATGCCAGCTTTTGGTTTGTGTATTTTGGGGGGGGGTATAATATTTTTTTTATTTAAAAAATTTTAAAAGTATTTATGTATATGAGGGCTATATCCACACTTATGCCTGCATGCCAGAAGAGGGCATCAGATCCCATTACAGAGCCACCATGTGGGGGCTGGGAATTGAACTCAGGATCTCCGGAAGAGCAGCCAGTGCTCTTAACTGCTGAGCCATCTCTCCAGCCCCCTGTGTTTGGTTTTAGATATAGGTTCTCAGTGTGTAACTTAGGTCAGCCTCAAACTCCAACTCCTACCCTTCCCTGTCTCTTTGGTGCTGAATTGTTGGCATGCCCTTCGGTTCATGGGTTTTCTTTCTCTCTTTCTCTTTCTCTCTCTCTCTTTCTTTCTCTCTTAATTTTATATATTATATAGTTTTAAAATTTATTTTTAGCTCATGTGCACTGGTGCTTTGTCTGTATGTATGTCTTTGTTAGGGTGTTGGATCCCCTGGAGCTGGAGTTACAGACAGTTGTGAGCCACCATGTAGGTCCTAGGAATTGAACCTGGGTCCTCTGAAAGAGCAGCCAGTGCTCTTAACCACTAAGCCTTCTCTCCAGCTGGTTCGTGGGTTTCCTAACAGTCTGTGTTTAGGACTGCTGTAAACTCAGCAGGTGTATGGGTGCAGGCTCGGGTTGGGGAGTCAAGGCCTGTTGGTTGTGCATATAGCTTGGACTGGAGAGGCAGCATGGCTAGACTCAGGGGGAAGCGAAGAACTTGACAACGCTTCAGGAGAGGAGTTATGAGGCTCACTAGTGGTTCAGCCCTCTGTCTTACTCCCACACAGTGGTGTGTGGTTGCTCGGGGTGGAGAAGGTGGCCCTGAGATGTGATTTGGAGTGAGTCAAAGGATCTGGGTAGAGGAGAGACAGTGCTGGGATTTGACATTTGTAATACCTAGCTTCCCACTAGCTGTGTGAGCAGGAGCGAATCTGTATAAATAATTAACTAGGAGCTGGTCATGGGTGATGACATGCACCTCCAATCCCAGGGC
Source organism: Apodemus agrarius (assembly GCA_964023405.1). Lineage (NCBI taxonomy): Eukaryota > Metazoa > Chordata > Mammalia > Rodentia > Muridae > Apodemus > Apodemus agrarius. Next base: position 103,742,686 of record OZ030015.1, read on the forward strand.
TTGAGAGGGAAATGCAGGAGGATTCTGAGATTGAAGCCCGCCTGGGCTGTTTAGGTAACTAAAATAGAAAAACCAGAAGCTATTCTAAGGATTCTAAAGACAACAGGCACCACTCCCAAGCCCAGAAGGCCAAAGGGGATGTTGGAATTCTTGCAGCAGAACCTTCCTTACGGAAGGAACCTCCCAACCAGGGCTGTGAAGGTACCTGTGCCCAGGGCTGGTGTGTCTCTGCTGCCGCTGAGGCCCCAGGAAAGCAGCGTCAGGGTTCGACAGCTGCTGGGGAGCGAACTGTACCTGCCCCGTGAGGATCCAGGAAGCAGTGAGCAGACTGGACACAGCCAGCCTGTCCCAGGGCTCCAGAGCTCCAGCAGCTGCGGCAACAGGAAAACTAAGACGCTTTTCAAGAAGAGAACCTTAGACACAATTCCTCACTAGGGAGAACTCCAGGCAAAGATCAAGATAGAGGCCAACAAGCTAAGGATTGTGGATTGCCAAACGAGGTCAGCAGGCCATCTACCAGATGTGGATCGTTCCTTAGCCCGGGGAAGTGGGACAGTGGACACAGTGAGGAGCTCTTGGGCTCCCACAGATGGTACTGGAACTCTGTTGCCAATTCCCCCCACCATGTGAACCCAGGTTGTTATTCCATAGGAGAAAACATGGCCCACAGAAGAACATGCCTGAGGTTAGATTCCTTATCTTTTTGTCAAAAGGTGGCTTTTTGGTTTCTTCTCCTGATGCTGTGATAAAATATTCTGGCATAGAGCTGGAGAGATGGCTCAGTGGTTAAGAGTGCTGACTGTTCTCTCGAAGGTCCTGAGTTCAAATCCCAGCAACCACATGGTGGCTCACAACCATCCGTAAGGAGATCTGACATCCTCTTCTGGAGTGTCTGAAGACAGCTACAGTGTACTTACATATAATAAATAAATTTTTTAAAAAATTATTCTGAGCCAGGCGGTGGTGGCACCTGCCTTTAATCCCAACACTTGGGAGGCAGAGGAAGGCAGATTTCTGAGTTAGGCCAGCAGTTCCAGGACAGCCAGGGCTACACAGAGAAACCTTGTCTCAGAAAGACAGAGAGAGAGAGAGAGAGAGAGAGAGAGAGAGAGAGAGAGAGAGAGAGAGAGAGCGCAAAATGGATACCTCCCCTGACACTGGGATAAACCCAAGAGGTTTTTGTTGTTGTTGTTGTTGTTGTTGTTGTTGTTTTGAGACAGGGTTTCTTTGTGTAGCCCTGGCTGTCCTGGAACTCATTCTGTAGACCAAAATGCACTCTTTTAAAAAGCAGATTTTTATTGAATTTCTTTGGTTAGTGTGTGTGTATGTTTACATGTTTGTGTGCACATATTTATGTGTGTGCACATGTGCATGTATGTATGTGTTCGTGCATGTGTGTGTGCATGTGTACATGTGTGTATGTGTTCGTGCATGCGTGTGTGCCATCGCGTGCATGCAGAGACTAGAGGAAACCTCCCACAGTAGTGTAGAGTCCAGTGATTGAACTCAGGCAGAGCGGGGACACCGTGCTGCCAGGATTTCTCTTATGCCTGAGGGCTGTGAAATTATTCCTTTCTTTTTTCTTCCCTGGTCAATTATCTTTCAGATAAACCAAGGGAAGACAGTTCTTGGGAGAGCCTCGCCCATAGTGCCCTTTGCCGTTGGCCGAGCTGAGATAGGGCCCGCAGTTGCCATGCGGACGGCGGTGTGGATCTGGGCTATTTCAGGGCAAGGCCTTTTTTTGGCCACATGTATTTGAGGAACACCAGGTCCCTGCTCCTTCATCAGCAGGCAGGGCCAGCACATGTTGCAGGCTCTTTCTGGTTGCTATGGACAGGGGCCCCACCCTTGGGCTCTCAGCCTGAACCTCTGTCCACTTCCAAATCCCCAGACACAGCTGCAGTTTGTTCTGAGCGATTCCTGGTGGAGGAGTGTTTATGCAAGCCTGTGCTGTGCGCGTCACTGCTGTGTCCCCCACGAGCCCCAGAAACCCAGAGTGACCCCCAAAGATGGCTCCAATACTGTTACTGAGGAGTTTGGGCAAATCAGGGAAGATTGCCACAAATTCAAGGATAGGGTGAGCTTTGTAGTAAGATAGTGAGAGTCTGATTATCCTGTGTGTGTGTGTGTGTGTGTGTGTGTGTGTGTGTGTGCTGGTATGCATGTGTATTCATGTGTTGAGGAGGGAAGTCGGTATCGGGTGTCCTTGTCCCTCACACTTTCTTGGGTTTTCTGAGACAGGGTCTCTCCCTGAACCTGGGGTTCGCTGATTTAGCTAGACTGATGAAACATAAGCCCCAAGGATCTCCTGGCTGCACCTCCCCAGTGCTGGGATTCCAGGCCCTGCCCAGTGCTGGCTCTTCAGTGTTAGGACCTCCCGTTAGCAAGTTGAATGCTTTGCTGCCCGGGCCGTCCCTCCAGCCCTGAACGGGGACTTTTCAGTACTGAGATAGCACTACAGCCTCTCGCTCTTCTCTTTCTCTTTAGGTTTTATCTATGAATTTTTTAGGCTTTTTAAAGACAGGGTTTCTCAGCGTATCCTTGGCTGTCCTGGAACTAACTCTGTAGACCAGGCTGGCCTCGAACTCAGAGCACTGCCTGCCTCTATTACCTGAATGTGTCACCATTACCCTGCGATTTAGTTTATTTTTATTTTATGTGTATGGGTGTTTTCCCTGTCTGTATGTCTGTGTACCACATTCGTGCAGTGCCGAGGAGGCCAGAAGAGGGGTCAGATCTCTGGGATGGGAGTTACAGGCCTTTGTGAGCCACAGTGTGGGCCCTGGGAACCGAACCTGGGCCCTCTGGAAGAGCAGCACGCACTTCTCATAGGTCTCTCCAGCCCTCCTTAGTTTTTTTGTTTCTTTGATGGTGCCAGGGATGGAATCTCCGACATCCTACACACTGGATAAGCACTCTCCACCGGAGCCCCTTCCAGGGGCCCTGTCCTCTCTTCAATCACATCTTTAGGAACCGCAGGACAGGCACTTATTGTTGGCACCGGGTGGGAACGTGTGCGCTGGCTGTGAGGCAGAATGGGACAGCGACTCTACAACTAAATGTTATTTTCCTTCCTGGGTCCCTGAACAAGCCGCAGCCCAGTCCTGCTCTCCTGCTCTCCGCAAACCTCGGCCACACCCAGCTCAGCCCTTCTTTCTGGCCAGGCCCTGTCGCTTAGCCACGGGCTGGGCTCTGTCTGGGAGGAGGGGAGGACTGAGGGCCTCTTTCCTCCTGCAGCGCCAGCCGGGAGGTCCTGGGGGTGCGGGGCCTGGCGGTGCGCAGCTGCCAAGGGCGAGTGCGGCCCAAGTCCGTCCTCGGGCCCTTGTTTGGACTCTGAAGCTTATTTTCCCACAGAAACAAAGCTCAAGTCGAAGCTGGCTCCTTGCCTGGCTCTGAGGAGCGCTATTCAGTTCACAGCTACAGCCTCAAACCTTTACCCCTCCACATTGTCTGGGACTCGCTAGGGCTCTAGAGGGAGCCGCTAAGACCACAGACCCGCCGGCACCGCTGCCAGGCTCTGGGGCTGTGGGAACGGGGCCCACAGAGAACCTATTTCGTTTGTCTTTTGTTTTTCTTTTCCTTTCTGGGGGTGCTGGGGATCTAACCTAGGGCTTCTTTGTCAAGGCTCAAGTTCTACCTCTGAGCTCCAACCCACTGAGGCTCACCTGAGCCGGGGTGTCCCCGACAGGAAGCCCTGCCCTGCTGTCTGAGAGCTCAGCCTTTCTCAGTATAAAAGGCACTGGGGGCAGGCCCACAATTCCCTAGCTTTTTTCTCTTCTTAACATCTTCTCACGGTGGTGTATGTTTACAGTCCCAGTACTTGGGAGTCAGAGGCAGGAGGATTGCCAGGAGCTGGAGGCCAGCATGGGTTGCATAGCTCATTCCCACGACAATGCGGGCCGCAGAGTGAGACCTTATCTTTAAAAATTCTTCTTCTTCTTCTTCTTCTTTTTTTTTTTTTTAGAATAATCTTTTGTTTCTGTTTTGGTTAAGATAGGGACCACTGACTGACTCAGGCTAGCGTAGACGCTGAGTATCCAGGGCCTGGAGTGCTGCAGTTCCTCCTTGGGCTGCTACTCTGGGCTTCAAGCTGTTTTGAATAAAACAGATTAAAGCTTTGGTTAGTGGGTAAAGGGATAGACCATCTCGTACTACCTATGGGGTAGGTGGTGACACACCATTCTGCTGTACTTCTTCCTAAATGTTCTTGGAGGAATCCTGGAAAAATCTCATGGCTGGACACGCCCCCTTACACAAGTATTCAACCAGGCAGACATCTACACATACATATATGTGTGTACACACAACACACATGCATGGATGCAGACAGACACTAGCCTGCATTGGCATAAACTTCAAGTGCAGAGCTGTGTATCACATTCCAGATGAGATGTGTGTGTGTGTATGTGTGTGTGTGTGTGTGTGTGTATGGGTGGGTGTGTGGTCTGAACCCTGGGGCTTCTCAGCCCCCTGTGCAGCCACGGGCCAGCCCACACCACTCTGTCCTCCATTTTGAACTATGAAAGCTGCACCATAGGGACTTGGGGTAATGAAGCTTATTTCTTTTCCTTTTTGACACTTGTTCATGTTACGTGTGCACACGCATGTGTGTGGGTGCACACATGCCACAGCCCAGGCATGGGAAATCATAGGAGTCGATTCTCTTCTACCGTGTGGATTCTGGGACTCAAGCGCAGGGCATCAGGCTTGGTGGCGTTTGCCACCTGAGCCGTCTCATCGGCTTGGGCTTCCGGGACCGTCTTTGGAAACTGAAAGTCATTCTACAAGTGAGACACTCGTAAGTGGCTGAAACCATCGCCATGAATGGTAGTGCCAGCTTCTGCCAGGGAAGCTCTGGCTGTGGGCCCCTTGTCTGCCATGCTTACATTCCGGGGCATGTCAGGGCCTCCTGCACTTGGGGAAGCCCGGGCTTGGAGCTGTGGGGTGGGACGTGCCCAGCTTGGGGGAGGAGGGAAGACAGCGCAGGTGGTCTAGGGATGGCAGGGTTCTATGGAAGATGGAGGCTGTTTGCAGTGAGAAAAGACTCTAGGAAATCCAAGCTTGCCTATTGTGTGGGCCGGTGGAATGGCCTCCTGTCAGCGCCATGGTTGGATGCAGAGGGACCTGTGGGACCCGTAGCTGCCATGGGAACCGGGTTGAGAACACAACCCAGCAGGAGCACGGAGGCCCCACCCGGAAAAAAAACATCCTGGCTGCCGGGCCGGGCAGGCTCTGTGGGAGGGGTTATTTTTAGCAGTTTAGGCGGCTGGGGCTGGACTTGTATGACCTTGCTGTCTGGCTGTATAACTCACCCATTGTCCTGTCTGACCTTGGAGAGCTGGGGGGCCTCTCTGTCTGCCCCTTGCCCTCTGGGATGCATCTGGGGCACAAAGAATCTAGCGAGGGAGCTGGCCTGGAAACAGCCTCCCTCTATAGCCCCAGGTTAATCCCAGACAGGGCAGTGAGTTTCTGGGGTGGTGGAGGGCGCTGTGTCTTCCAGGAAACCAGCCAGAAGCTCTCCTGAGGGGAGAGTCCTGGAAAAGTGCTGTTACAGGTGTGAGGGCAGAGGACACAGGTCCCTTTACCGTAGATGTCTTTTCATTCCACGCACACCCAGGGTGGAATGTGTGTGTGTGTGTGTGTGTGTGTGTGTGAAAGAAGCCCAGGTTGTCTTCTCATTTCTCTCGCCCACACCCAAGCACCCTGCTCAGCTCTCAGCTTTGGGTATGTGACTTCTGTGTTTAATTCTGGATACAGTACACTCAAAGCAGGTCCCGAATTGGCACCAAGGACGAGAAACACTTGTGAGATAGCCTCATCCAAAGCAAATGTGGGCGACAGGGAAGAGCATGGTGCTAGGTTCTAGAACCACCTCTCACTGGCTAGCCAGGGCCCTGCTGAAGGACAGGCAGCTTGCTTCGGCCTTCCTCCTGGGCCAGGGCAGCTCCACTCTCTCCTACCTGCTCATGTTGGTTTTTGGTTTTGTTTTGTTTTTGTTTGTTTTGATGTGCTTGTGTGTGCACAATTGCGTGTGTGTGTGTGTGTGTGTGTGTGTGTGTAAGGTCTTGGGGGTCATATCCATCTACCTTATTTTTTGAGAACCGGTTTCTTACCTGAAGCTCACCTATTATCTCAGGCTAGGACCCAGTGAGCCCCGGTGACCTGCCTGTCTCTCCCTCTCCAGTGGGGACATTACTGGTATGATTGTACTGAGTACGCATGTGAACCCGCCTGTGTTGCGACTCAGGCACCAGGGCACGCAAGTGCAAGTCAGAGAACAAGTTGCAAGAGTCTTTTCTCTCTCTCTCTCTCTCTCTCTCTCTCTCTCCCCCCCCCCGCCCCTTTGGTTTTTCAAGACAGGGTTTCTCTGTGTAGCCCTGGCTGTCCTGGAACTCACTCTGTAGACCAGGCTGGCCTCGAACTCAGAAATCCGCCTGCCTCTGCCTCCCAAGTGCTGGGATTAAAGGTGTGCGCCACCACCACCCGGCTCCGTTCTCTTTTTCTACCATGTATGGCCCAGGAGTCAGACTCGGGTCCTAAGGCTCAGCCACAAGCACCCGTACTGGCAGGGCCTTCTTGCCTGTCTCAGTCCTCAGACTTGAAGACTGAGGAGTCATAGGAGTTTCTGGTAGACGAGGAAGGAAAAGGGGAGTCGTTCACTCAACAAATGTTTATTGAGCACCTACTGTGTGCCAGGTAGTTCTAGAGACCCGGAAAAGAAGGGGCTGGGACAGACTGGAGTTGTCCCAGCTAAAGATCTGTTCTCAAGTCCTGCAAGCGGCAGGGGCTGAGGACCCCTACCGTGCAAAGTGGAAGGTCTATTTACAGAAGGGGGGGACTCGAGAAGTAAGGCAGAGAGTAGTGTGGGGGTCACTGAGCCTAGTGCCTTCTCCCACAAATATGGACAAAGCCTCTGTGGGATGAGACAGCCCCGCATCACCTCCTCTTCAGCACGGATATGCACGATTTCTTGAGGGGTCCGATCTGAAGGTGGGCATCCACACTTTCCAGGAAGAAGGCAGGCTTGAGCCTGTGGTTGAAGAGCCCTGAAAAATGGCTGTCCAGGCGACTCTGGAAAGGGTCAGTGGGGGAGGCCAGGGCACCGCTGCGGCGAGGTCGGGAGGCTTTGAGCCTCCGAAGAAGGCTCAGCTTTCCGTCTCGAACCGCGTAGAAGGTCAGGGCGTGGTCAGCATACTCCAGGCAGACCCCGACCGTAGGCGAAAAGGCGTGGGGTAGCGGGGCCTCCAGCCCGCAGAACCAGACTGAGAAGCCACGCCCATTCCACTGCAGACAGCATGAGTGTGCATTTCGGCCCAGCCGGCCCCGGTCATAGGGCTCTTGCGGGGAGAAGCCCTCGGCCATGACGCCCACACTGACCCATCCTTCGATGATCTCCACCTCCCAGTAGTAGGTGCCCCGGTCCAGGGCGCCCTCTCCCAGCACCTGCTCGCAGTGCGTGAAGCGGGTGGGTGACTCCGGGTAGTTGATGGGACATAGTACTCTCTTGACACCTTTGGTTCCAAAAAGCTGCAGGAACTTGTCTGCGGTGTCGCTGTCCAGGTCCACGATGTAGGCAACTGACCCCAGGGACGGGAGAGAGACGCAGATCACAGCCAGGCTCAGATGGGATAGGTCCCCTCCCTAGCTCCGCCCCGCCCCTCCCTCCCCCGCCCCGCCCCGTCCTGACCCCAGCTAACCCTCCCCCAAACACAGCCATGGCCCTTCTTTAGGACTGGTGAGACTCAGAACTAATGGAGACCACCCACGGAGATGACCTTGTTCACCCCAGAGACTAAGGAGAGGGTTTTTCCAAGCTCTGTGGTCCCAGGCCCTGTTTCTGAAGCCTAGCAGCTGAACGGAGGCCCCCTTGGTGGCAGCAGGCTGGCCACTTACACTTGAGGAAATAATCCCTGGGAGCCTCACTGTCCAGCAGGTTGGTGCTGTCAGGGTCCTGGGACTCCACATCAGCTGCAGAAGAAGAGGTGATGGGGAAGCCATCTCTGGCATATCTGTGGCTGACTGCAGGACTACCCTTGGTAGTGCTCCACCCCTACCAGTAGATGTAATCCCCTCCTACCCTTCCCTCCTCCCAAAGCCCGCAGCCACCCGGTGACAGGCACCCATATGGGACCATGTTCTCATGCACAGGTGGTGTTTGAGCGCCCCTCCCACCCCCGCCTCCGTGCATGCAGGGCCTTGATCCGTGGGTGAACCGGAAGATTCCCCTCTGCCCCTGGAGGCATCGCTTCAGTTCCGGGCAGGATTACGGCCCCTCCCCTCGTGCCGGACACTTTGCCTCCTTCACGCCTGGATGGACACCAGATATCTGGGGGCCCAAATGGTCTATCTGGGGGAAGTGAGTGAGTCATCGTGGAGGGGGCACCCACCTTCTGAGCCAAGTTTCTGTAGCCCATCCTCATCACTGCCCAGCCCCCGCAGCTGCTCCCACTGGCTGGCACAGGCTGAGACGAGGATGTCTCTCACTGCTCTGACTACTTGGGAGGACTTGGTGAAGCTGAGTTCCCTGGGGGGCCCAGGTCCAGGGCCGCCCCCCTCCTCCAGGGCCAGCCGTAGTGCCAGGAGCTCCTGTGCCAGACAAATGCCCAGTAAGTCTGCTGGCCACCGCATCTCCCAGCCAGCCAGAGAAGGTAGCAACCGTCCTGGCATCGCATCTGCCACCATGTCTCAACCCCACCCCATCCTCTCAAATCCCTCCGAGGCTCCTGAGCCGCCCCCACCTGGAGAAAGCTGACCGAATCCGCCTCTGGGACCTGACCGAGGTTGTGCCGCGCCCGGCTCAGGCGGCTGCGCTGTTCCTCTTGTCTCCGCAGGTCACCCTGGGACCGCCCCAACATAGTAGCCTCTCCCTCCTCGATGAACCCCAGCACCTCGGTCTGGAAGCTCTGAAGGGTGGCTGTGGCCTCGGCAAACATCTGGTTCACCCGCTCCCGCTCTGCCACGGCTGCGCTCTGCAGGAGAGCAACAGTGAGGGCAAAGGCCAGGCCTGCCCGCCGGCTCCGGCCCTGACTGCTAGTGCCCACCCAGCCCCCACCCAGCCCCACTAGGAGGGCAGAGGACCAGCCCCAGCCTGCTCTGGATCTGAGCGAGGTTGCAGGAAACTAGGTGTTTAGTAGGGATGAGCAGTGAATCAGGACACGTCTCGAGTGGGTCGCACCACAGCGAAAGTTTATGCTGTGAGTTCGGGGGTGCACAGGGGCATTAGGGTGGGCTCTGACCTTGATGAGGGCCACAGTACGGCGGGACTGCGCAATGCCGGCGCCCAGCTCATCCATGCGGTCCTCCACGGCACTCAGGACTTTGGACTGCTCCGCCTGTGGACGGAGTTTTGTGAGATTGGTGTCTGACAAAGGTCCCTGACCTGCAACAGATCTCAGAATTGGGGGGGGGGGTAGGCAATGACATTTGTGAATAAAAGGACTGGAAATGGCTATGATATCCCAGAATATGCCCAAAGGCAGCTCTGGCCCAAACTGGTGCCATTTCCCAATGCCTGGCAAGGAAGCAGGCTGTGGGCATCTGACTACCTGTCGACCAGAGAAGCCAGTATAGGGCCACCTATGAGTCTCTATTTGGGATTGTGTTTCCCAGTGGGGAAGAGGCAAAGTGTGAGAGGGTGGGGTTGGGTGTGGCTGAACCAGAAGAGACGACACTAAATAGTCCTGAGGATTAGTTTCAAAAGAGCCTTCACCCCCAATCCAGCTCTGAAAAATGGGGATTCCGGGCAAATCCCTCGGGTCTTATGAGTCACGACTCCAGGCAGGCAGGAGAGGCGGAAAATCCCAAAGCCAGAGGCGCCAAGACCGGGATAGAGGCCAAAGGAAACTGGGGGCGGGAGGTAGCGGGACACTGGGCACATGCTCCCAACGGCCCCAGAGCATTCGGACAGAGGAGATCTGTGTGACCAGCCCAACCTCCATCACTCTCCTGGTGCCCGCCACACCCATTCAAAGTGTCTGACTCAGTTCTCGACAAATCTGAATTGGGACCAGCAAGAAGAGGGCATCAGCTACGGGGCCCCGCCCGCACCCAGCGGCTCCTGAACCCCACGGCCTCCAAGGGCCTAATGTAGATCCCTCTCCGGCTTTACACCGACACTAACCTAGCTTCAGACCACGCAAGCGCGTGCACACACACATACACATGCACACACACACTTTCGGCTTTTTGCCACTCTTTGGTCTACTCATTGGTCCCTCCTGCCTCCCCTTCCATCCACACCAGCTCCAGCAAATGACAGTGTAGACCAAAAGAGGGATCAAAGACCCTCCAGATAGAGGAGCAAACTATTGAGTCTATTGAGTCAGAGATGAAACCCTTGTAAAGGCGGGAGAGGCCCAACCCTACAAAGTTGCTTCCTTGATCTCCACAATGGTAAAACAAATTTTAAACAGACACACCCGGAGAAGATCAAGGGACTAAATAGATCTCCTGCCCTGCCTGTCACCCAGCTCCACGTGCCCGCTCAAGGCGCCCCACCTCCTGAAGCGCGCGCTCCTGCTCCAGCGGCACGAGCTCATGGCCGCGATGCTCCTGAGTGGCACAGGCCTCGCACAGGCACACGCGCTCCACGCGACAGTAGCGCTCCAGCGGCCGCAGGTGGCGCGGACACAGGCTCTCCTCTAGCCGGCGCAGCGGGGGCACCAGGCGGTGGCCGCGCAGGGCGGGGCTGCGTTCGTGCGGGGCCAGATGCGCCGAGCAGAAGGAGGCGAGACAGGAGAGGCAGGAGAGCGCGGCGGGCAGGGCGGCGCCCTCCGGGCACGCGTCGCAGCGCACCGGCTCCTCACCCGCGGGCCACGGCTCGGGCGCGCAGGGAGCTGATGGCTCCGGAGCCGGAGAGGGTGCGCTGGGCGCGGAGGGCTCGGGCGTGGCGCCCCGGGCCGAGCCTGAAGCCGGGGCGGACATGGGGCCCGGGCCCGAGCCCTGGCGGAGCTGCAGCAACTCGGACAGCGTGTGGTTCTTGCGGAGCTGCAGGCCGTCGGGGAAAGGCTCCTGGCAAAGTGGGCAGCGAGCCGGACCTCCGGAACCACCGGTGCCGCCCGCGCTCCGGTGTGGCCAGAGTGCGCCCAGGCAAGCGAGGCAGAAGTTGTGGCCGCAGGGTAGTGTCACCGGCTCCCGGAGCGGTTCCAGGCAGATGGGGCAGCTGAAAGGCCCGCTGCCGTCCATGGCTCCGCCGCTACCCGGGCACCGCCTGTGCTGCTCCCGCCTGGGAGGGACGTGGGACGGTTCGCGCCCGGCACCGCCCCCTGGGACCCTAGCCAAGGGTCCGGCCCCCTCCTACCCCTCTCCCGCTCTGCTCGCCCCAACGCGGCTCGCCGCCACCGCACCCGCCTGCCAGCAGACGCCATGGGGCAGGCCAGCCTTCCAGGGGAGGACGACCCTCTTGAGCCCCCTACCCAGCGTGGGCGGAGGCGGTGGGATTGCCAGAGAGGGTCGTGAAAAGGAGAGGACCGGGAGTGAGAATGTGAGGGGATACATAGGAAGGAGGCAAAGAGGACACTTGATTCTCCTCCACCTTGGTCAGCCAGGTGCCATGAGAGGTGGGCGTGCACAGCCGTGTACCCAGCACCTCTCCCCTCCAGACCCCTCCCAGGTACAGTCAGCAAAGTTCCTGAGTTGCTGACATATAGAAAAAAATTTACTGCTGGTATGTGGCTGTTTTGACATCTTAGCGACTCTGTTTACCCGCGCTGGTGAATTTAGTCATGTCTAGATCTGAAATGGGAAGTTGATATCACTTGACAAATCCCGTGTCTGAGGATTTTACTTCCGTTCATGAATACTCGCTGGTGCCTGTAGTTCCCCAAAAGGGAGACACCGGTTAAGACTTGCCCAGCTATGCATTTATAGCAGTGTGTCTAGTTGCGAGGACTTGTGCTTGAGATTTAGTCTCTGTATGTAGGCCTCTTCATTCTCCTGCCTCAGCCTCCTGGGTGCTGGGATCACAGGCTTATGCCGTATGTCTGGCTTCTTCGTGTTGGTTTTGAGATAGGGTCTTTCTTCCATAGCCATGGTTAGATGGTTAGCCTAGAGCTTATGTTGGCTTTGATTCCCATGACTCCAGTTCTCCAGTGTTGAGATTCCAGGTGCACGCCACCATGTTGGGGAAACTGACATCGTAAATTATACTTCAATAATGCAATAATGTTAGGCTTTAAGCTCTGTAGAATTCAAATTGTCAAAACTATTTTTAATGGTTATTTATTTATTTATTTATGCATACGAGTACACTGTCCCTGTCTTCAGACACACCAGAAGAGGGCATCAGACCCCATTACAGATGGTTATGAGCCACCATGTGGTTCCTGGGATTTGGACTCAGGACTTCTGGAAGAGCAGTCCATGCTCCTAACCTCTGAACCATCTCTCCAAGCCATTATTATTATTATTATTATTATTATTATTATTATTAATTACTATTATTTAAAAGTGTGGTGCCCACAGGTCCTTATTATTATTAATTATTATTATTTAAAAGAGTGGAGTCCACAGGTCCCTATTATTATTATTATTATTATTATTATTAAGAATGGAACCCACAGCTGGTAAAGTGTAAGGGCCTGAGTTAGACTCTAGCCCCTGGTTAAAGGCGGAGCATGGCGTCCAAAAAGAAACGAATTAGCCGGGCAGTGGTGGCGCACGCCTGTAATCCCAGCACTTGGGAGGCAGAGGCAGGTGGATCTCTGAGTTTGAGGCCAGCCTGGTCTACAAAGTGAGTTCCAGGACAGCCAGAGCTACAAAGAGAAACCCTGTCTCAAAAAAAAAAAAAAAAAAAAAAAAAAAAAGGAAAGAAAGAAAAAGAAAAGAAAAAGAAAAGAAATGAATTAACAAAATGGGTGGAATAGTGTTGTTATAACCCTCGATAAAAAATTAAGCATCCATCTTTAATCCCAGCACTTGGGAGGCAGAGGCAGGTAGATTTCTGAATTTGAGGCCAGCTTGGGCTACAGAGAGTATTCCTGTCTTGGAAAAAGAAAAAAGAAAAAAGAAAAAAAAAAAAAAAAGCAAAGCAAAACAAAATGCATCCATGTGCCTGCGACAGTTATACACAATTGGGTAAAGGAATAAGTAGAGGCCAGTAGATACCTTTCCCATCAGCAGAATCCCAAATAATTTCCACAGGCTCTCCAAGGTGACACCTTGCTCCTGACCCATGTACTAAGCAAGATGCCCACTGAAGGCACCGAACCCGCACTGTCTCGGTGGGTAAATTTGACACAGCTTACCCAGACAGTCAGGGTAATTATCAGCCATGGTCAGCCATACCACAGCATGGAGTCTTTGATGACCGGATGGGACGGAATGGGAAATGAGCAACCTTGCCCAAGTACCTACACGTGCCCTCCGAAGTGCCACCATTACATTTGTGGGCCACCACGTGCCGCCTGGCTGAAAACATTTGTTTGTGGGGCTGTAGGCAAGACTCATCAGTTAAGAGCTCTGGCTACTTCTGCTGAGGACTCAGGTTCAGTTCACGGCACCCATGTCGTCATGGTGCCTACCACCGTCTGCAACTGCAGTTCCAGGGAATCCAACGCCCTCCTCTGGCCTCTGAGGTGCAGTGCACTCGGGGCACATAAATGCAAGCAGGCAGAAAAGTGCACATAGAAGAAGTAAAAACAGCAAGTTTATCTAACATAAAGAAGTCATGGAGGCAGTTCTTCTTACTGTGGCTGGCTAATCTCCAACTACTGAGAGGGGTGCTGGTGCACGTCTTTAATCCCAGACTTGGGGGCAGATGGATCTCATTAAACTTGAGGCCAGCCTGGTCTACAGAGCTAGTTTCAGAACATTCAGGGCTACACAGAGAAACCCTGTCTCAAAAAACCAAACCAAAAAAAAAAAAAAAACAAAAAAACAAAAAAAAACCCAAAGAAATAAGTAGGTTTGGCTGGGGAGCTGGCTCAGTGGTTAAGAACAAGTGTTGTCCCTGCAGAGGATCAATTCCCAGCGCTCACACCAGGCAGCTCATAACCACTTGTAACTCCAGCTCCAGGGGATGCCTCTAACCTCAAGTACATACACAGACACAGACATGTCATTCTGTACATGTGAGTAAATAATACTGCCAATCAAACATTTTTTTTAAATAAACAAACCAAATACATTTCTCTGTATATAAAGACGCAAGAAAATGAGTTAGAAACCACCCCACTCCAGTATATTCTCATTCTAACTTGGTTACGATTGCTGAGACCCTATTTCCAAATAGTGTTCCAGCCCCAGGCTCGAGAGTTGGGACCTGAACATGCTATTAATGGGAGGCACACATTAGTGGTGTGCACGGGAGGGAAAGTGTAGATCTAGCCACCCCTCAGGACTGCACTGAGGCGGCCATTCATGTCTCTCCTGGCTTCCCATCTCTATGTTCTGGCCCCCCCCACTTCGTACACAACTCTTTGCACCCCAACTTCTTGTCCACTCCTCTAGCCAGACCCATGTCCA